>VWYP01022922.1:71284-83881 GCA_013400435.1 Pycnonotus jocosus | reverse complement strand
GGGAGGGGGGGGGTTGTTTTTTTTTTTTGCTTCTTTTTTTTTTTTTTTTTGTGGCTGTGGTCTGGCTAACCAATGTTTTTCCCTCTTTTTCCTTATTGACAATTATATGCAAATAGTTTTCAGGATAGTAATTAAGAGAGGACTTTGTTGCTTTGGTGTGACATTCTTAAGGTTGTATGTCAGAACATTTTCCAAACACTGTTATCGTATATCCCCCAGGAGGGGTGTAAAAGGCAGCATAGCATCCCTCATCTTAGAGGCATGGGTAAATGTGAGGCCATATCCCTAAGATAAGATTTGTGAGAAATGTAAAGTGCTTGAATACTAAAGGAATCTACAAAAAGAAGTTGTTGGTACAGTTTAAGCTTTTAAAAATAACCTAGTTTCTGTAATTATAAGAGTAAAAGCTATATCAGGCAGCATCAGTTAATTTCTAATTCATTTTATGATTTCTTTTTCCCTCTTTTAACCTTTATTCAATACATGCCTTTTTCTTTTTATATATCTCTGTATCCCTGTATGAATGTGCATCTATTCAGCAACACTAATGTATGTTATTTCTTCTGAAATATATGTATCAAAATGTATGTTTCACAAGTACACAGTAGTATGGAAACACTCTTGCAGTATTTTCTCCTCCTAGAAATTAATTCCCTAGTTGCAATAAATTCTGGAAGTATGACACGACAAACAATACAGTAGTTCATTATGTTTATTTTCTTCTCCCAAAAGCACATTTTTAACTTACATTATGTTGCTTTTGGAATACTTAACTACTTTAACAAAACATAAAACACTCAGTAGCCTTTGGAAAAAAGTGACAAAAATCACCTTGTGATTTGAAAGTACAGCATTTAAATCATTACTAAATCAAAGATTTGATCTTCTCCTGCCTCTAATGTAATTCTGATAGTCAGAGGAAAGTGAAACTCTGCTGATAAATTCACTTATAAAAAATAGATGGGATGTCTACTAAAATATCATGCAGTAGAGGTAACTTTAAAATGTTTTTAGTCTAAATAAATACAGTGTCTCACCGAAGACAAAGAGGAAGAAGAAGAAGAAAACAAGTGGAAATATTTCCAAGGAAATGAAAACCTGCAGATTTTACAAAGAAAAAAAAGTCTAATATTGGCATCCAGCTTAAAATACTTGCTTCTTTTAAGTTCAGCACTGCATCAGCTAACTCTCAGTTATCCATTTTCCAGAAAGGAATTCCTACACTCTGGTTAGTTTTCCAAATATACTGGACCATTCATGCAGAGAGTCCTCACAATCCAATTCATATTCAGAGCCATTGCATTAAATGTCTAAACTATCTTATCTGGACACATGGACAGGTGTTAGGTAGAGGAGGCATTCATTGCCTGAGGCTGACTTTATTGCCTTTCAAGACCTTGAAGGATATGTTAGATAACTTCAGCATTCACAAAGCTTCATGGGGCTTGATGCATATTTATTCACAGAAAGTTTCTGTTTTCTTTTAAAAATTTTGAGGGATGGGAGTGTAGTTTTGCAGAATGAGATGGTGTTAGGCCATTCTCACATGCACTTCAGTGCTCTTCTTTGTGTTAGTATGTTAAATAAAGTCTGTTGTTTCCTAGAATACATAATGATTAGACTTCAGATAAGTTTCCTCTCAAATTTGTGCCACTGTGCAGAAATAATTTAAGGCTCATCAGACCATAACTTTCTAGCTCAGTGAGTAGAGCACTTACCTGAGGGAAGGATAGACTCGGATTTGAATTTTTCCCCCAAGCTAGTTGTGAAGTTTTCCTTCAAACAAAACATTCAAAAAAGACTGAAATGCACTTATTCAAAGGATGAAAAGCTAAGACTCTTACAATGAGGCCAAGAGCCCCCCCTGACTAAAGCAGGTTACTTAGGGTCCATGTTGCTAAGCAGCTGAAGAGATTCCACCTGGGGAGATGGTAGCTGTTGGTGTGTGCTGTCTAAAGTTGAGGAAAAGAATGAATCTTGGTATTCTTCTACCAGGTCAAATTCTCCGTCTAGAATTTTTTTTTTTTTCAAATGAAGAGAGTGGCACCCTTATAGTTCCTCCTAGGTTTTTGTTTTGTTTTGGTGGGTTTTTTGTTTGTTTGTTGTTGTTGTTGTTGTTTGTTGTTGGTGGGGTTTTTTTGTTTGTGGTTTGTTTGGGTTTTTTAATACAATGGATACTGGATTTGCATGGCCAGGTTGTGGGTAGCAGGGCGTCTTACGGGAGTGGCTTCTGTGGGAAGCTGCTGGAAGCTTCATCCATGTCCAGCAGAGCCAACACCAGCTGCCTCTAAAATGGATGTGCCCCTAACCAGGGCTGAGTGCATCAGAAATGATGGTGATACCTGTGGTATAACATATTTAAGAATATGTTATTAATAAAAGAAGCTATGTGCAGATATACTAGCAGCCAGATAAGAGCAGGGTGAGAACACGTGTGAGGAAGGACTCTGTAGACACCGAGACAAGGGAGGAAGGAGGGGCAGAAGGTGCTCCAGGTGCCGGAGCTGATATCCCCCTGCAGCCTGTGGTGCAGACTGTGGTGATGCAGCTGCAATCCTGCAGCCCATGGGGATCCTTGGGGATGCAGAGGTCCACCTGCAGCCTGTGGCCAGAGCAGGTGGATGCCTGAGAGGAAGCTGTGACCGTATGGGAAGCCTGTGGAGAGAGGAGCTCATGGTGGAGCAGGTTTCTTGGTAGGACTTGTGACTCTGTTGGGGATTGATGCTACAGATGCCTGTCCTTGAAGTAATCTCTGTTTGTAGAGGTCTGTTGTTAGTGGGATAGACTCACGCTGGAGAAGTTGATGGAGAACTGTCTCACATGGAAGGAACAGGGCATGGACTTTGCCTGAGCAGGTGGAGAATGCATGGGTGATGAACTGACTGTAGCCCACATTCCCTGTATCCCTGCACCACTGGCGGGTAGGAGGCAGAGCTGGAAAGGAGGAAGCAGTGGAGTGAAGATGTTTTTAAGGTCTTATTTTACTTCAAATTATCCTGATTTTGTTAGTAGTAAATTCAGTTAGTACCTCTTATTCAACTCTGTTTTGTCTGTGACGGCATTTTGGGAGTGATCTCTCCCAGTCCTTATCTTAACCTATAAACCCTTTGTTATATTTTCTCTCCCTTGTCCAGTTGTGGAGATGTTGATAGAGAGGCTTTGATGGATCAACTGGTGTCAGCCCACTGCGTAAAAATATTTTTAGCTGCATACTTTATCTGGAGCTAAGTGAATTTAAGGTGTTGTATCTGTTCTCAGACCAGGTTAACTACTCAGTCTTTCAGAGGGAAAGAAAAAAGACTGCTACTTTGAAAATCACCGTTTTCCAAAAATTGTGTTATTCAGACAGGGAAATGATGGATGTATGCTATCCTTGAGAAAGTGCTAATGGATAAAGCTTGAAACTAAAGAACTTGTGGACTTTTAGACCATAAATGTTTCTGTTTAAGTACTCTTGATATACTTAACTTCTTTCTGCTGGTCTTGGGCGACATACCTAACACCCTTTGACTTCAGCAATATTCAAGGGCACTTAAACGAGTAAGAATTTGTCAAAACCATACACATGTTTCTTGTAATTCAATGATGACAGTGTATCTCCTTAATATTGGTGTGGTAAACAGTAGCAGGGTTATGCTGAGATTTCTTTATAAGTGATTTTGTTATTTATATCTAAATACGCAATATGACTGCAATTAGGTAGAGTTGTAGAATTCTATTTTCCCCTTGTACTCTTCAATAATTATAGCTGCACACAGCTCACATCTGCAGAATGCAATGGCTTCCTTCCAAGCTATGCTTGAGTTTCTCTGCAGGACAATAGATGCAGCGAATAAGCAATGCCTAAAGGCATTAGCACAGAGTTCAGGACATGCTAAAGATGCTCTCCAGAAGCAGTAAAGTAATCTAAGATGCCATTTTCTACCAAATGCTTCTACTAAACCTATTTTGATACATTTTCATATTTGCATCCACTCTTTGTCATCCATTGTATGGTCTGACCCTTCTCAGAAAATTTGACAAGCTGTCATTTAGACAAAATACTTATGAGATAAAAATTTCTTGCTTGATGACCTAATGTTATTGAGCTTGGGAAATAAAGAGCTGGGGAAAAGAAAAATCTGAAAAGCATAAATTTTTTGTTCTAAATTGAATTAGAAAAAAAATTTCTTTCTCCATGATGAAGACAGGTTCTATGGATAGTATTATCCCAGATATAAATAAATGAAAGTGAAAAATTCCAAAACTGATGTAATTGCAGAGCTTTATTACAACAAATGTTTAGATAAGTCCTAATATTTCTTTATCTTTTAGTTGTAAAAAGTAGTTAATATACCTGTTGTATTTAGTCCTTCATTTTCTACAAAATGTTTTTGGCCCCAAATTCCCATTTTTACCATTAAGATGAAGTTAATAAACACAACCTTCTTTCATCTGGAGAGCTTTAAAAGTAATATCTAAATGTAAGATGTGAAATCATGGTTCAGGAAGTGGGGGTTCCCTTGTGTGAACAGGATCTTACAGAAAGAGTTAAAATGCTGTACTTTAGAACAGTGTGATTTCTGCCCCAAGCACAGAAATTAATGGAGCCCAGGCTTTGGAGATTCTGAGAAATCGAGTCTGTCTCCAGACTGAAGAAAGAAAACTAAAGACAGGATCTATCTGTACTCCAGAAATCTGCCACTACAGTTATGCCAAGACAAGGCTTCAGATCAGGCACCACTAGACATAGCCTGGTTCTAAAATATTGATCAATTTTAACAAACTTCCTATTTTAAATGCTGGGTTTTTAAAATGTATATTATCTAATGCTGGAATCCCCTAAGTAAAAGCACCTGAAATTACCCACAGAAACTCTAAAGCACAGAGCACTATTAAGAACAACAATTTCAAAAAGTAGCTATATATTTTTAAATTTGTTTGGTTTTCTGGATATTAATGAAAGTATTTATCTACCCATGTCTATCTGTTTAACTATTAAAGACACACTTTAAGACATAAACCCAACAGCAAGGAGCATAGCAGTAATTAAAACTATTAGTGGTGTCTCCGTTTGCCCATGAATTTCCAAGTGCACACAAAACTCCTGCTGTGGAGCAGTGTTTGGGTGAAGACCTAGGTAATACATGACTGAATTACAATGGAAAAAAAGTTTCATTTTGCCTTAAAACAGCAACACCTCCATTTCCTATGAAATACCATACCATGGAAGAGTCAATGTATAGGTGGCTAGCTTTTAATAATCTTTTATGATATTGTATGTCATGTTACAAGAAGAAATTTTTAAGTATTATTTCTTGAGATAAGAGCACATCTTTTTATTTATCATCATTTATAAACTCCTTGTAACTTTCTAGACTAATGTGCAATTAGCAGGGTGTGACATTCCACCCTTAAGGGGAAGTGAGCACCCAAGATTTGTAGGCACTCATAGTCAAAAGAAATTATGGTAATCAGAGGATGCACAAAATCTCACAAGGTTTTATTAGTAAATTACACACTTGGTATGGAAATAGGTATGTTAGTCCTTATTTAAAATTATATTGATTAAAAAAAAGAATTTAAAAAAAAAGAAAAAGAAAGAAAAGGAAAAAAGCTAGACTATAAAATATCATCTGAGGAATCATTAGAATCATTTCTGAGAAATAAGAGAAAAAAAGTATTAGGAAGCACAAACCTATTTTTATTACCTACTTTGCTTTTTTGTACATCAGATATCTTCAAGGAAGTCAGAAGATTACTGTTGCTTTCTTTCTGCTTTTTTAATAGCAAATAAAAGCCACTGTGATATATTTAGTTGTCAGCCATTCTTGTAGTCTTCTGTGTTTAGTTTTTCAATGTTGTGTATTTGTATTCAGTTTGAAAAAAGCTGCAGAATGATTTTTGCCTGAAAAATGAAAGAATCTGCCATAAGCAAAATTTCCCTATTACCTGCAAAGTGTATTTTAACCAGCCTTTTTTGAAATAAGCATACCTTATTAAGAGAAAAAACATTTTTTAAAATCTACATTAGAGGAAAATTAAAATGTACACTGCATGTGCCTTTAACCTCTGTATGCAAAAAAACCGTATATAAATTAGTTTTTTAGCTCTTTTGAACTGGAAGTGGCAACTATCATCAATATTAGAGTTCGTTTGTTCACACGACTTAATAGCACTATCCACATTGTGTAGTGATAAATGTGTCTGACCCTAGGTGGACAATAGGTTCACAATGTTATCATGTGCACATTGGGTATTAAACCCTAAGTTCAAGGGGGTGTTAGAGATCCAAACATTTATTTAGGCATGTAGATTTAAAGGGAAGGCTGTTGCAGAGAAGTAAGCTGCCTGCTATCACTGCTTCTCTTCCATTGTTGTAAAGAGATGATGGCAATTATTAAATGAAGGGAAAGGGAGATTTGTTAGAATGGCTTTTGCTATTTCTTTGGGTTTAAAATCTCATCTTGAGAAGAAGTGGTAACACTTCATAAAAAAATCTGTGATTTTGTAATACTTATTATAATATCCCTCTGGCAGGCTTTATTGCTGTTGGCACTGAATCAAATAGGAGCAGTCTGGCCTTACCATTTCTTTGCTCTGTCCTAACAATTTGTTCCTGCTGCTTTTTGAGATATTGCACCACAAAATTCACAAAGTCTGTACTGCTACTCACATATCCTTTAAAGCTGGATCTACTGTTCAGACTGAAGTGACAGAGAGTGCTATGTACTTTGAATCTTAATGAAACAAAGCTAATAAAGTCAATTCTATCATTTCAAGACATAAATAGTGATGTAGGTCACTGTACACATGAAGTTCCTCTTTGGTAGCTGAATATGGAGGAGTACTAATAAGAACTGGGACTGCTGTGTCTCACCACTGCTCCTGTATTCTACCTGAGGGACATTATGCAAAGGAATTCAGCCAAGATAAGATTTTGTGTCTATGCATTTTGTGTGCAATGGCAAAAATTATAAATTCATACAATATTCAGAGAAGCAATAAGACAGCTAATATTGAAAAGGAAAACACAATGCTGTACAGTGTACAGTGTGACAGTTCACTCTGTGATCATATTACCTATGTAATGCTGCCAAGGTCAGTGAGAGCTTGAGCTACATGCTGCATAAATACTGGAAATGCAAGTTAAGCTTTCTCCTGGGTCAACTACAATCATTTTCATGCTACTTCTTGAATCTGATCTGTGAATGAGCATTCCTGTTTTGTAGTGCTTTCCCCTTCTGCTGAATCTGTGGGTCAGTTTCACCTCGTACCTTATCTCACAGCATGGAGATCTGTCCACATTTCTTGCTCTGTAATAAAGCAAATCCAAGAAAACCCCAAACCTTGCTGTACTGGTGAATGTGAAGTTGATAAAGAAAATACAGTGCACATTTTGTACTGTGGTCATTCAGAACACTTTTATGGTTCTTGTTTCTTCTGATCAAGCTGAGGAGAAGGTCACTATCCCTTTTATTTTCCTGTACCAGACCTATTTTTTTCCTCAAGAGGGTGTGCAAGTTTACTGGTCTGTAGCCAGCATCCATTCTTTGTTTTTCTGGACACAGAAGTATGCTTGGGATTTTTTGGAAGGTTTGAAAAATGGAAATATAGCTGTCTTCAGCACTTGGCATCCAAGAAAACAAGATAGTGATTCACTTCCTGAACTCTATCAATATTTGGTGGCAGGGTCTTGTGCTTTCATCTGACTTCTGGGTGATGGTTTCTGTCTGCCAGTTGCTTAGCGAAGGAAGAGTAACTTCTTCAGCCTAAGGAAACATCTCATTTTCTCTCTTTTTTCTTTCCTACATGACTGAGAATTAGAAAAAATTGGCATCTAGGAATCTGTAGTCTCTCCAGTATGCAGTTATGAGTGAAATATCTTGGAAGACAGCTGCAAATTCAAAGTGATCTTTGCATTTTGGGGTTTGTGTATGGTCAGTGGGAAATAATAGTAGTGATCCGCTGATAAATAGGAGGTATTCTACAGAAATACATCCCAGTGGCCTTCAGACATAGATATCCCAGCAATTTTTTGGGTGGATGTGGGGGCTGCCTTTGCTGATGCTGACATTTTGCAGAACCAATTGTGAAATAATGGCCTGCTGGAAAAGTTACATTAACACTTTCTTTTAGTTGCCTGCATCAGCACTGCCATAGAGAAAGCCTGTCAGGCAAAGGGCTCTTAAAAAATAATCCTAGTGGCATTAACATTTACACAGGTGAAATATGAAATGTAAAAATAAGCACTAAAAAAGCATTCTCAAGTACCAGCTCCTCTATTTACAGGTCAAATGTGAAGAATGTACACAAGTTTTTCAGAATTCCATTCTCAAGGGGTTTTTTCATTGTATTGTATCACTGAATGCATCAGCAATTCACTGAATATCACCAAGGTCACTTGCTCAGTTCAATTAACGTTTGTTAATATTCCCCTACTATCCTTTTATCACTCAATACTGTTATCATAGACATTAAGATACTTGATAGAAAGGTCATTTGATTTTGAAACTCTGGCTTTTTTTAGTATACTGAGTGTTCCTATGAATCAAATAATTAATGTGGTCTGTAAGCTTAATGTGAATGCAAACTGCAGCGTCCTGGCTTGTTTCTAATCAGCATTAGAGATGTGCCAAACTGTCAACAGCTCATGAGCAATATGAACACTACAGTTCTTCACACCCCTTTGAGTTCATATCAATCATTTGAAAATAACATTTTTTTCCAGGATGAGCTGTCACTATCAATTTGAATAGTAGCTGTTCAGCTGGACTTTGTCCAATTTTTCAGCAAACCATTTGGTACATTATGTCATGAAGCAAACAACTTGCAAAAGCAGATTCTTTTCATGATGCTTGTAGGACAGAAATGCATGTTTAGGCATTTTAAGCTTCCTTTGCCAGGTGAGACTCAGTTTTCATCTGTAAAATGTAGAGATTATTTAAAGAAAAGAGATTCTGAGACCTTATCTAGTATATTATGATGCAAAGAATTTTAGATTTTTTTTCACTACTTAATATTTTGATGGAATTAACAATAAAATGAGAACTCTCTGAAATTTAATATATTTCATCTTCTGCAACATATAGTCTGTAAATTATTTAAAAAATCAGTTTACCAGATATTTATAAATAGTCCCCAAGAACTCATTACTGGTCATTGAACTTCTATATTGTGCATATATTTTATATTTGAGGAAATTAGATATATTTTAATAAATTTAATGCAAAATGAGACCTTTTTCTGCTCTTTGCTTAATATCATGGGCCTTTTTGTGTTTTAATTTCCCTGGCTTCAGCACACGTTAACAGTTACTGACAGCAAAACACTGTGGAAAGAATCAAAATATTTATCTTGAAGCATAGCAGGACAGACATTTTATTCTTTTCCAAGAGACATATCAACAAAAAATATTAAACTGATTAATTTTTTTTGCAAAAATTACATTTGTTTCTCTGTGTCTTAGAGAGCAATCTTCTAAACTTTTCTAACAAAATATTTTCATGGCTTCTGTGGCATTTCTGACAGACCACAGAAACAAACCATAATCATCACGTTTTTTCCTTCTTTATCGGCAGTGAAACAGGGATTTGGACAACATAAGAAAAATGTGAGGCTTCATATCCATGCTCATTTCAATTTTTTTTTCCAGCTAACTAATCTAAGAAGCTTGAAGAACCTTGAAAATTTTTTAAGGACATGAAAAATATGACCTGGTTTTCCCTGGATACCTCATGAATGTGTGAGCTAACTTCTAATTAATTATTTTGATTTTTTTGTTGTTACAAAATCTGTTTTATCAAAATTTGAGAAAAAAATCAGCACTAAGAATTATTGCTCTATCTATTATACCATTTTGAAAATTAAAGGAAAAGGAAAGGGAAAAAATAATAAAAGAAAATAAAAGATACCCATTAAAACTACTAAACTTCAATGAACTACAGAGCCTGATAGTATATTGCTTGATTATATGAATTTATAAAAATTGGACTGTACTTATCTTTTAATAAGCAGTCTAGTGTTTGATTATGCAATACTTGTGAATTTCAGTCTCTGATTTACCCAATGAGAATTGGTGAAGAGTGAAGCACAGAATCAGAATTGAGGTTTAATTTTTATTGTCTCTATATTAATATTTAATTTTCTAGTTACATTGACCATATGTCAAGGTTTACTGAGCACTTATGCTTTGCTCTGAGAACAACATAAAAAACACTATCTAAGAAATTGTCCCACTAGAAACTTCTCCTAAGCAAAACTATTATACTCCAAGAGCTATTGAAAGACAAGTGATAGACCACATTGTAAGAGTATTTCACCAAGCTTTAATCCAGTTTTATCTGGTTTTGAAAGTAGGAGAATCAAAATAAATGTAGAAAACAAGGTATATGATAAAGCTTGTAATTATCATTACATGCTTTCAAAAATAAGGATCATTAACTGTGTGCAGCATAATAAGCTCTGTCCTCTTTGCTTATGAAAATGTCTTAATATATTCATGTCAATCTATTATTGATTTAATAGAATTATGTTATTTTTTCAATAAATATTACAGTGATTGCTGAGTGGGACACCTTAAGGCAAAACTCCCTTGCATTCATGCTATTAGATATGATTTGTATATCATCAATTATTGATTTACTGTTCCATCTAGATAGTGTAATAGTTGATTTGAAATCTAGCAACCATTATGAAATTTATTACTGTCAAGAGAGTACAAGAAGTAATAGGAAACAACTTAGTCAAATAAAAGAAATCAGTGTGCACTTCTTCACTAAGTGAAAATTCCTGTAACTGCTCTTAGGACAGTGGTGAGTCATGTGATGCAGCAAGGTCATACAAGACAGCATCATCCCAAACAGCTGAAGGGATATAGGAATGCTATGAGCCAACAACATGTCTGTGGTGCTGTAAGGCCTGAATTTAAACACCATGTGAAATTACAGGAAACACAGCAAACATGTGAGAAACTTAGCTATTTTAAATACTCTGAAACAAAGAGCACGTTGGAAAAGGCAGCAGGACAGTTTAAGATGAAATTCTGAGTCCTGTAAGTTCTCAAACAGGAAAACATTAGTAGCTGGTGGCAAAACCATTCAATTTTTCTACTACCAGTCTGCATTTTTGTTTCAAACAGTTCTGGAGGTTTTGTTGTGCCCTTCAGGTACTGGCAGCCTCTCAGAAGAGACACAAAGAGGAAAATCCTAGGGCCACATAAGGTTTTCAGGGGATGCCTTCCAGTGTTTGAAAACGTGGGATTACCATGACCCAGGTTCTGTCCTGGTTTTTTCTTGTGGGAAAATACTTCTGTACTAAAGTCATACAGTACTGTGTGTGGAAACTGTTACAATCTTGCCACGTTGTTTCACTTCTGCCTTTTGTATTTTTGATGATGAGGCTAAATAACACTTTATTTTGCGAAATTCAATATTGCAGTGAATTACTTGCTACAAATACTAGTATTACTCTGTCTCTATAGGCACTCTGCATTCAGAATTCCTTCTGAAGCAATAGAAATAATTGTTCTGTACAACATTCCAGTAGAGTATCTAAGACTTTCACAGTGTCTCTGTTAGTCAGAATGGATTTTTACTGGGAGTAAAAGCTGGTTGACCACGCTCTGTAAGGGCATTTTGTTTTTTCATGCAGTTTATCATTGTATGCAAGGCTGCTAACTAGAGGTATTTTAAAACAGGTAAAATTATCTAATATCTCACTGTTTTTCAGGGTTAAAAAGATATCTTTGTAAGAGACAAAACTAGATTTAAAACCTCAATAACCAATAACCTCCCAAAATCCAAAGACACTCTTTAGAGTCTTTCTGTAACATAACTAATACTTTGTTTGCTCTTTTAAGGTCATTTATGACATCGAACCCTGACTCACTGAGAATAACTACATTTTTATAAATACCTTAGTCTGTGATCAACTGGAAAAGATAACTGTGAGTTTCAGAGGACTCCCCTTGGCCAAAGGATCTCTTCAAGACATGACAATTAACTCTCTGTTCTAAGAGCATCTTCACATCACTATGATTAAACCTGAAAACAGTGTAGTTCCAATCTCAGAATAAGGAAATAAACTAATGATGCTAGGCAAAACAATTTATTAGTAGAAAAGGATGTTGTACTGACATATCTTCTATAGTTTTATAGCAAAAGAGCAGTTAAAAATTCTGGTAGGTTGGTACCCCTAGGACGCATCATGTTATGGTGCATTATCCAGGTTTTGTTATACACCTGAAACGTAAGAAACTTTTTGTCAAATATATAAATTAACCTTTTCCTAATGATGATCAACAGTTCCCACACCCTAATTTTTGTGAGACTCTGCCTTGAGGGCAAAAATTTTATAAATTTATGTTGCAATAACTAGATTCCAGGAAGTTCTTAGTATTTCAGTGGAGACATGGGTTATGTTGATTACAATAGCTAAGTATAAGCACATGCCATAGTGTAATAAGGATTTTAAACATCATAACATGTAACAATTTCCTCTATTTCTTTCACATCTTATTAGAAGCAAAGTCTGCTTGCTTTCTGTCTCTTAAATCTTGTAATGTTGGCTTTCAACATTCTTCTCTTAAAGAGTTTTTTTAATTGTTGTGGTAGGGCT
>VWYP01022922.1:39168-71264 GCA_013400435.1 Pycnonotus jocosus | reverse complement strand
GGGTTTTTTTTTTTTTTTTTTTTTTTTTTTTTTTAATTCTTAACTCATTAATGGTTATATTTCTACATACATGCCTGAATCACTGTTTCACATAATTATACAAGATATGGTTTGGCCTATTCTTGTCAGTCATCCAGTTTTACTGTCTCTACCAACATTTCTGAACTGGTTGTTCATGCTCTAATTGTGCCATGCCAACAGTTTACAAAGATGTGTCCAGTTATTCTCTCTGTGGCTGGTCTGCTGATCGCTAGTAGTCTACTTTTCAAAACTTTAACCTTTTGTTTTTCAGATGCACTTGCCTGTTTGATCTTGCCTAGCCGGTTTGTTTTTCCATTTGCCCTGGTATTTTCTATTTGTTCACCTGTTGCATTGCATCTGTAGATGCAGTGCTGAAAGTCCAGATTTGAGCCTCAGATGATGAGATACAAGTCCAGCTGCATGGGCCTGTAAGTTAATGGATACCAGAGATGTAAAGTTCCAATCAAGGAATTCTCATATTAATCAAAGAATACTCAGTAGCTGTCTTTGTTGGAGGGAGATCAACTACACAGTAACAACTGATGGAAAATCTTCACTGCTTCTGCTTAAAGTCATATGAAAAAATGTGCTTCAGTTATTAAATGGAACTTATAGAAGCATTACATATATATAAAAAGAAAAATCTTTCTGTTGCAAGACAGCTGAAGAACACCCTAGAGGTGTTTAGTAACTTCCTGAATGGTGACATATGCAAAGTGCTTTGAGAACTTGATATGAGTTGGAGAGTTACATTTTAGTAAAAGCAGCTAAACTATTAAAAATTGTTTTGTGCTCAAAAACTGCAATTTCCACAAGTGCAATAAATATTCATAACTCCATATTAAAACAAAAAATAAATACACTATGTCAGTTTCTTGCCTGTGTTCACTGTTATCTCTTGCTTCTTGTGCAGTTTATATTTCATAATAAATTCCTGATACGCTGCAGGGTTACCAACATCGTCTTTAATGTAACATTTCTCTTTGAAGGACTGAAACCAAGTGGTATCTCCAGGGCATCATAAATCTTAGTTTTCACTTGTAATATAGAAACAAGAAAAAGTATAAAACAATATTTAAGCTTCAGACTAGACTAATTTTCAATATAAAATGGGATTGTTATGACAGTAAATAAATGAGCAGACAAGAGTAAAGATTCTCCAATTTACAAAATCCTGCCAGAAAGAGAAAATAGGTAACCCTGGAACCCCAGGGGTATTACATGATAGAGCAGTGTCCAGAAAACTGAAACAACCCACAAGGATTTATTCATCTTGTGAATGTCCATACAAGTAAAAACTGCCAATTCAAATACTCTGTTTAAAAGTCTAATGAAGAATATAAATAACATCCATTGTGTGTCATACTAATGTGTGATATGATTTTCAGAGATCAGAGGTAATTTTGTTAAAAATATAAAATATCTATCAGAGAGTTTTTAAGAATTAGGCGGTTTTAGATGGTGTTCACTAATTGCGGACACCATGGTGATAAATTTGAGGCATTAAAGCACAGCTGGAGTCTTCTGAGACACAACATTTTCTGTAAGGCCTTTGAACAACTTCACTAGTTTAGAAGCTCTTGGAAAGTCAAGAAAAATAAAGGAAAACAAATCTTCCAATTGTTCACGTCCCCGAAGTTCTGTCATGTTCTTTTTCAGAGGCCCTCTAGGGTTTCCAGCAGACAACAAAAGTGAACAGGCTCACAATCATCAAAGGGAAGGCTAGAAAAATCATCTTTTTGATAAGATAAGAAATATGTTTATGTTTGTTTAAAGTATTAGTATATAACTTAGCAGTGGGAATACTTCTAATAATGGTGTGTGAAAAAGCATGTGTGTGTTGAGGATGGTGTTGGCTTTTGTGAATCGTTATGAAGAAACACTATATTTGGCCTCATTTTGTACTGCTGGAGATTGCTTTCTTAATTTGTCAACCAGTATAAAACAAACAAAATCCTGAAGAACTAAGGTGGTTTTATTTATGTTAACCATCTCTGCGTTTAAAGGCCTGTTGACAAAGTAGCATGCACAAGTCTAATTTTCAAGCCTGCCCAAAAATAATTGGAAGCCCTTGGCCTGCATCATTTCAATCATTTACTTTCTACCACACTGAATTATTTATATGGATTGAAAACAGCATTGAGAGTTCTGAAAGGTTCCTATAAATTTTCTTCAGACCACATGGAAAGGTACTATTGATTCTAAATTCTAAACACTGTGAAGAGGAGAAATTCAAATATATTCCTTTACAATGAAAATTAAAGTAGAAGTATTCAGTTTGTTTAAAAGGAAAAATTTCAACTGAAGTAATATAAGAAGATATATTATTTCAGTGGCAATTTTTTTTTTTGCAGTGCACTAAAGCAACGAGAACTAAAGCAGTGAACAACTACAGTGACATCATACATGAAACAATAAAAATTAAAAATTGCTCAACTGGGCTGAGTGTTTGTTATCATTTTAGATGTAATAACACTTTTAAGACTACAGTTTTAAAATAAACCATATTTATTAGTTTGTGTTAAAGATCTGAACTATATGTTAAAAAGAAAAAAAACAAACCCAATCCAATCAACAAACCAGCCAACAAAGTGAATAAAGAAAAGAAAGCAAAGGAAACAGTAACAGATTTTGAAAAGCTATTTTGTACTCAAATGACTCAATTTGGGTTGGAATGTTACCCATATGATCTGCAGGGTATCTGTGAGAAACAGAGCAACAGCTGAATAGGAAATGGCATCTGTGGCTCAGGGAAAGACTTGGCAAGAAAAACAAACAAACAAACAAAAAATCAAAAAGGTTAAAAAATGCTAAATGGCCATAAAATTGCAGTCTTCTGTGAAGCATTGGGGTAGTCTTAATTTCTTGATTTTATTTTCCGCTTTTAAGTAAAGATTGCTGAATAGAAAGAGATTCAAACTGCAATTTCTGCTGAAAAATAAGATCCTAACATATTCTCTGCAAAAACTTTATAAGTCTTATTTTATGTCTGGTAAAGTTCACCATAAGGAATACAGTTCTGTGACTTGAGAACACAACACAGAGAAATGTAAATATTTAAATTGTAGAATGTGTCACCACAACATTGTAGGTGTGTAGAATGGTGGTAAGAAAGACCAATCAAATCAGATAAATGGAAGTGCCTACAGAGGAGGAATATAGCAATCATTATTCTTGACTCAATTGTTAAAATCAGTGTGATAAAGGCAATTCTAAGCTGACACATGATCCTCTGAGAAGAACTTTTCAAATATCCTGAAAATCTGACATGAAAACCAACCAACCAATCAAATAACAGAAAAAACAAAAAAAGAAAAAGTACTAGTAAACATTCCAGCACCAGCAAAAAAATTTAAAGCTGGTCATAAATCAATGCTGGAAAATTATATTCTGTTATTTCTCTGGAGACCAGCAATTTTGACCATGCAGGGTAGATAGCTGTCTTTACCCATTGCAGCAGCAGCACACAGAACAGAGTGTGAGGAAACCACAGATTTGTTACAGAGGCCAGGCAGAAGTAAATTGCAATAGCAGTGGTATGATATAATGAAAGCTCACACAAAATCCTATGTGTGTAGGATATACCTCACCTAAATTCAGCCAGATACTTAGGATGGGGAAGGGAGAGAGAACTCATTCAATCCACATATCAGAGGTGTCTATATTGGCATTTTATTTCAATCTCTGGAGAGACCTATTGCCTAACAATAACTAGAGCAATTGTATAGACTAAATAGATAGTGTTTTTAGTGGGATTCAAAATGCACTCAGTTTTTCACTAATAAAAAAAGTCTGAATTCTTAAAATATTATTTAGTTGATTGCAGTATTATATAAAAAACCCCTAAACATTAACAGATACAATTCTGAAAAAGCAGCACAGACACCTGATTGTGTCTATTGAGGGCATAAATGAATACAGCTTTTTTTTCCCCCCCTAAACTTTCTTTTGATGACATGCAAATATTGGAAGAACAATATATATGATCCAACAGCAAGTGCACATCTGCATTAACTATGACTGTGACAACTTGCACAGATCCTGAAAAGAAAGGCTAATTGTATGATAAATGCAATACTCCTACAAAACAAAAGGACTAAAAAATAAATCTATAGAGTAAGTAAGTTTACAAAATACTGACCAATGTTGAAAAATTGCTGTTTTACCCCAGCCAGCACCTCAATACCAGCCAGCCACTCACTTGCCTTTGGCGTAATGGAGGAGAGAATTGGAAGTGTGAGAAAACTTGTGGGATGAGATAGAGATAAAGCAAATGTCACAATATACAGGCAGAACAAAACAGAATTCATTCATCCTTTCTCATCAGCAGAAAGGTGTTCAGCCATTCCCAGGAAAGCCAGGCTCACAAATAACAGTTGTTAGGGAAGGCAAACACCGTCCTGGCAGACATTCCACCTTCCATCTTCTTCCCCTTGGTTTTGCATGCTGAGCGTGGTGCCATGTTTTATGGGATCAGGTCGGTGACCCCGCTTTGGTCAGTGGGGTCAGCTGGCCTGGCTGTGTTCCTTCCTAATTCCTGTGCATCCCCAGCCTTGTTGCTGGTGGGGCAGAGTGAGGGGCAGAAAAGACCTTGACGCTGTATAAACACTGATCAGAAATAACAAAACCATCTCTCAATGGCCGAAAATATTTCCAGTGTCCAGTTCCACTATTTCTACTATTTCCAAATCCAAAACACTTCCTCATACTAGCTACAAGGAAGAATAACTCTACCCTGGCCCAAACCAGTACACAAATGTAGAACCTTACTGGTTAAAGAAATGCTCTTTGTAGATATGAGAAATATGTCACACGTGACAAGATTCTTGCCAACTTAGAAACAAAAGCACTTTATGAGACAATGTCCTGGCCATACCATGTTAGTAAATACATAAGTAACTAATTCATAAGCTTAGGTTATGGATTTTAACAAAAAAAAAAGCTTTATTCTCCTTCTAGGAGTAATAATGCACCTAAAATTTCTAACTGAAAGAAAACACTGAGAATAATGACAGAAAGTAAAAATTTCATAGGTTCAGTGAGTGTTTGATGCCTGAAATCATGCTATTTGGTCCATACTTAACACGGTATAGCAAGCTCCCATTTCCCTGTTTGCTGGTGGTATGACAATTTATTAAGATGGCCGGGAAAGCATAGCCTGTTGTAGACAGCAATGCTTTAACCATATGTAATGAAGGACTGTGCAAAAATGTTAGTGATGGCATTAAAAATTGAGCAGAAAAAAAAAAAAGAAGAATCCAATGAATTTAATTCATGAAGTTTGTAGGAAAAAATAATTTCAAAAAAAGGCTGTAGGCTTCTAGCAGACCCATTAACATCTGATCATACATGAAAGCTATGTATTTACGTTGCTGGCAAAATTGAGAGAAAAGCTGATGGCTAACACATAAGTAATGCAAATCTGTATGACTCTTACAAAAAAAATTAAAAATAAATTTTCATAGAAAAAGATACATAAGACATGTATTCACTTTTTACTTTCTTCCACACTTTAATTTCCAAACCATAACTAAATGTTAATGATGAGCATAATAGGAAATCACATCAAAGATTTTAAATAACAAAATGCATTAATAAAATTCATGAATTCTCATTGACAATTTGCAACCACACTCAGAAGTCAGATTCAAAGGATTCATTGTTTTCAATGAATATTTCAATGTATTCTGATTGTAAACTCTTTAAATGAAATTTTATGTTATGAATAGATTACTGCTTTGCAGCAAATTTTATTTCATTTCTTGTTTTTAACTGCCTGTAAATTCAAATGAATCATTTTCATATTGAAAAGCAATCAGAAAGAAAAAAGCAAATAAGTTCTTATTTGTCACTAGCTCCTTATGAGGAAAAGGTTTTTTAACCAGTCCCTAATAAAATTTGTTCTACTGGGACAAACATTTACTCATTTGGTGTTTCTATTAAGGAAAAAAAATAAAAAAGGAAAAAAGAGAAGCGCCTTCATATTGTTGCTTGTACACGAAAAAGGCCTAACCTGATGAGTTCTTTAATTAAAGTTGTACAGTTTGCTTGGTTTTGATTTTCATTTTTTACTTTCTAATTTATGGAAAGGTTCCATAAATTGTATTCTGTAACTACTATGTACATAATCGTAAAATAAGAATTATTAATTTTAAAATGGAAGTAGAGAAACCCAAAAACTTCAGGTCTAATACATAGAAATTGCAGAATTTCATTTAGAAGAGTGTATCTAATTTATTATTTTTAGCTATTTTTTACTCTTTTTTACTATCATGTTCCATGGTTTCCTGATAAGTAGCCATAATTTTTCTCAGTTCATTTGAAGCAGAGAAGATGCAAAAGTAATTTTCCATGATTTTTTCATTCTCTACTGTCCTTGTAAAATTCTGCAGTTACAGCAATATATTGAACACCTTACTGCAATGTTTTTCTTGAAATGGATATGATAGGCATTAGAGCTTGGTAATTGTTTTGTTTTGTTTTGTTATTCTGGTTTTATTTAGTAAGGAAGATGAATCTTGGTTTGAAATCAACCTCCTGGAACACTCTTGAGAGTCTCAACCCATGATATATGGGGTGGCAGCTACCTCCATCCGTAATCAAAAGTACAGTAACCATCTCTGGTCACAAAATTATTTAAAGACACTGTTTCGTGCTCTAGCTGGTTTCCTTATTAGATGGCCGAATGTTTTCTGGAGTGGTGGAAGGACTAAACAAAAGCCAGTTATCCTTTCATTATGTCTGGAACTTTTTACATTCCCCAGTGTGAGTCAGGCTGCAGGACAGAAAACGTGAATTTGAATAAGCTAAACTGTAAAAGTGCAAAATAGGGGACGTAGCTTCTACTTTAAAAGCAGGATGCTTGAATGTTAAAAACAAAGAGTGAACATTGAAAAAAGCATATGGGCAATCAGAAAACAAAACTGCACAATGAGAAAAAAAATTGTGACCATAGCAATTGAAACAATGTATTGTCAGTACTGGAAATCATGGATCAAGTGACTAGAACTGCAAAACTGAAAACAAATGCTTAGAATTGAATTAAACAGAACAACAACGGCACTGAAAAATTGATAAGAATGTTTCAAAGAAAGCTTCAATAGGACTAAATCACCCTCAACCATCAGTGAGTCTAATGAAGATGTGCATAGGCCTTAAAAAAATAAAAAAGGAAAATAAGAAAGACAGAGCCAGAGGCAAGTGTCTAGAAGATATTATACCACTAAATGACATCCCTGAAAGGTTTTATACAAAGATAATCTGACAAGAGCAGCAGACCAAGCAAGCTCTAAATCAGTTAATTTGAAACAAATTTTCTTGAACCTCACAGATTAAGCACCAATATCCCACTTGGAGGAAAAAATATGGAGAAATAAGAAGCTCACCTACCTGTTTTGCAATATGCAAAACAGGAGTTGTTCAGCTTGGTTCAGAACGTTGTTCAATTGCTCAGAATGAGGATGTGTTAGTGTTAGGAAATTGATCTGTAGGGATATGAGATAGCCAGCTCTAACATGAAAAAAATTTAATTATATGTCTTAAATGTTTCCTCGGTGATAGTGTATAAGATGTGCCTGCAATGCAGGCAAGTTTTCTGTTTCAGGAGAAAAGGAGACAGCTGCAGGTAGAAGCATCAATAAAATATTTTGAGAAACGTAAAAAATATCAGTTCTGATGAAGGGGTTTTGAAAGTCACGACTATGACTGCAATAGAAAGGAAATTTTTGGGACTTTGTAAATAATGTCTCCACTCTCAATAAGCCTTTAATGGAAACTAGCTAATACACCAGACAAGCCTATCAAGAGAATTAGGAAAGGATTTTTAAGAGACCTAGAAGAGTTTTAGCAGACAGGGAGCAATCAACATCAACACAACAGAGAAGATATAAGCCCTGGAAAATGACATAACAGAGCAGAAGATGTGGTCTCTGCCTTAGGCACCTCCACTAGCTTTGGCAGGATGAAATGTGATAAACTATAAAGACATACTAAAGTGAATGCAGCAGGTCTTTTATCCTGATATGATTCTTTTGTGCTGCTGTAAAAAGATCGAAATTCAACCCAAAAAGACCAGAACAGTAATGTCTGCTGGAACAGAGTCTCTGCTGGCATTTTCAATGGGCTACACACTACCCACACGTGTAGTGTCTGTCTAAAACACCAAATTCTCAGTGGATTCTCAAGGACCACTGATTAGAGATGTCTAAAACAAAAGCATCTTCAGAGGTTTTCCTGCTTTGTGCAGGAGTCGAAGACCCTTTGGTAGCTTGGGGCCTCTAGAAAGTTCTATTCCTTGTGCTGAACTTTTTTTGCCCCTTTCATTCTTCTGGTCCTTTGCTGAATGTAATTCAACTATACTCAAAGATTATTACCTGTAATTTTTGGTGATCATGAGATTTCCAATGACATGGAAGAGCAGTGAATGAGTAAGGTGGGGGAAAAAATTGAATAGTTTATGATGAATTTCCTAAGGCCATATACATTCATTTATTTGATATATTCAAATGAGATATATCTCATGTATCATATTTATATGAGATATATTCATTCAGTGAATATAGAATAATTTTTAAATGAAAATCAAAACAAAACAAGTGGTTGACATACATCTCAGCATTTCAATGATCCTTTAAATCTTGATCTGGAAATCCAACTGCTCCCTTTCACTAGATGTTCCTAATGTCTGTTTCATAAAGTAGATGTCTTCTGTCTCACAGACTTCCTTTTGCATTTGTGGATATGGAATCTCACCAAGCAGCTAAGAAACAATGATGTACTCAATGTGTTTTTCTTGATCCAGCTTATTCTGCAGTCAGGATTATGTTAACTCACACAAATCTTAAATGCTAAAGAGGCTGCAGTAGCTTTTATTCCACCTCTTCTGAAGTACAGCAGAAAAGTGAAGCCAAATTCAACTGTGATGAGATGGATAGTGTCAGATCCACTTGTGCACTAGGGTAAATTTGTGTTAGAGTTGAGGACTAGCTGTTAATGAAACAAAATAATTAAAGGAGCTGACTTACATTTATAATCCTTAAGAATTTAAGAATTGAAAAGGACAAGAAAATTCATATGACCTTAAGCCTATTGACATATCAAATTATGAAAAGAGTTTCATTTATATCCAACACAGATTTGCTTTCATGCTCTCCTCATACAAAAAATACCAGAAGTTATAAGGTGAGAAAAATTGTATTTAATTTGAACTATAGCAGATCATTTTCATGGAAACGACAATGTTTTCATTTTATAGAAGAACAGTACTTATGTAGTTTCTTTTCTAAGCTCAATGCATATTTATGGAAAAACTGATGAGAAAAAAATGTAGATTTTTTAAAATAAGGGTAATTAATTGATTAATTCAAGTCTGGAAATCTTCCCAAATAAGAATCTAATAGTCTATGATATTTTTTAATGAAAATTTTACTTTTTAAGATTATATTAGATTGAAATAAACTGAAATATAGCAAAGGATAAGATGGCAGCACATTTTTGCTTCTTACTTGTTTCCATTACTTCAGTATATGACAGTCTATCCCTGAAATTAGCTCTTAAACCAGTGCTAGTAACTTGCTGAAGGGTGAAGACTTATCCCACATTGTCCTTGTGCCTGTTTATGACAGTTTAATATACTTAATATATATAAATAACTTTATATTAACAGTTAAAAGGCCAAATATGGAGATCTGACCAACAGAACTGTTGCAATGCAATAAGTTTTGATTTGGAATGTGAGTTTTTTATCTACCTTAGTCTTTTTCCCTGGATAAGAAGCATCTCTTAAATGTGAAATTTGCCCAGAGTCCCTACAGAAAAGAAAATAACAATTAAACATATGTCA
Organism: Pycnonotus jocosus; assembly: GCA_013400435.1. NCBI lineage: Eukaryota > Metazoa > Chordata > Aves > Passeriformes > Pycnonotidae > Pycnonotus > Pycnonotus jocosus. Next base: position 61,402 of record VWYP01022922.1, on the reverse strand, counting down.
AAAAGCTGGGAGAGGGGGAATGCATGTGGAGGGGAAAGGATACAATAAGATTATAGGGCATGCAGACACTTTAGAAATGGAGTATATTAGACCTTCAAGAGAGTAAAAAAAAGCTGTGATGGCCAAGATGTGACATATAGTTATAGAAAAATAATAAATTCAGAAAGAAAAGGAAAACAGAACAATGGAGTAATATATTTTAAACAGGAGAGAAAGAGATTTTTAAAAAGGTGATAAAGAGGATTTTGAGATTCACATTAATAAGCAAAAATAAATGAAAATAGTTTCAGATCTAGAAAGGAGGGTGCTACTAACAATATAGCTGCAGATGGCCTTACATATGACAGCTCCTTTACAAGATCCGTTTTCACTGAATTGCCTGACAGCCATCTATCACTGAATAAGACTTATGTGACAAGAATTGAACAGATTTTCAGAACAAATCATGTTCTTTCAAAAAACCACAGGGTTGATGCTGCTCTGTAAAAATTGGTCACTTGTAGCTGCTGATAACTTACACTCCTGTTAAACCTGTAACAATTATGGACCACTCTCGTGGACATCGTGTGTGTCCTTTGATTACAACGCAGCTTGGTGCAGTATTTCTGTGGAAAGCAATGAAAGTTATTTTAATGGCTTAGGTGACAATCAAATGGAAGTGAGCCAATTAATGTGTAGCTCTTTGTGTTCAACTACCACATAGGTGTCATAACTAAAAATAATAATTTCTGGCATGAAATGAACAGACCAACTACTGACCATTCTAGATGCATTGACAATACATTCCACCACTGGATGGTGATATGAATCTGCTATAATACAATGTGCCTGATCTTAGAAAGGATTGTACCTGCAATTCAGCTTTGCCCTCAGCCTGCTCTTGACTGGCTCTGCCTTGAGGCTGAGTTCAGCAAAAAATAGAGAGTTTGATAGTCCTGCCATGAGCATCAAGACATTTCTTCAGTGGTGACAAGTTTTTCCCGTTCCTCCTTTGAAAGTTCCTTGAAGGCTGTCTTGCTAAACCACAGCCACATACATGAGATTGATATCCATTTTGGGACAAACTAGGTGATGGAGGACAGCTCTTCTCAAAGACTGGAAAAGAAACAGGCATGTGAATATCCTATATAAGAGGTGAGGTGTTTTCCTTGAGAGTGATAAAGGGGCAGTTGTGAAGCCAAAACACAAACCATTCAGCATGCATTATGAATGGCTTTGGGATGCTCTGCAGAGAAAGCATACAATGGAACATTTCAGCCTGAGTGCTTCCCACTGAAGCACCCCTCAATCTTTCAGGAGCTGGATGTCTCTCTTTTTTTTTTTTTTTCCTTGTTTCTTCAATGTCCAGTAAATTAACTCTTCAGTAGTTACCTCTATATTTTCCTCATATCTTTCTACCTTCATTCTTTCTTCAAGGTCCTTCAAACTCTCTATTTTTAAAGTCTGGTTCCTTCTTCCCAAGTGGTTTCTGCTTCTCATATTCCTATATATGAGATATTCAGCTTCCAGATGCTTCCTTTTAGCTTTGTTGTTCAACCAAACACATTTCACACATGTAGATTTTATCCTTTTCTCTACAACAGTGATTAAGAAATCATCATCATTCTTCCTAAATAAGCAAAAGAAAAGTTTCTTTTATTGAACTACATTCTTTTTTGTTCCAGCATTTGTTGGAGTGGATGGTGACTTACTCACTTGCTGGAGTCTGCATGCAGTTTTGATTTGAAATGGGTTGCAAGAACATTTCATGAGATCAAATAAGCTAATCTGAAATTGTTAAGAACCCACTGAATATGCAGGTATCAGAAAGATTGAACGAAACTGGTTTGTAAAATCAAGATTTATAAAAGTAGCTACTTTTATGTCTGTGACTTCCTAATCCAGATACTGTATTTTTACTGTGTAGCCCCCTGCATATTCATTCACACCTGTAAATGGAGTAGCCAAAATAATGTTAAACCCTATTTCACATCTATTTTGAATCCGTATAGATGGATACACAGTGGCATTGAAATGTTTGTGTGTGAATATTTGCATATTGCATAATGATGTATTTGCTTACCAAGTGATAAAAATCTGCTAAAGGCAAAGCATTAGCATAAAGAAAGTGCTTTCATACCATATACTGAAAAGACAACAGAATGTGGCATTTCCGTAATGTTTAAACAGAGGACATTCTCAGGGTACTAATGCCACCTATGAGATTAGCAGAATATTAAGGTGTGTGAAATTTATTGTAAGATTGTTAACAGAGTTAAAAGGAGCTTGGAAAACTATAGTAATGAGTAAGGATCAATGATTAAGATGAAACCAGCACTTTATTGATCATAGACCACTTTCTTCTATTAAACAATAAAATAATTTAATTTAATTGAATTAGTGCAAGAGTGCTGAAGACAAACTATCCTGTTGGACATTTTGACTTTATTACAACATCTGCCCAAAGGTCACACTGTTCTTAACCCACACACTGTCTCTGTGAAGTGTTGTCTTGTGAAAATCTATTTCAAAATCCATATGACAATCAATATAAAAATATCTTACTCAATATTTCAATTCCAGTAATTTAAACATTTTTATACCATTCTTTAAGCAAGGATATTACCTTCCTCCTAGGAAGGCACTTGGGTTCCTTAAGAGTCTTTAGCCAGTATATCTATCACTAAGAATTATCCTCATGATGATGTTCTTAACTGCATATATTCATTATTTAATAAAGTAGCTATTTTTATGATGGAAATGATCTGGACATGACAAATAAATTATTCAACATTATAAGGATATTGTCATTGGCACCAGGTGTGAGTTAAAATTTTTAAATTAGTCTGCTAGCACTTTTGACAGATCATGCATGCGTTCTGTAAACTTTTTGCTTATTTTACTATTTTTACCAATTCATTACTTTCTGTTACTAGGATGCCTTGTAGAATTGAAGAAACATTTAATAGCATCTATAATATTTAGCTGATTCTTTAATTACATCCCAATGTTTTGAAAGAAGAAAACATTAATTTTATATTTCAGGAGTCAAGAACTTAAATTAGAAGTTACAACATGATTAAAGGAGGACAGCACAAAAAATATAATAAAAGTTTAATTTAATTTTTTGCCTATATTGCTTTGCATATAGAGGTTATCCTTTACATTAGAAATTATCCTTTATGTTTCTTTTATGCATATACCTAATTTTGCAACTGAATAAAACCACTTTTGTATTTATTTAGTGTAGTAAGATAAACAGTAAAACCAGTAAGGGACAAAGAGGAGATTTGGCTCCATTGTCCTATTCCTACCACAGTGCAACATAGTCAAACATGAGATTTACAGTGGAATCACTGGATCAGCTGCCCTGGACTTTCTGTTTTTCTTGGTGGTCTACTGCTCTGTCAATATTGCCACTGTGCACTGCACCTGAGAAAAACCTGGAGCAGGCTGCCTCATTTGCTGACTCTCCCTAGTGTGAACTGGCTGCTTTATAAAAAACACACTTTATAAAAAGCACATTGAGACTTTTCTGTGTCCCAGGTGATTTGCTTTTGTCCCTGAGGCATATATATATATATATGCCTAATAACTATATCTTGAAATTTCTTAGAATTAAGTGCTAGCATTAACAGTAAGGCAGCATGAGGTGTCCCACAGAAATGCTTTTAGGATGACAGCCCAGGTGTGTTCAGGGAAATAGGGGGCACACTGTGAAGGGTTATGAAGGTGCTGGAGATGTGCAAGATTTTCTGGCATTATGGAGCATTAGGAGGACCAGGATTTTCCCTTTTGTTAATAGCAAAAATTGGTGCTACCAATCAGTAGATGGCTCTTCTGTCCACTGTGCCAGTGTCCTCTTGGAGGGAGGGAATCCCAGTGGAGATTTTGAGTGAACTAATATTCATGCAGCGTGCATATGGAAACTGCAGCCTTGACCAAAATGAGGAATAAATATTATTGACAGTATTGACACCTTCTCAGATGGAACTGTGAATTTTTGAAAGAGGCAAAAAAAAAGAGGGAGAGGAATCAGGAAGTAGTGAAAAAATGCCTGGTGAGCCAATAAGGGCACTGAGGAAAAAGAAAGATAACTTTCTAATTATGTAATTATCTTTCTTCTTGCCTACTTCATTGCCCATCTTCTGTCTGTACTATTAAGAAAAGTGTCCATGACTATTGAAAAATGGCCAGCTATATGACATAGAGATTCTTGTGTAACACATTTATCATTCTGTGACTGTGACAGCTGTAGGACTGTCTGTTCATTAGTATTTAAATCAGTTCATAAATATTTCACTCTAAAATCCGGCTTAAATAAGCCTTACATCTGGTCAGGGTAATGCTGTAGTTTAGCGTCTGTTGTAAGCCTTAATTCTAGCCTGATATAAGGGTATTGTGTAGTTATACAATTTCATAAGGGCACTTATACAATAAACCAGGGATTTAATGGAGCACTTTATCTTTTTGCAATTTTTAGTTTCAGCTGACCATAGCAAGTGAAGCTAAAGGTTGTATAAAATTGCACATCTCCCTCTGGCAAAACAACTCCTTTGCATAGAACGGTTCTCCATTTTCAGAAAAGGATGTGATATTTTGGAAGGTCTTAGTGAAGATTTTCCCTAAGAAATGGGAATGCATTCCTCTCATTTTCTTCCAATTTCTCTCTTCCATTTAATTTTTAGTGTTTTAAGTGATGACTGAAAAGGTGTCAGAATGATGTGAATAATGCCATTTTCAAAACACAGAGAATCTTAAGGACAAGTGGATACAAAGGATATTTTAGGTCAGTTCAAAAAATCAGAAATGGAATGTAAAAGATTTACCCTTATATTTCCACATTACTCTGTGTTAACCAACACTAGAACCTATTCCACTCAAATACCCCAATCTCCATAATTTTCTCATTCTGTATGAACTTTGGGAAAATAATTAATGGGAGGACTCTGAATTTGTCAAATGAAGAATGGAAAAAGAGAGTAGCAGAAATGTCACTGTTTTTCATTAGCAGTCATATATGCGCAACAAGTTACTTCAAAAGAGCATAGTAGGAGAAAAACAGTGGTATAGAAAGGTCAGTAGCCATTTCACTTTATAAAAGACAAACTCCTGCAGAAGGCTGTCAGGTGTTTGCCTTTTAGCTTTGTCCATTATCACCCATTATAGTCTCCCTAATCCAGTGATTCTCTCTAGGTAACTCAGACATGTTTGTTTTTCTATAATCAGAGGTATAAAGAAAGACACTAATGTAAATTTAGTGCAATGAAATCAATAACACTGTGTGTGGTGTAATAATAATAGTAGTAATAAAAATAATATTACTCTGTATTTAAACAACATGTTCCGTGTAAGAATTGCAGGTAATTTTAAAACATGAAGTCAGTAAACTCTTGTGACCTTATTGCAAACAGAAAAAAAACCCAAAGCACAAAAAGGGGCAACTTGCCCACCAAGGTATGCAATTTATTTTCTCTGACTTAGCCCATCCAAAAATTATGTGTCCATTATAAACTCCAAACTTAGGATTCTTCTGTAATCAAGATAGGGAAATAAATATTTTCAGCTGTGGGTTATGCCATCTATGTTTTAGTACTTATTCTCTGGCAGGTCTTCCTTCAACATCTATAGCTGAAGCTGTAGGCATCTTTAAGGTGAGAAAAGCTAAGTGATATGAATCTTCAGCAGCTAAATGACAAATTTTTAGATCTTTGTTTCCATTTTTTTTTTTCTCCAACTGCTAAAGAAAATAGTTAGCTGAATATGTTGCTTGCCTGGGCTTTTCACTGTCAGCCTCTACTGTACTATTACCCTAATTATAGAAATGCAATAAGTCAGCACCAGGTATTTATAAGTGGCTTTTGAAATGGTTGGGACATATTTCAAATTGCTGGGAGTCATCCTCTGGTAAAATATTTTGAAATGATTCAATACTATTATGGATTAGATTTTTATGGTCTGGTTTTTCACAATTGCTAGATATCCAATCTGCAGAAGTCTTCTGAAAACAGACTGCTTATTCTAATGCTAAAAATGGGAGATGAATTGCAGGGAAATTCTGGCTGAGAATATTAACGCTGAGATCTTTTTAAAATACTAGAGATTTAGAATAATACAAGGGTTAATGTAGCTGAAAATATGCAGAACCATGAACAACCAGGACTTCCTTCTTGTGAAACCACCCTTGTAGAAACAGGAAACCTCTTGTGATTTTTCCTACTTTTAAATAGAATCAACATGCCAAAGTTATCAATATCTTTTCCAGTATTATTCTATTTTGCTCAGATACTAACATAGATTTGGTGCATTAACTTTCCAGCTGAATGGCTGGAACTTGGTGGTTTAATTGCCAGTTGCTCCATGGTTTAGAAGATAAACTCAGCAGCTGTTGTTTTGTGTTGGACGTGGTTTGGAGAATTTGCAGATACTTCAGCTCTTCTTTGAAAGCCAAAACACTTTGACCCAGCTGCACTATGAAAGAAAGGTGGCAAAACATCTCTTCAAGTAAATATATCCAATTCATTCAAACTCTGCTCACAATATATTTGAGACCAGACGCTGAAACAGCTGAAACACACAATGAATAACAGACCAAGGTCAAATAAACCATGAGTAGTAGAGGCTGTCTTCATACTGGTCAAGAAGTCATGCTTTTTACCAAGACTTTGGCTATTTTTGATCTCTCTGATGGAGCTATTCTTTTGAGAATGAATTCTGATATCAAAGCTGTCCTGGCAGATATCAGGAAGACAGTTTTCATATAAAGGAATTTTTTTAAAGTGAAAATAAAATCACTGTGGAAGCTCAATAACTCCAAAATTGTGAGAGAAAGCATATTGCTTATCTGTTTAGAAAAATGGACCTGTACCTCACCTCAATGAAAACTTAGAAGTACTTAAGAATGGCCTAGTATGCAGACTGATAAATATTACACATATAGTTTTATACATTGTCACTTCTTCTGAAAACTCCAGATATAAACAAATTTCACGAGCCATGTAGTATTTCTAACTGCATTCTATGGTAACATTTTGGCTACCAGAATACACTTTTGTTCCAGAGTCGATATTGGACATCTGTAGGTTTTAAGATACTTAACAAAACTGAAACATTTTTTTTGCATAAGATGCAGAATCTTACAAGAGATATATAGAATTTAAAAGTTAATTTAGTGCATTACTTGCACCACTGAGGTCAATGAGTGATCCATTACTAACTCAGTAAGGATCCACTATCTGCTTACTGAGCTGCTCCAGTGAAACATAATTAGAAGATTCTAGCCATTACTTGGGACTCATGACAGATTACTTTATGCCCTGAGCTTCAGCCTTTACAGAATAAAAACTTAATGCCATATTTACAAACTCCTGATCGGGTTCCAGTTGAGTTATGGAACCATAACCTCAGATGTACATATGTACATTAAGAGTTGGGTAATAAACAGCTTGAGCTGCCAAAAAAATAATTTGCTAAGAGTGAGAGGGTTCAGAATATTAGCTGGCCACACACTTGATACATTTTGAATACAACTAGAGTCGCAAGAGGAACACTTTAGTCTTGTGCAAATTCCAGTGACTCTGAATGAATTTGAGGTTAGGTCTTGAAGGTACAGAAGGATGAAATATGTAGGGAAATGTCAGCTCCAGCTAGTGAGCTTTTTCCCCACCTCTACTGTTTCTTACAGATTAACTTTTGAGCTTGTCTCCCATACAGCGAAGAGTTTAATTTTGCCTGTACTTCTGAACAAAACAGGCCCAGATGGTAAAACTAAAATTTCAGTTAGTGCTGTGACCTTTCTCCAATGTTTACATAAAACACACTAGAATGCAGGTTAGTGAAATATACACTTAAAACCGAGGTCTTTCCGTTCTTTATTATGTTGCATAAAGTTCCAGCATAAGTTTCAATATTGTTCCTGGGAATAAATGTGTAAAAAGATTAACAAGAACTTGAAGTGCATTCATGTTCATAGCACAGGACTGTTTAGGAACAGACTGAAAAGGATTTACATGAAGATGATGGATGTCAGAATAAAAAAGTATATCTAGTTTCTTGCTTGAAAAAAGACTAAAAAAAACCTTCTGCATGAAACTACGCAGACAAATCAAATGTTTTATTGTTTTGGAAAGACACGAATTCCAAAATTTGAGGTTCAGGACCTTAGAGATGGCATCTGTTTCAAATCTGTTGCCAAAGTGTAACACAAGTCCCCAAGTTCAATTGGGAGTTGTACAGAAATAATGTTGATGGTTTCTCGTCTTTCTGAGGGACAGACTACAGTAACAATATATCTTTTCATTAAAAAAAAAATGAATGAAAGTGTGTTCCAGCAACACTATTCTGAATAGAAGAAAAGAATCAAGAGAGAAAATAGAAAATAGTAAAACAAAACACAAACATTCTATCAAAAAGGGTTTTTTTATGACTAGTTGTATGATTTAATTTCATTCTGACTGTATAATTTATTTTAATGCTGTTAAAACATAGAATAGAATCTTATTTTCTTTACAGATCAGGAACATAGAAGAACATATTTTGAATATAAGATACAATTGCATAAAATTATGTCTATATCTTTCCTTTAATTCTTCTGAGGGATATGATTCTAGTAAGATTTCTTTGTTTTACAGAACCACTGAATGAGTTTTCCAGGTTCCTACCTGCCAGGATGTTGTTTAATGGTGAATTCTCACTACCCAGGTTTTTAATATTCTCCTGCAGTCATAATACATGAAAACATTTTTCTACTTTGTTATATGTTTCATTCATCACACAAAAAAGGCATTATGCAGGTTTTGGAACTGAGAGCCTGAAGCAATTTGTTTTGTCCATTATGTGAAATGTCACATACATGAAGTGAAAACCTGGCCTCACTGAACTTAACAGAAGTAATTTCTATTGGCCTTCACAGTGGCAAGATTTTGTCCATAACCATCAATAAAGATGTCAGTATTTACTAACAGTTATGAGACAGCTTATTTATAAATTTATTTATAATGACAAAAAATTGAAGACGCTTTGGTAACTGTGAAAAGTGTTGGCAAATAGTGACATTTTATTAGAGACTTCTACACTGATCATGGTAAAATACTAGACACAATGATTCTTTAATGTTTTTTCCTTCTCAGCAATGACTGGGAGAAAGTTATGGTTGTGTTTTTCTTTGGCATTTAAATTAAATTAGTGACAATGGATTCCTCTAATGGATGATGAATAATTTTATTGCCTGAAAAATCTCATTAAATGATACTTTTTTATTTTAGCATTTTCCCCTGATTATCTTAATTTTTTTCTGCTGAACAATACCATTTTTCTATGGTCATTTTTGAAAGACTTATGAATGGTTTGAAAAATAGCAGGTGACATGCATTGACCTGACAGTAGTTCAAGTACTTCAATTATAAATATACATTAATATGTCATACTGCAATGACTAATTACTTTGAAAAGTGTTGATTAATTATCCCGTAAGATTTCTACACTGTAGTATTCTCACAAGGTGACATCTGCAATTGCAAGCACGACAATTTGATAAGGGAAGTGGCTTGTCAATGGAACCTGTAGCATCAAATAGTTGCCCTGAACAAACCTGTGTGAATGTGTTTTGAGCTTTCTGTATCCTCACAAGACTGAGACCTTTCTGTTTTATCTTCTTAATTTTTTTTTCCCATTCTTTTCAGAGGAGCACCTTGTAAAACCTTCCAAACTTAAGAAATGTGATCTCTGTTCCCCCTACCATCCCAGAGAGCCTGACCCCACTACAAGGAAGTAGCTAACATTTCTGTTTCGGAAAAGAGAATTAACTTTTGACATGGTCATGGCACTCTCAATTATGTGCTCACATCACTAAACTAAAAAACTCAATAAATAATCATCCAGTCTAGGGGATTTACAATGTAAAAAGCATCTTGTTTATCTAATCCCTATTACTATGTTCACTGTATCATAGGATTCAGTGTAGACTCTTTTAAAAAAACCCAACTATTTTATCAGATTTGCAAAGACAGAACTAGTGAATGCACTTTTTTCCATCAAATAAATATTGGTGATATAATAGTGTTTAGCATAATATTCTAGTCTATGTGTATATTATGCAAAACCTCTATTGATTAAAAAGAAATGTTTTGTGCAAATATATACATAAATTAGAACTCTAATGATTAGTGTGCAATCACAACATAATATTAGCACAAATTCAGAAAATCAACAAAATATGATACATTTTATTAAAATATATTACAAGGAAAGCAATCAAGCTATTTAAAGAACAAAAAAGAGTTGTATTTCATGAACTTGATATTTTTGCTTGAATCTGCTTCCTTGTGTTATTTCAGGATTTCAGTGTTCATATCTTTTGTAGGGGAAAATTATTCTAAACTCCATCAAATCTGTTTACAGTTTAGCAGATTAAAACAAACCATCCAAATTTCATAATAGTTAACATCCTTATATGACTGAAATTAAAACAAGTATGCTTCTGTAGCTTTCCAAAGGTACATGTTTTTAATATGAATTCATGTGGGAAGCAAAAATTCAAGATCAGGGGAAAGTGAATGAAGAAGGAAAGAAAAACACGGATCAGGGTTATAGATGTTCTGTCCTGGACATTGATGAAACAGTCATTACAGAGAGAGATGGCATCCTGTGAAGAGATGAATTGCTGCTGCTGCTGCTACTTTGTTGAAGGTGCTTTGAAATGGAAATATTAACAGGCTTGAATGTCCTGACCAAGCAAGGTTCTGTGCAGAAATCAGAGCTGTACTTGGCAAATGATAAGAAAAATTGCAATCAAAGCTGAGTGGCAGAAGTGCAACATGCATTTCCACAAAAGAATTAGAATTAGGCAGTATGGCAAGGATCTAGAAATGGAAATGTTCAAAGGCACAAACAAATTGTCTTTGCTAGAAAAAAATTCAAATCTAATCTTCACTAGCACAGGAGTTCACATAAAAGATATCTACTGACATAATCAAATTTGGATTTACACCAGCATCTGCAGAGGTAATATTTGGGCCAACCTGATTTTATTTCAAGAATATACTGTTAGACTGGATGAAACCTTTCTGACAGTCACAGAGAAATGAATAGGGAAATAGAAGGGGGCAGTGCTGAGAAAATTCTGTAAGATAGTTGTGTGGAGCAGTGTTGGCATCTCTGGTGCTTACAGTTCTTGAGCAGCTTAGTTAAATGTGTGGTGCCAGGGGTCTGTATCAATTATGTTGAGGTTCTGGACATAGAAGAAAATCTAGTGGCCTTTGGAACTGTGACATCCCAAAAGCCCATTCCTGAGCTACAGAAATGGAAACCTGGCCGCTTTCTGTCCAGGTCATGAAAAGGCTGTCAAAAATGAGAAATATGGGGCTTAGAGAAGAGGTGTTTTTAAGTGTAATACTGTCTATAGTACTAAAGTTATGTTCAAACTTAACACACTTTTAATCTCCTTAAGTAGCTGAAAGCACAGCAGGCTCTGCATTGAAAAAAACCCCCAAACATATCTGAAGTACAGGCAAGGCAGGTGTGAGGAAAATTATATCACCAGTTATTGTGGGGAGATCCTGTGGAACTGCAAATTGTGAAGCAGACTGAAAGTGAGGTGGAAAGAGGGCACCAGGTATAGTCTGTGGCACCAATGAGAATAGGAAAAGTCAAAGAAGAGATTTAAGGCCAGATGGAAATTTAATTTATTCTAGTAGGAAATGCATCTGTGAGCAGGAAAAAAATATTCCTCCTTAGAAAAAAACTGCCATTTTTTGAATGTTTTATTCTACATGGCCACAAATTTTGGTAGATAATTTTGTTCAGATTATAGAAGAATACAGCATGTTCATTCTGTGGCAATTTTGTCAAAACAGCTATCTTTTAACAGAAACAATAAAAAGAATATAAAGCATAAATACTGACAAAACAGATGTCACTTTGCTGTTGTAGTATGTTTACATTAAAGCTATGTCATGAGAAATTTTGGAATGTTTCCTGTTTCAGTTAATATCCCTTTTGTTTTAAAATAAGAAATCTACCAGGCCTCATTAGCGCCCTAAAAATATTTGCAATTCATTTGAAATAGTGTTTGGTGTGGAATGTTTTTTATCCAAGTGCTGGTATTGTGTCACTGACCTGTAGGATGCAGCAGACACTACTGCAGTTTCCACAGCAAACTTGAGTCCTCTGGGCAATGCAGAAGAAATCATAAGAAAGTTAAAGAAAGTCATTCAAAGCCTCATAGTTCTTCCTTCCCCCTTATTTCCTCTCTGTTTTCACCTTTTCTAATGCCTCTGAAAGTTTTGTAATTTTTGGCAGTCTGGAAGACATTTCTTCAAGGTCTGCCAGGTACAAAGGCAAGGGGACAAACGCACAACCTGTTGAGGGCTATTTGCACAAAAAAATATCGAGAAGTTTCTTATCACCTTCTCACACCTTCCCTTTCTCCTGAAAAACAAGCCAGGGTCTGTGAGGATGGCACATCAGGGTGGCTGTCTATGCCTTGTGTTTGTGATGCTGTGAAGAGCTGAGGCTGGGCAGGGCAGATGGAGAGGAGAGGGGAGCAATCCGGGGGAATGGGGACTCCCCTGAGCCAGCCCTGCCAAAACAGAGAACGAGCACAGGCAGGGAAGTTAGCCCTTGCTGGAATCCAGAGTTCAGAGGGTTGGTGGGTGTGTGTGGCTGGTTGCCTTGAGGATCTGGGAAAGGATTTCATTGAGTTGTGTGTCTGTATGTGTGTAACAGGGTTCCTTCTCTCTTTTTTGGATGGGGAGGGCAGAAGGTGAAGTCAATAAATTGTTATATTCAAGGTTGTGAGTTAGGGATGTAGAGATTTAAGGTATCTGAGGACTTCAGGGAGGTCAGAGAAAAGAAGAAGTGAACTGAAAGGGGAGTTCTCAAAAGCACCAGGAGTCTTGGTGCTACAGTGCATTAGCAGAAAAAGCATTTCTTTCTTACCAAAACCAAATGCAAATGATGTTTCTAATACATCAGTCAAGATATAGCTGCTCAGCAGAGAAAAATGTCAGCATACATAAAGCTTCATAGATTTGTCTGAAGTGTAGCTATGCAAAATAGAGATAAATGTTAACATTTTGAAGGGTTGTGACAGGTTTTAATATAAAAAATGGTTTTGTCATTTTTTAATGCTTTAAATTTTTAAAAAGTTTCTTCTTAAAGATAACTCATTCAAGTATTGACAAAACAGGTATGCAAAATTGAAGAAGGGAGAGTGTGGAGAGAAACAGAAGCAGATAACAGACCTTGGGTATTTGCAGTGATCTTTGCTCTCACTATTTCATCCCACAGCAACTTCTGTGTCTTCCTCAAATTTCTACACACTGTGTTTGTCTTCAAATCACAAGTTCTTTGCTAGTCCAAAAATATGAGCAAGTTCAGCACATACATTCAGTTCTTTCCAGGTTTCTGATTTGTACTGTCGCTCCTCACGATGTACAACAAGCTGGTAATTTTGTGATATGCTTCCTAAACAATGCGGACGGTGTTCTTACCAGAGCAATGGAATCTGAAAGATTGTTTATTTTACAGTATGAAATGTGAAAATATTGCTTGAAATTTTACTTTGATAACAAGAGTACTTAATTGTTATATGGCCTCATTTACCACGTGCCTTTTGAGAACCTTGATAATGAGGGAAAGAAAGAAGATATCTGTGTTCACCCTGGTTTGACAGAGATTTATTTAGCTCCTGTAAAGATGTTTTCTGTAGTTTTTGTCTTGACTTCTTTAGCTGTGGAATTTTTAGCTTTTTTCCTGAAACATACTTGACAAAAATAACACATGTCCCATAAGAGTAACTAAATCTCTCATTTAATTTTTGAAGCATGGAAAAATTGTGGACTCTAACATACTAAATAACATTTTCAGTTATCATTAACACTAAGCAGCTTAGAACTTCAGAAAACCAAACAAAATAAAACAAACCCTCAAAACCTAACCCTTCAACAGACTTGAAGTTAACAAAAAATTTTGTGTCCCCAAAGTGCTTTCCATTGGTCTTTGAACTGAGTCAAACGTCTAACTGTGGCCCAGAAAGACAAACAAGGCGCTGTGCTTCATCATGGTGATATATTAAGTTTTTGTGGGTGTGTAATCATGCATGTCTATGTGCATCAACACTAAGAGAATCCCCCAAATGGTCCCATCAAACTATTTTAACATTCATGATTGATTTCTCCCTAGCTTTATAATGTGAAAACTTCTCTCCTTTTCCACAGTCAGGAAGACAGAATAATTCTGATTAAATGCAGTTTCAGATTTTAGCACACGACTACATGCGTGTGAACCTATCCCACTTCAGGTCAGAATGTGAGGCACACATTTTTCTGTATGAGCAACCTGGAGAAAAGTCAAACCTTGTCATACCTGTCTACAGAGGCAAATACAATTGGATTGTTTGTAGTCCATGCTGTTAAAGCGAAGACCTTAAAACTTGAAAAGAAACTAAACAAAGATCCTCTAAGGTTCTTTACTAAACAAGTTTTGTTCTCTCAGTTTCCTACTCAAACATGAAAGAGTGAAGTTATTCATTGAGAAGTCCCATTTCTTTTTAGAAAATTTTCTCTTAATAGCAAAGAGGAAATTTGTTACATATTAATTAATTGTGTGAAGGAAATAAGGGAGGAAAAACTACATGTGTACCCTTCATGTTTTGCACATAGGTCATACTATATGTTATGGTTGCCTCTTCTTTTTATGTACATAGATATACTCTATTTACTTAGAAAAGAAAAAAAGAGGAAAACTGTGGTAAGTATCACTTATCCTGAATGATTTAATTTAGTCAGTGGGGCACTCATTCTGGATGAAAGCTCTCAATTGTAGTAAAAATGCTGTATTAAATCAATGTAAGATTTATCCCACCATACACTTAAATCCAGTACATGAATAAAACAACCATGAATAAGACAACCTATCGTGAATGAATGGATGATACAATAATGGAAAAAAGAAAAAAAAAAGAAAAAAAGAAAGAAAAATCCTTTTTAAAGAGCAACATATTTTTATTATCATTCATACATATATATATATGGACAGATTAGAGCTATTCCAGAGATGAATCTGTTCTGGCATTATAGGAACAGTGGCAGCACCAAAGCCCTTCTATGTGGAACTCCTTTTGTAATCTCATATTTTTTTCCTATGGCAAGAAGATTTAAAAGAAACTTTAAAACCTATCTCCTCTTCCTAGAGGGTCGGTATTACTTTATGGATTGTTAAATGAGAGGAAGACATTTTGGAAATAGCAAACCTGGTGTGAATTTCCAATTGGTTCCTTTATTTTTTCACTGAGATGTAAAATAAGAAAATTAATGTGCAAATTCCTACTGTGTTTGAACAACTCTCTTTTGTATATGTCACTTCCAAATTCTGTGAGAAAATTTTCTTCTTGAGACGCTGTAGACAAGGATAAAAAGATAAGGACAAGAAGAATATAAAGTTTGAAAAATTATATATTATAATAGTAAAATTCAAAACAAATATAACATATTAAATTGGATTATACAATTAATAAAAAATTTCACATATTCTCTCCATTTATCCATTGTGTTTGTAAGAAAAGACAGAATTTCCATTGTGTTTCTAAGAATGGACAGAGAGAGCATTACAAGGTACACAACTGGATTCCAGCACAGACATTAGTGATGCATGTGACTTTTCACTGGGAGAATTTAAACAGTTTTACTTATATGAGCATTGGTGCCATTATTTGACATTTAGAGAGGTGTAGGAGCACAAGGACAGAGTTCAGAGAGGGGACATTTAAAGTTATTTTTTGGTGTGAAATGGCTTAAAGAAAGGGCAGCTCAGACTTGGTTCTTTGGGACAGGTATGGGGAATGATACCACGTTTTGACTCTCTCATTATTATTTCAAGTTAAGATTTTATCACCAACATCTTCCTTGTTCCTGTTCCTTACTTATTTAGTTATGACATATCCTTGACTGACGGTCACCAATTAAAAGGCATTTTGAAAATTTTTTTTTGCATCCCAAGTCCACCAATTCCAAGTGCATCATTGTGCGATATTGTCTTTACAATCCTGATTGTCATCAGGTAATCATACCACTCAATTACCCAAAACTGAAATATTTTTTCCTTATATGATTTTATAATCCCTGTAATTACTGTGAATTAGAAAAGTAAATAAGGTATTTCAATAAACTGTGATTATTAATTAGGCTACAAGTAATTTGGGCTGTTCTGCTCTCTGATGTCTGCAAATATGGGAAGCTACGGAAAGCCTAAATTGTCTGTATTTATTAATTCCTGTGGAAACTCCTAAAACAAATCCCAGTGAGTAGTATCTGCTTGTGAATGAATTAATCACTATGTCCATTAAGAGCTTTCCAGCCATACCTTCTTCCCATAATTTACATTTTTTCACACATGCTGAGTGGACTGGTCTGTGCTTACATATTTTTGTGAGGTCAGTGAGAAGAGCAATCTCAATGTCTTTGTCTTATACCTGAAAAAGATTACAATGTATAATCAGGGGAATCTTTTTATAGTATACAAAAAAGAACACCATCACAGACTGAATTCCTCTTCAGCTTTTCATATATACCCCAAATTTCTGGAGAGGCACAAAAATAATTTTTATAGCACCTATATGTAGTGCAATCAGTTCTTGTTGCATAGAGCATGTATTTGCAAGGATCAAGATCAGAGAATATTCATTCAGTCAGTGATTCAAAGACAAGTGTTTATAGAAAGGACAAGGGCAAGATATGCCCTTAGGCAGAGTAAAAGAAGTGCAAGTCCTGTGAAGGTCCAGCAAAGGTAAATAATCCTTTGCTAAGGAAGAATCTTTAGCAAGGCAGCAGAACTTCTTAGCTCCATTAGCCCCTCCTGAACCCTGCAGTGAGCTGTAAAGCAGGCAGAAGACAGCTGAAATGACAGTTGCTCTTTCAGAGTTGAGGAATTTAATGAATATTGGATGCCAGCCAGGTGTCTCACTCAAATTTACTATGCATGATAGGATTGAAAAGAGAAGAAAACTGAACTACTCACTAGATTTTGCTACCTCTGGTTTAATTGTGTTCTACCTTTACATATCTGGATATTTTTTAAAGTATGTTCTGATGAAGAACTTTGGTTAGGTTTGGCTTATATATAGTTCTGCCATCTAAAAACTCTCCTTGATTTCTTGTTTACACCCCGATCTGACCACATTCTCAGTACTCACAGCTTATGTTTGAAATTCCAAATTTTGAATTTATTGTTTTAAATTTATTTGTTTGAAATTATGTATGAAATTCCCTAGTGGTTGAACTTGACTTTGAAGTCTGTGCAACTGCAACAAAGTAGGAAGCAACCCATATTCAGAGAGATTGTTTTGTAAAAGTGATGACATTTCTATGATTTTCAGGACAAGTCTCAAAGGAACAAATACCTGTCATCTTATGAAATTCAGACAACAGAAGGAAATATAAAAGCTAGTGGTGTAATCAATTTGTAATATGGTAATTTCAAGTCTAGTAAATTTATCTGAATTTGTTAGCTTTTTTTTCCTGTTTTGCATCAGCTGGGTTGCTGGGCTTAGTCCACATGGAATTCCCAAAATTGTCCACCAAGAAAACTAGGAATTAGCACCTCAGTTGATATATAAAAGGGCATCTTTCCATTACAAAAGCTGAAAAATTCAAGGTAATAGACAGAAAAAAGAGCAAATTAGAAGAGAATAATGAAGCTTGGAAACATGAGATTACTGCTGGCATTTTGTCAACAACTCATGGCAGCAGTGTAGATGAAATATTGCAGCTACAATAAAATGGTGATGTTTCTATGGCTAATTTAGGTTCTAGTCCATCCACACCTTAGGCAACAGGAACCTGGATGCCAGTTTCCTGGATACCTTAACTCATATAACACTTTACCTCTTAACATCACTTTTCTTTTTATGCTCCTTTCTCATGATCTGAACTGCACCAATGCAGTATTTCTTACACTGGGGTTAGTACTCAAAATCCCTCATTTAAATTAGAGTTTACACTGCTCAGACCCATAACAAGTTATTAGTGTGCATATCAGATCAGGCTAATGTTCAAGTACAAAGTGTGACAAGTCAGGGACAAGAAATTTTGTTGATCACACCAAATTATTCAGGATAATTAAAATTAAAATTGGGTAATACTAAGTGGCAAATGGCAGATATAGACTAATGGAGTTGGATCAAAACAAGATATTGCCAGTCAAAATTTTGATAGCTTGAGTCCTTTTGGATGTCTGAAGACCGGCAATCAAAGATGAAATTATCAAATAATCTATTTTGTTGTTGGGTTTTTGTTGTGTTTATTTGTCTGATGGGTTTTTTTGCAGGGGAAATCCTGTATTTAACATTTCTCTTAGGCAAAAATTTAGGGTATTGTGAAAGAAAACTCTGTGGTATGATAAGTAAGGATGTATTTTAAAACAAAGTTACATAGCTGGTATCTTATTTTTAATAATACTAAGATTTTTTATATATAACTGTTGTCTTAAAACATCATTTAAATAAAATTCACTTGGTCTACTGATTTAGCAATACAGTTGCACACAAGTCCAAAAGACTTACAGTTTAAGACAATGAGGAAAATGATCTGCAGACCCACAAACTATGTTCAGAATTCATTTTGCTGCCCTCAATATTTTGCTGCTCTAGTTGGCAACCTCTTCTGCTTTTATGGCAGAGTCAGCCCTGTTTGCATGCTTATGACCTATTATTAGTCCATTTCCTTAAGGAAAATAGTTACTTGTTTGAAATTAATCTTCAAACCAGCTGACCAAAAGCTGCAATATTTGCATTCTTGCAAATCTGATACACAAAGGCACATTAATTCTACTTTTTTACCAGCTGGCCAGATTTTTTGCACTTCTTTTCTTTTTTCGATAAGTGCACATTTTAATGCTATTCTTTGCTTACCTTTTCTATTTATCATAGAGGTTTATAAGTACATTCTCAGGGAGGCTAGGGAAAATGCATTTCAAGAAAATGGGCTTTTTTTCCCTTTCTGTTCTTCAGCAACTTGTTTAATAAATCACTTTCTTCATACATAGACAATAAAAAGTTTTAATATTTCAGAAATCTGCTTCTCTGACTCCTCTGATTCTGACACTCATTATTGTGTGCTGGAACTCTTGTGTTTCATTAGTGATAACTCAACAGACAATAACAAGTTTTTCATTCTTATTCACAAGCTTGAATCTTTCGCTGACAAGATACTTCAAATACATCCCTTAATCTGGCTTGCCTCTCCTGTAAATAATAAACCAAATAACTAAAAATGCTCAGCTAAATCATAGTTTGTAAGTGTATTTACTACAAATATATTT
Source organism: Pycnonotus jocosus (assembly GCA_013400435.1). Classification (NCBI taxonomy): domain Eukaryota; kingdom Metazoa; phylum Chordata; class Aves; order Passeriformes; family Pycnonotidae; genus Pycnonotus; species Pycnonotus jocosus. The sequence continues at coordinate 42,109 of VWYP01022922.1, read as the reverse complement.
TCTGCGGAAAATATATGCATATTTCAATATTTGTTTGCTTTCTCACTCTTACTGTACATTGTCTTATACTTCAGATATGAAATTGATTTTGACTGGATCAGTTCATGAATCTACAACCCCAGGGATGTGGGAAAAATTAATGAATAAAACTTCAGAGTGAGATTTCTAGTTTGTGCTAAAGACTATGAGAACAATGATTTTTTAAAGGATGGACACACTTAATATCAGTTTTCTGCCTTCTGCAGCAACAACACACTAGGTTAAAAATATTTAAAGGTAGACAATGACAGCATCTGTAAGACACTAGAGACAACTTACCAATGGCAGATTCCTCTGGAGTATTGGGAAAAAAGTAAAATATTAAAAAGGTAGCCATAAATGATATATATAGTCCTTGTCCAAAAAACTATCAATCTTCTGAGATTTCTGCATTTCTGAATAGAGAGATTTTCCAAACAGCCTCTGAGGTCCCAGGTGTAGGAACTGAATTGGAATTTTCCTGGCTGAACAGGTAGTTTCACAGTATCCAGTCAAGCCCTTGGCTTGAACATTCAGAAATCAAAAGGTTAGGCCAACCTTAGAGCCAACTCATAAGTGAATTTAAAGTCAGCCAGTTTCAGTGTGTGTAAATTAGGACAGGCATATTAACTAATACCAGCTGTGGATATGGGCCAGCTGTTGCCAGGCTTCTTCTATATAGTTTAATTTTCAAGAGTCCTGGTTTGTTAAATTTGCCTTTAGCATTGAGCAAGCATTACTATCACTTGTTCAAAACGGCTAGTTCTTCCATGGATTTATTTGTTAGCCAATTCTTTACCCCCTCTGACTCTGTTAAACATACAGAGCTAGGAAGTGACTATTTATAGGAGGTTTTGTGATCAGACTCCATGTTAAATTCCTTCCTTCTACTGTTTAGCCAAAACCCTGAGTCTGCTTTGTGGTAGAGGCTTCATTTTAATTCAGTGGGGTTTTTGGTTTTGGTTGGTTTATATTTTTGTTTTGTTTTGTTTTGTTTGTTTGGGGTTTTTTTTGGTTGGTGGTGGTTTTTTTTTGACATAGAGGCTATGTTTTACAGAGAGAATAACGTTTAATCTTATCTCTAACAACATAAGACAGCTAGTATTCTTTTTTTCTTATGGAATCGCGTTATATGCATTGGTTTTTATTGGTGCTTGAGATATGCTCTATGCATAGCTTAACATCTCTGAAGAGATTCAATTATTTCTTGTCACTCTGGTATTTCCACTGACTCTCACTGTTGATGTTACTCAAAATCCATTAATACCTTTAGAAAATGTTCTGCTGTGTGAGTTCCATTACCTAAACATACATTTAAAACAAGTCAAAAACTACCACTAAAATGAAATATCTTCTTCACAATTAATTAAAATTAATTTTAAAAGTCATTATTTTCTACATATTCATTAGCATTTGCCCATCAGAACGTAACAGGAGTAGTAGGAAAACAAAGAGTGAGTGACAGCTTCCAAGATTTCCTTTGAAACAAAGATAATTGTTACAAATGGAACTCTAGCATTTATTTTTGTTTCTTAGGAGCTCTACTGGTTTCCTGATTTATCTTCAAGACTAAAAGAAAAGCCCATCTCTACTGCTGCCACATTTTTCTCTTTGAACCCTTGGCACATTAACACTCCCTGAATGAAACTCTACCCCTTCACCGAGTTTTGTGGCTGCCTCAACATCTAGATTTACTGTCATGTCGGTGGAAATATGGGTGGTTTCTCTTATGAGAAAACTAAGCAATAAACCTTATTTTTAAATCAGTATGTAATGCTCTTATTCCCCAAACAATGTTGCAGTGATGTCATTTTGTCTGTATTTTAAATTATGGTAACATTGTCTCATCAATATTTATCTCATAACTGTCAAATTATATAACTGAATCATCAAAGATAAATGCAGGATCCAGGTGTACAATATTTATCTTGAAAATTCTGTCCCACTGTGGAAGGCAAAAATAAGGATTTTTGAGAGTATAACATTATGATTGGTTAGCTTAACATGTGTATGGTGAATTGGAGAAATCTAGTATGTGTCTGTTTCAGTACAAAATCTCACACAGTAATGATGCGTAGTAAGTCTAAAAGAAAGCCTTCTCTTTTTTTTCCGGCATATGTTGTATTTGCCTCTCTGCAAAACCTGCAAGACAATGTGCGTGATTTTTTCTAGAATTTGATAGTTAACACTAGAAACAGCTTGAAAATAATTTACTGAAATCTCAGTGCTATACCTTGTCACTAAAAATAAGAAGCCTGTCTTAAATCTTGAGCATTAAATTATATTTTGCAAGTATATGGCTAAAGAAAGTGCTCTTATTAATCTCTCTCTTCTTCTAACTTTTTTTCCTAAATTTATTATAAAAATATTTTTGATGTTTATCTAATTTTATCCACCTCTACCATTACTATGTACTATATTTAAATGCATTTTCAAATATCTTCTTTTGTAAAGACATTATGTGTGTCAATAAAACATTTGAACTCCAAGTTTTTAAATATACATTAATTCCCTTGTCACAATTTATCAGCCTCATTGAATTACCTAGGTTCTTGTAATTACCCATTGCAGCACACTCCAGAATCTTATTTTACTAAAGAAATTTAACTTTTTTTTTTTTTTATCAAAAGCAGGAAATGTTTACATTGCTGAAGTTAAAATGGCTGTTCTGAGAGATCAATATTTTGCTGTTCTTTCAAGTTACTCAATTTGTGTTATGGTAATAGAGTATTTAATTTTGATTCTTTGTTTTCTTATCCAGTGTATTGGTTGCATATCCTTGCAATATGAGCAAATAGTGGAAAAACCAGTAGACACTGGGAAAAAAAGCAAAGGCAAATTGATGAAATTGATTGTTTTTGTCTGGTAAGATTTTTCCCTTTCTTTTCCTTTCTTTTCCTTTCCTTTTCTTTTTTTTTTTTTT
>VWYP01022922.1:7880-39096 GCA_013400435.1 Pycnonotus jocosus | reverse complement strand
GGGTTTATTTTTTTTTTTTTTTTTTTTTTTTTTTTTTTTTAAACTCACGTCACTTATTCTTTCTTTTGATAGATCCCATATATTTTTGAAAAGACAATACATTTTGGGTAATCAAGAGAGATGAAATTCAAGGATTCCGAGAGCCCAAATGTAGTGCAAGCCTTGAAGCAAGATTTGAACATTCCTTTTTTTTAAAAAAAGAATGATATTAAAATATCATTTTGATCTTCCAAACACAGTAATGAATAGTTCCAGCTGTGAAAGCAATGAAATCAACAAAAAAAATCCTCAAGGCTAGCCTCATCAAGCTGTCAAGGTATGAAATGGCATTTATTATCCCAGTGATTAAGAATGTGGAAGAGTGAGATTCTTTCTTTACTTCAGGTATGGCAATCAGTTTGATCCTGAATGTAGCAACTACACTGAGTGAATACAGTTTAACATCCTGTCTCGATACCTGTAAGGATTATTCTGTGATAAGTCCTTCAGAAGCAAATTATACAGCAGCAGTGTGTATATGGCAGATTTCTTACCTGACTTGTTTTCCTCCTGGCAGGAAACACAAGGCCTCAATTTCATGAAAGGAATGTATAACAGATACATGCTTTAGTTCTTTCCTCCCTCCAAATTCATGTATTTCTGGATGCAGGCTTCATCTCTGGTTAAGGAGAAATCTGGTGGAATTGCTTTTAAAATATTACATCTTTACTCGGTTAGTTAGCAGTAGCAATTGCTTTATGACTAAAATGAGGATAGCTGATCTAAGAAAAGATAGTAGACTATTGTGATCAATGGTTACATTAAACACACACAAAAAAATCATGTTTGCAAGCTAAACCAGATCTTTAAACCAAGAATATATGGGTATGTCAAGGTTTATAACAGAATATCTAAAACATCTGAGGTGATAAAAAGGAAAGCATGAAGCAGCCAAAGACATCAGGTTATGTCAGATAGCCAGAAGGGAAAGCAGAAGAGCTGGGAGTGTTTTGTTTGCAAGGGTGCTAGTGCTGAGGGGCCTGAGACATGCAAGAATGTAAACTTGCCTTTCAGAAGCCAGAGTAATGACAAATTCTGGGAAACCTGGAGGAGTAAATCCTAATAGAGAAATGCAAGGCTGAAAATGCAGTACTGGAGTAGTATTAAGCAGCAACTGAGAATGCAATTTGAAGCAGTTCTCTGAGCAGAATGAAATGCAAACACTAGTCATAACATAAAGAACATTTAATTTTACATTTTATTCAATCTTTTAAATCATAATTTCTAGTAGTCTGAATGTGAACACTGATTTCCCCCTGGAATTAGAAAAAAAATGTGACTATTCATCAATATTTCAAAATTAGTCTGAATTTTTGGATCCCAACACAGACTTTTAACAAGAATATTGAAAATGGACAAACAGAATTATAAATGAGAACTTTTCTTCCTCCCCCACACTACCGATGGCCCAAGAAGAAATCAGCTACTCTCACTCTAACATCTACCACCATGTGGCAGAAAACCATTTTCATCAATAAAATCTTCAAAAATCTGTTTAGAATGTCTTTAACTTCACAGCAGCACAAAGAAGTATTAACATGGATTGACATTTTGTTCTCATGTGATTCTGACAAGAACAAAATGTTAAAAAATCAAAACAAGTTTCAAATGCAGAAAACAATTTTGGTTTTGATCTCTTCCTCACTGTTTCCTTGTCAATTTAATTATATGTTTTATATATTCTCTGTTTTTCCTTGCTCTACTCTTTTTGTGCTTTTCCTCATGATTACTTAAGTGAATATGAGTCTGATAACTTCTGTGCTTCAGTTAATTCTTTGAACCTAAGAAACTTGTATAGATTGAAATCAAATCAGATTGATTTATATACCTGTACTTAATACTAGCCAAAATAAAATGTGTCTTATATAAATATCAGTTTGTCATTTGCTATAGGCAATAGTTCAGCACCTTCAGGGAGAATTTCACAGAGTTTATTCTAAACATGACCTAATTTAAGCTTGCATGAAAAGTCAAATGGAAGTTACTTAAAGATAATCTCACAATATGAGCAGAAGAAAAATTCAACAGCAAATATAAATTGACGTACTTCCCATTATTTCAGTGAAACTTCAATTTATCTGAGGAATCAGATCTAGAGTTGTAACATGGTTACATAGCTATCACTGTGCAGTCTTCAACTACCTCTCCTTTCTCATGAGAGTAGCTCCACTGAAACAAAAATAACCTCATGAAGAGAGAAGACTATTTCTTAAATTCTATCATTAACTCACAGGAAGATTGGGTTAATTTATTGTGTAAAATACAAATATATGCATTTTGTGTATTTGTATAATCAAATTACCTGGTTGAGTTTGTTGGAATTAATTAGAAACATTCATATGCCACTTTGTTAAAGCTTTTAAACAACTTGCTTAGGAATTACTTATTAGGAATTACAGAGCCACATTAATATAAAGGAGTACACACCAAAGAAGTGAAACAGTCATAACTACCAAAATTTTACATTGGAATTTAAATCCATAAGAAAGCCTTTGTATCATGTAACTGGAACAAGTGAAATACACACATGCATGCACATGCACACACAGAAATCCAAACAAAGTAAATTAATTGCAAATAAAATTTTTGCAGGATAATCCCCTTATTTTCTTCCCAGTTATATTGACATTAACGTAAAAGAACCTAGAAATCTCTGAATGAAGCTCCCTGTACAACACAACATTGCCAGGGGTTGAATCCTACCTGAAAACACAGCCCAAACATGAGGCGTTGACTACATCTGCCCACATTTAACGAGTCGGTGTATAAACACCTAAAATCAAAGAAAAAATAGATTAATTTTGTTATATTACTGCTCGTAATGTTCAACTTTTAATAACAAAAGTATAAATGAAGGAATATCACTCTTTATCGGACCAGGAAAGGTGGAGAACACAAATAACCAACAATATATAAAAGAATGGAGCCATTGGGGCCAGGCCACCACATGGGACCTGATCTGGAATAGTGGTGCTGGCTCGAGCAAGGGTCCTCTCTCTGAGCAGGTGTGCAGGGGCAGGGACCTTGTTCCCTGAGAAATTGTGGTCTGAATTTATGTGGTCTTATTTCAGGTTAGAAACTGCAGGATTGCTCTTCCCATCACCCCCTGAGCACAGCGCGCTGTGTGAACAGATTGGAGATAGCCTGTCCCTCAGTGATGTAGTCCTGTTCTTGTGTCTCCCTCAATTCCCCTGAAGAAAGAACAAACGTCTAATATTGATGCTGTCACCATTTTAATAGCTGTACATGCACTATTACCACATGAGTCTTCAAGCTATCTTTTCATTTGCTGGTATGGAAAAATACATGGCAAGCAATTGTGGAAATGATCTTGTTAGCAAAAGACACAGTAGTCATTTTCTCAAGCTGCAAGTAGGTTTTGGGATCCCTGCTTTTCAGGATGCTTGCTAGATATAAATTGGGTTCTGCTGACTCCAGCTTCCTGATTTTTATTTTTCTGTCTTCATATTGTTGAATGATTTATTTCCAGTTGGGGCAACAAATTCTTTCTGCCAGAGTTGTTGTCATAAATTTCTTGCTATACATTCACTTGTAAGGCTGATGACATGTAGCAATATTTATTCTACTTTCTGATACTTCTATTTGTTGCCCAACCTCTTCTCACTCCCTTTCAGATCTGAAAGTTTATTGAACTTTTGCTCACTGTACATCATATTTCAGAGAGGGTGGATGACAATTCTCTAAGGTTGAGCATGGAGGCTGGCACTGTAAGGGTATTGGGGCTGGTGGACAAACAGAATTTTCTTGTGAATACATCGCATACGAAGACCTGCCATACAAGAATTTTTTTTTCAGTTCTTTGCATGAAGATTATCTGACAACAGTCTCCTTTCTGTATTTTTGAATCAAACAAGAATTGTTTTCCAAAAATCATGAAACTGAATCATATAACATAGTTTTAAATGGAGGCATTTAGAGTCACCTGCAGATAATAACATATAATAAGGATGACTAATGTTCATTGTAACTATTCAGAGGGAGAAAAGAAGGTAAAGGCTCTATTTATGCCTCTCAAGTGATAAGCCAAATCCAGAGATTTAAGAAATAACTATTAACTTTATGCACTGGGCTCTTGCTTTTTGTTTTCCATCTCACCAGATCACTTCATAACTAGCGATGCAACATTACACTGAAGATTGGAAGAAAAAAATCTAAAAAATACTCTTTTTAAATTTAAGAAAGAATGAGAAGAGATAAGCATATATAGGTCAAAAAATGGGCAATTTCTGGAATGATTTTCAAGAAAACAGAGCAGAAATGGAGGTTTCTTCTTGTCTGACGGCAGGTTCACAGATATACTCTGATATACATGGCATGAAGTCTTCATGATGAGGAGAGAAATAGGACACGTAAGAGCTTCCAGGGAGAAAGAAAGAAAACCATGGTAATTTCACAATTAACTTCTTACAGATGACAACCAAAGAAGTATATGCTGTATGGAAAATAAAACAAAAATAAAGAAAAAAAGAAAATGTCATCTTCACAAGTGTAGCCTTCAATAATGAAAACACTATTTTAGGATCAGAATTCTTTCCTCAGACTTCACTAGGTTTCAAGTGCTCTGGAGACTCCATACCTTGCTAAGTTCTGTGTTTTAAGGCCTTCATTCTGCAAGTATATGGATGAAAACTGAAATAAAATTCCTTCTTCTTCCCCTATTTTTCTTGTCTATATTGTGGAATACATGGATACAGGGGGATGATATCAAAAAGAGTTTGATAGTTAGCCTTACAAATTATTGATGTTTCTATAGAGTGATACTGCTCAAGATTGCTCAAGATTACATTGATTAATGCCATGGGGACTTCAACCAAATTTTACTTGCAGACACTAACATAATACAAATAAATTATTACAAATTATTACAAATATTATTGCTGGTAATATTCCACTCTGTGGCACAAGAATTATAGAATTATATACATAAATTCCTATTCAAGTGTGAAAATGTGAAAAGCATGTTCAACAAGTGATCCAACTATTGAATTTAAGGACTATAAGATAGATGTTAAATTACTAAAATTTGAAATGCTACAATGTTATAAAATAATTTATATTCAGATTAATTTCTTTTGACAGCATTTAGATCTGGAGCAGAATATATCTTGTAACTCACAAGTGAAACTAATTGTAAGTACAATAGGCTGAAAAAGAGATGACCTTCTGTGTTTGGATATAAGAAATAAAAGGATTTGATTGTAAAAGTTTACAAAGTTTTGACAAAAATCTCCACTGAAGTGTATTTCCTGTAGCACGGTCTGTGTTGACAAGATACCCACATGAGAGCAATGGCCAGTAGAGCCAGATGGTGGCAAGACATGGGAGTGCACAGGGACTCTGTGGGAAAAAGGGAAGCACAAAAGGCACAGGAGAAATCTAGAAGTCACAGTTTTTCACATTTGGGTTGCCTCATCAAGTTTGCCTACTGGCATGCGGTACTAGATATAACGTATATGGTAGAAACAAGGAGAGAAGCAGAGATGTGAAGGCTTTGTTACTGAAAGGAGTGCAGCAATGAAACTCTGGAGAGATGGTACTTGCCTTAACCTTTTCATACCCTTGAAAAAGAATAAAAAGAAACCTTCTTTGTTGATGAGACCTAAAGTCAAACAACATCGGATTAACTGCAGAACTTCTTGTATCAAAAATTATTTTCTTTGTTGTAAAGAATATGCAACAAAAGCTATGTAAGATGCTTCTATTTAAAATTTCAAAAAGAGGTGGTTTTCTTATGTACGTTAAATGTGTTTATCCTAGAGAACTCTGTCCTTGATTGTGGGAGTTCATCTGCCACTATAGTGTAAGGTAATAGAAAATAATCATGAGCTTACTCATATTTTTAATGTGTTTCTTCTATCAATAGCAAGTTAGTCAAAGGCAACAGAGTCAGGTTGGTAAAAGTTTGTGAATAGAATCAAAGGTTATACTGTTCCAGGTGTTTTAAGTGCCACTTGTGCCTGCAAGAGAAACACAGCCCCCACTATTTGAAGCTGAGAGTTTTAAAGCTGACTTTTTTATTATTCCTTGCAAAGCTTCAACTGAGTGAAAATCAGAACATGTTTTGTGATTATCATTATGACAATTATTTTTTCTTTCCCCCCCTTTTTTTTTGTTGTTATGATGAATATTTTTTTGATGTGCAAGTCTGTCACATTTATTACTGTCTCCTGATTCATCACTACAAACAGACTTTTCTGAACAAAGTTATGATATTAAGAGTATTGAAGTTGCATACACTATAACACGAAAATCAGAATCTCTGTATTATTTATCTCCAAGATGATTAGGAATTACCATTTTCTTCACTAATATCTTCAGTTTTGATAAGAGGCAAACTAGATGTGGTACTTTGCTGCTAGTAAATTTCAATTCAAGTAGTAAGTATATTGACAACTCTAACAGCAGTAAGCAATAATAAAAGCAACCTTAGTTTTCAGAGTAAGACATGTATGAAGGCAATCGGTGAAGAAAAACCCCATGTATTACTTCTGCAGACATATTTTTACTCCTCAGACAATAAAATTATGTAAAAAAGGTAAGGTAGTGGTGTACAAAGGCCCAAAACAAAGCAATTACATTAGTCTAGGTCCTACCTAAAATTAGAGTCCAAGTCATGAAACAAAGAATGTGTCTCTGTCTCGACACAGGTGGGAACATTTAAAATCCATTTTTCTGGATTCTGGACCAGCAGCCAGGGCCTGAAGAAAGACCCTGGAGAGACAGAAGCTGGGGAATCAGCAGGCTGCTCTGGGGCCAGCATCCCTCCTTCCCCAAGCTGTCCCTGTCAGTGCAGATCTAGAGCTTAGGAGTGAGGAAAGTGGCAAAAATAAGGAGTTTCCTTTGAATACTGGACTAAGAGAAAAGATTGAGGAAATACTTGTTTTTTCTACCTTTATTGTTTAGGTAGCAAAACTCTTTTCACTTTTAGTTTGATATTAACTTCATCAAAGACATATTTCACTAACAGAATCAATTTTCCCAGCTAAGAAAGACAATCCATTAGATCAAAAATACTTAGTTTCTTGGGAGAGGAAGCACTGAAACTGGTGTTAGCAGAAAAGCATATTGTGTGTTCATATGGCTGTCGAATCAATATGCAATAAATAATGGAGATGCTCATAGATATAAAAATAGACAAGAGGAATTGATATAGGACCAGAAGGAATTAAAACAAGACTTAAAACTGAGCCAGGAGACTCCACAAAGTGAATTAAAGCAACACCTGGAAACTTTCCAGAAAGAATTGACAATGAACTATTGTTAGAAATGATGTCTTTGTCTAAGTACAATCTCAAAACTACAGAACTCTGCCCAGGTTGATAAAAGGAAGGGAACACATGAAGAGACTCTCCTAGATCAACAGGTTTTCCAGGAATAGAGAAGACTGGGAAGATTGTATAATTTGAAATTTCCTGACAGAAATAGCACTCAGGAGGCTGGGCAATTAAACAACAGCTTTGAGAAGGAAATTATAGGGACTTTAGAAGACATCTGTCTGGGCTAGGGATGGGCCAGTGGAGATGGTGACTGATGCAGGGTGTTTGCAAGACTTCCATCTTGTTTGCATTCATGAAGGCCTGGAGAGGAGAGGTTGGATTGGTTTAGTTCAGATAACACAACCCTCCTCCCCTGTATCTTTGTGAAAAAAACTCCCTGGGAAGCTTATTTGGCACAGTTCAACATCCTAGTCCAAAAGAATGGTTGGGGAGATGAACAGATGAGCACCATATGGTCAGAGGCATGGAGCAGTTGTGAGAGGCACTGTTTGCTCTGAACCCGTAGGCACATTTCTGTGTTAGCGGCTGGTGTCTTGTCTGCCCCCTCATCAATTCCTTGTAAACACAGTTCTTAAGCACATTTGAATTATTTTGGCTAGCTGGAGGAGTAACTAAACCTCTAAAAATACTGGCTATTTGAATTGTTTGCATAAGGTGCATTGCAGTCAAGCAGCTGTGCTCCAGTCAAAATTTATGATTCTTACCCTAAGTCCAGTGAAACACCTTTTCTGCCTGCTGTGATGTCCACTTTTCCTCCTCTTTACCAATTAAGAGGTCAGAGTGTGTGTAGAGTTCATACTGCTGAACTTGGTTAAACATTTCTTCGAGCTACAACTGGCTCTCTGCACAGGTGCTGTGCAAATGCTTAATGCTGAAAGCTAATGTGAAGGCTGTGCTCTTCCTTCAGCAGTATGCAGTAGTTTAAAGGGTCAATCCCAAAGAGGATAAGAAATTTTTTCCCTGAGTTTTTTTTCTTTATCCAATGCCCAGAATGCTTCCAGCATCTTGAGCTGACCCCAGGATGATGAATGAGGTCATCTTGCTTAAGTCTATGTTACTTTACATTATGTTTCTGCACCTCAATAACCACACTTAAAGGAGAATCTCATTTTCATAATAGAAAAAAATGAAATGCCTTTCTGATATGGCTTGAACCATTTCAGGTCACCCTGTTCTCTCTGCTGTTTATTGAACTGCATTAGCATCACCTTCAGATGAAGGTGGTCACCTTTCCTTTATGTGGAGGCACAAAGTGAAGTGAAAAGGGTGGGTGAAGTAAAAGCAAAAATTGCAATTAGTTTAAGTGCTGCTCTTAGAGCATTCTAGTCAAAACTGAAAATTGAAAGGAAAAAATAAGGGGGAGGAGGACGCAGCAGTTCTAATTTAAATGATAAGTTTTTATTTACATTTCAGTGCCTAAGAAAAAGACAAAGAAGCTGGGATATTACTACAGTGAAACTGCCGTATTCAGTATACCTTTTTATCTAGAAATGGATGTATGTAAGTAGTCTACATGATTGAAATAAATGTTGGATTTTTTTTTCTTACAGAAATATTAATCTCTCTCCCCAGATGGAAACTATCAATTAATGAAATTGTGATTATTTTATCAGGGAATATCTCTAATAAAAAAGGTAGGATTATGTCCTGTGTGTTGCTTTTCCTATTGAGTGACAATTTTACTAAGAAAGATGACTAATGAGATCCTTGCATCCTTCCTTATGAATATGCTTATTTTGAGCTGTTCTCCTTTTTCAGAAATACCACAGGTTTTAAAGTCCTCATTTGAAAAAAATGAAAGAAAAAACTCCCAATCCTTTCAATGGTATAGATCATAACTTTGCAGGTCTCTGCTGACTGCGTAAATACAGCTTAGGATATAACTTGATCCTTGTAAGAAGGAATACATTTCTTAAAGCCATTAGGAATGCTTTATTTTCTTCCAAGAGGGTTAATCATGTTTTTCCTGTTAATATATATTTGCTTTTTTCTTAATTGTCCATAGCAGCACCTCTGATGTTTTGAAATCTGTGAAAATATTTTCTTGTAACATTTGTCTATAATAATATTTGTCATGGTACTTTTCCTTGGAATAATGTGTGAAATTTTCTTTCAGAGAAAGTATGTGTAACAGTGATTGATTCATGTGACAAAGGCAGTATGCAAAGGAGGACCAAAGGCTCTGGATCCAGGCAAGATTGCACAGACTAGTCTACAAGAAGGCAACAAATATCTATGTTTTCATACATCTGTATTAACACAGCAGATTGCTATCATTGGGATGTCTCTGGAAATTCCTCACTTTTTTCTTCTCTACTTGTGTCTGATTCTGTGAGGCATCATTTCTACAATTCTGTGAGACATGGATATTCCTTGATATCTGATAAAAGCATTTGCATCACAAAGTCTCCCAGAAAGCATAACTTAAAAAGATGATAAGGTTAGCCCCTTTTAAGAGAAAAGAAAATTTATATACAGATATTTTAGGCCTTTTTATTTTTATTTTTTTTTTTAGGACATACAGGAGACTATTTAAATACTGAATTAATTTTTAAGAACCTCTGGGAGCTGATCGGTAATTGTGTTCCCACATGAAGTTGATCATTGAGTATTTGAAATATTGAAAAGTATGAAAGAACAAATGAAATGAGCATTCAAAGAGGAAGAAAATACAGTGTATAATCAGAAGAACAAAATTTTTATTTATACTTTTGAACTGGTTGATTTAATTATTCACATTCAGAATTGCATCATGCATACAAGAAGCATTCTATATGCTGACAAGCATCAGCCTGCTTGTCTATGTTAAATGAAATACAAATATAAAGCATATGAAACGCATTATGACATGGACTGGATTTCTTATTTATGTATATTTTTACAGATATTTAATATTATGAAAAATATAAAACTGTACCATTCTTTCCTGGTACTGATGGCACTTTGAGTATAATCATAGAAAATCCAAAAGTCAAAAGGATCACCTGAGTCCAACTTCTGGCCCTTCACAGGACAGCCTCAAAAAACCCACCACATGCCTGAGAATATTGTCCAAAAGCTCACTGAACTCTTGCAAGCTTGGTGCCATCACCACTTTCCTCGGGAGCCTGTTCAACTCCCCTCTGGGTGAAGAACCTTTGCTTAAAATCCAACCTAAACCCTCCCGACCCAGCTTCAGGCCATTCTCTTGGGTCCTGTCACTGGTCACCAGACAGGAGAGATCAGTGCCTGCCCCTCCTTTTCCCCTTACAAGGAAGTTGTAACTGCAGTGGGGTCTCCTCTTTTTCCTGGCTGAACAGACCAAGTGACCTCAGCTGTTTCTCATATGGCTTCTCCTCAAGGCCCTCCAAGAGTTTGGACACTCTTTATTAGCTTTGGATCATTCTTCTATTGTGGTGCCCAAGGCTGCACACAATATTCAAGATGAGACCACAGCAGTGCCGAGCAGAGTGGGGCAATCCCCTCCCTATCCCAGCTGGCAGTGCTGTGCCTCATGCTTTCCAGGACATGGCTGGCACTTTTGGCTGCCAAGGCACATCATGGATTCATATTCAGCTTGCCATTGACCAGGACCACCAGATCCTTTTCCACAGTGCTGCTCTCCAGTCTCTCATTCCCCAGCCTGCATGTACATCCAAGGTTGTCCTGTCCCAGGTGGACATTTGCCCATTTCCCCTTAAAGTGGATCACATTTCTTACAATAATATGATGTTGCCCATCATCATGGGATGGAATGGGGAAGAGCATAAATAGACATACCTTTTTCTTTGCTGCCATATATCATTGTAATGTGTTTCCAAGTCTGGATGAGTTGAGCCACTCACTGCATGGCAGCCAGAAATGCACAACTTCTTGATATCAGATTGAGAGTGCTCTCAGCAGGGCTCCAATATCAAGGTCTGACAGGAGGAAGGCATACTCATTTCTTCGATAAATCTGTTACTTGTCCAGAATACACTATGGTTAACCAGAATCTGTTTTCTCCCACTGCATGACGACGAAGAAATTTACCTACTCTTAGTCCCTTGCTTCAGCATATATCAGTCTCATTACTCAGACTTCATACCATCAAACTCTGTAGCACACGTCCTATTCAAAATTCAGTATAGTTACCTCACTGCACATCCACACGGCCTTTTTCTTATATATGGTGTACACATAATGTGTACACATAGTACATAGTATATATGGTGTACACATAGTGGACAATTTCCCTGCAGGTGATATTGCAATGGAACTGGAGATTATGCATTGTATTGTTGAAATTTAAAATGGTTTAAGCTATGGAGTTATATAAAAAAAAGAAAAAAGGAAATAAAAAGAAAATATGTTTTTCCCTTTAATATTACACAAGCAATATTTGAGAGCACCAGTTCCAAATAGACTACAAATGCTGGTTATCCAGGATTAATTTCTAGATTCTTTATTTATGGACACTGCTAAGCAAGCTGTCTGTGAAAAGAAACATTTACATTAATTTTATATCCCCTGAATTTTCTCTAAGATGTATAAAGGTACCTAATGAGAACATGATGACAACTTTCTCCCACGTATAGATAAAGCAAAACTCATTAAGCAAATTTTGCCTGCCAAATATAAGAAGAATCATGACAGTTCCTTTGAGCTCACAAATCTCGAAAGTTAAACTTAAGTAATAAAGGAATTATTCAAAAAGCTATTTTTAAATATCAATATGCCAGAATTTTTTAAAACAGGAAATTGTTTGAGTAACGAAAATGAAGAATTTGTTATTTTTTTTCTACTAGATGTAAGAAAAGCTTTCAATGAATTTTGTAAACACAGTTGTTGATTTTTGACTCTTGCTGGTTCTTGAATATTAATGTCTTTACTTTGTGTCCAGTCCTGAGCTCCTCAATGCAAGAAACACAAGGAAATAGTGTTGTGTGTCCAGCAGAGAGTATCAGGAGCCTGGAGCAACTCTGTTATGAGTAGATCTTTGGGAGCTGGCCTGTTTAGTCTAGAGAACAGAAGACTGAAATGGAATTTCATCAATGAATATAAATATCTCAAAGAGGGTGTCCCAAGAGGATTGCACCAGATCCTTTTGAGTGGTGCCGAGCAACAGGACAAAGAGCAATGGCTGTAAACTAAAACAAGAATTTTCCCCTCAGCATGAGGAAGAACTTTGTGTTGAGGATGGCAGAGCACTGGAACAGGCTGCCCAGGGAGGTCTTGGAGTTTCCCCTCTCTGGTGACATTCAAAACCAAACTAGACACATTCCTGTGTCACCTACTCTACCTTCCCCCTGCCTAGGCAGGGAGAGTTGGACTAGGTTATCCCCAGAGGTCATTCCAACCCTAACAATTCTGTGATTCTGAGAGAGTACTTTGCTCTTGAAGGTAATATATAGAGCACATTTTTGTAGGAATTTCTGAGTTGGGATCCATTTCTAATTGTACTATGAAATAATGGATTACTTATCTCTTTTTAAAATAAAGAAAAAGGTGTCTACATGTCTTCAAAACCTTTTTGTAACCTTTGGCTTAGTACTACGATAGAAAAAAAAAAAAGTTCAGTGACATTAAAAAATGTCAGAATTATTTTTGCTTGAGAGATTAGAAAATATGGTATATACTCATTTAGGATAAATTGCACCATGTACAAAATTTTTAGTGTAAAATGATATTTTATGAGACCTTTCTTCACACCCATTCTGCCTATCTACCTTCCTCTCATTTGTAGTAATCCTGTGTACAATTCAGCTTTATATATATTTAACTGACTGAATGATAGACATTCTAACTACTGCTTGCACCAGTTTCCAGCCTAGGATGAAATTTCAGCATGTAGAAAGATGAGCAGGGCAAGTGGTTAAATTAAGAGTCTGTTTTCCTGTACTTAAACTATGAATATGTTTCTGTGTTGTTCAAAGCTTACAGCTAATTTTTTCCCCAACCAAGTTCTGTGCTAGATAAATATCTACAGAGGGTATAGGATAACTTCAGTGGTTCATCTATGGGCCTGAAAAGACAACCTGAATTTAAAGGACTTCTGAATAGCAAACTGCTAAATATGACAAAAAATCTAATAACTTCCAGGAGATGCAGACCCCAGTGAACATATGACACTGTTTTATTATGTACATGAAGATTTTTGGAGAAAAAACCCTGACCTTCCAGTGTGGGAATTTCAGATATTTTCTTTTTTCATCTGTATTAGCAATAGTAATATATGTTGAATGAACCACTGTGTTCTGAGTCAAAATAGAATGTTTTGCTTTTCCTCTCTGTATAAGCAGTAATTGTAATTCAGGCCATGTCAGCCACCAAATGTGACCACAGGTCTCCCTGAGTGATTTCTCCAAACCTTTATTTCAAAGAATAGATTATCTAGTGGGTCCTTTGACCATCCCACTTTTTAGACAAAGCCTTATACTGTGAAGGTTAATATAGCCTTCAACATTTCGAGCAGTACAAAAGAAATCCTGAAGAAGTCCAGTGGTGAATATAATTGAACAAACAGAAACTGCTTTCCTCAATCTCGATCTTGAGGTCCAGAGTTGATGGATTCTCTTTCTGTTCCAGCTGACATCTGCCTGATGAAGAACTTTCATTTGGAAGAGATGCTTGCCTCTCTTTATCTACCTGGTCAAGACTGTTTTCACTTTCACATTCATTGCTATCTGTGTCCAACTTCACTGGGGACCTACAGAGAATTTGTTGTCTGCATTACCCCAGCAGATACTTGTATTTGCTTCTCTTTGTCTATTGCGTCTTTTAATTACTGTTCCCCTTGAAACAGGCTGGTTTTTTTCTGTTAGTTAAGCTAAACTAATTTTTTCTCACTGAATTGTTTACAAAACTGCTAGAAAAAATCGAGAAAGGATTTAGTTTTTAATCTAAAAAAGCAATTTAAAAGTATTCAGGAAAGTGGAAGACATCTGGGCAGCATTTAAGTTTGATAATTCAGTTCATATAGTAATAGATACTGTGCACTCCCATTACAAATGTATGACACAAAAATCTGAAATAATTCTAGCAAATTACTATTGCTATCAACACACTAATGACATTGATTTATAGTGGTACAATCACCTTAATTACCATTTTTAATTCCAATTAAATCAATTGTGTTATCATTTTATTTTCTAGAAAAATTTTCAAAATTTATCTTTACTATGTAATGACCCGTCAAACTTCATCTTATTTTGACACTGCAAAATTTCATCTTCTTGACTCAAAGGTAAGTTTCTAATTGATAGTTCTCCGATAGCTTTGACAATTATGTTAATCTAACCATGCTTAAATCAGATTTTGCTTTATGGACACTTCTAAATAATTAGTAATATACTGCTCTCTTTAAAGACTGTGCTTAGAGTACAGTACACATAGGAATAAGGGGGAAATAGAATATCAAAGAAATAATTGAAATTCATTTTTCAGTGAAATTACTTCTTATAATTGTAAATTTGAGGTATGGTTAAAACAGATAAACTTATGATAATGCATGTGGTGAGAATTCTTATCTTGAGATTCTGCAACACATGTATGACTGTCACAGTGTAGCACAGTCTGCTCAAAGATATAACTTGTTTAATTCAGGCTTCAGAGGACCTTGTAAGAGCACTGGAATTAGTTTGTCAGCAGTCTATTTGGTACAAAGAATGTGTGTACAATCACTGGGTTTAGGGCGTATGTTTCCAAAATGTATCTTTCCACAGAGTGTTCATCAAAACTAGTACCGAAGGCTGAATCAAACTTAAACATCTTGGGTTTCTTAGAGGATTTAATAGCACTTGTGGGTTCATTTGATTCTAAGGATACTATCCTTACTATCCTATGATGTATACAAAAATTTGTTAATGAGGTTATTCTTATTAAAAAATATCAGCAGTGTAGTTCTGCTATTAATACTTTCTTTGAGCTTATTTTTAAATTATTTTTATAATATACTGATAGCAATTTCTATTTTATTTGCATATATTTTAATCTTAAAACATGAGTTGTTGTTTTTTTAAACTATTTTCTCAACTCAGACCATGCTTCTCTTTTTCTAAACAGAAGCTCATAACATTTACAATTTTATTATTCCGCCTTTGCATCAAGTACTTGAATTAGAGAAGCCCTATTTCTTTCTAGGGTTTTAACAAACATTTTGCCAAGTCTGTCACTGTTTTGTTTAAACATAATCAAGTATAGTCAGAAGGGATTTAAACTTTCTCTGGATGTTACTTCTTCAGCTTGAAGTGAAGGCAATTATTTTACTCCCAAGGACATCTTTAAGGGTTTGCTACCACCATTGCTGGGGACATCGCTGGATTCTTATTAATTTGCAAAAATTCTTTTCATTTCTATTTCCATGGCATATTTAAAAGGTGAATCTTCTAAAACATATATGGTAAGATTCCATGAGGAGCTTGTGTTTTTTGTAATAAGTGTGTGATCACAGAGATATATTCTTCATAATATTATACTGTAGGTAATGTCAACAGAAGGGGGTTTTTTTGACTTTGTCATAAAGCAATTATATTTTCTCATCTGAAACTGATGTTATTATAGATATTCAGGCCTCTTTTTAGACTGTTCTAGACTTTGTTGTGATCAGTTTTATGCTCAAATAAAATTTTACACCCAGATGCTTTGGAAGAGCAACAGGCATAAAGCATTCTGGAGGCGAAGATGCCTGAGTTGCAGAGGGAGAGAGGACACTGTTCAGATTCCTTAGCTGACAGTAAGGGACTGTCTATATCCAACCATGCTCACAATCTTTTCTTTTCTGAATATTTTTGGAACATGACACGTGACTGTACCATGAGTAATAAAAAAGCTCTGAATGACAACTGTGGATTAAGAAACAGGAGTGTAAATAGCAAGAATTAGGTGAGCATCCAAGAACTGTATATTTATATACAAGAGATACTTATCTCTTATATTAGAGATACAAATCTAGGTTAGTTTCACCACCTAAACAATGTTATAGAAAAGTAGAGAGCATCAGGTTTTTACTTACCACTGTTATATATGTTTATCAATTTGAACAGTTGTAGCAAGGATTTTTAATGAGAAGGCAGAAGAAGGAAAAAAGAGAGAATTCAGATTTCCTTGTCTCAATATGAATAAAAGGCAAATCCTATCAGCATTTGGAAACATTTGTCAAATTCTTCTTCAGTAGGTGAAATCTAAGCTTCTTTGCATGGGCTGCCCACTAGTCTGTATGATAAAACTGTGTTGAAAATGGGGAAAAAAAACCCCTCTCATAATTTAACCTATATTTCAGTATATCTTCAGCATTTTATCTAAGCAGTTAAGAATAAAGTTAAAAGGAGAAGCAAAATAAATCAGAGATGAAGAGACTATTTCCCTCGCACATTGTAAGCCTGTAAGTCGTTAAGGATCCAGTGCCACCTAAGACAAGATTTTGTGTTCACCCACTTAAAACTTTGCCAAGCTAAGCAGTTAGATTGAAATTTCTTGTGATGAGTGTCTTTGGATTTTGCTAGCCAAGGTGTTTTAGTTCTTTCCAAGAAAATGATACCAAAAAACAGCTGTTGACTTCCTAACACTAAGAAAAAAAAAAGAAAAAAAAAGAAAAAAAAAAGTAAATTCATGCTTTGAATTTGAAAATTGCTAAACTATTACAGTATGTGCTTTTCCTGTCACAGTGAAATCTGCTGGAAGTCTATGATTATATGTCTATATAATTAGAAATAAAAGCATAGTTCACATAAATTTGATATAGGAATCTTAACAGTTTCCAGAGTTCTTTTTTATGCTAAACTTGCCTCAGACTGGCGTTAGAAAAGGCATCAGGCTCAATGCTGAACAGCATTGGTTATTTCCTGACTGTGTGAGGAACCTGCATAGAAATAGCAAAATGAGACTGTTGGGAGCATAAGTGAAATATGAGTTATTTTTTGAAATCACATATGTCTCAAACAGCTGCCTTACAGACACTGGGGTAAATGGAAAAGGGCATTGGTAAGAGACAACAACTGGAATAACAGAGTAATCTGCAGAAACAAAGCAATTAGACACAAGGGAAGAGAAGTACTGAGTCTACAAAAACTGAAAGGGAGAAACTGTGAACATGGAAAGTGGGGAAAATGTTGAAAGACGGGCAGCCATTTCTGGAGAAAGGAGTTGATGTTCTGCTGGTGCTGGACACAGGATGAACATCTTGGTTGGGGGCCTGGAAAAGTGTAAGTAGAAAGCATAGAAAGAAGCAGAAACTAGCCAAGGTGGATAAAAGAGACAGTGGCATTGTAATTGGGAAGAAAAGACTGAAAAGGCTTCACTTTAGCAGGGACAGGGTTTTGGCAGGGAATTGGAACTAGATGATCTTTAAAGTCTCTTCAAACACAAATCATGTTATGACTCTGTGGTTCTATGATGGTTAGAGCTTGCTTTCCTTAAAAGAGCAGAAGAAAGCTTTTTCTGAATCCTAACTTTGTCAGTCAGAACCATTATAGAACTACACATGTATTAAATGATATACGTAACCAGGCGCAGTAAAAATAGCCACTAACATTATTTTATAAAAAACACTGGCAAAACAGCCTCTTTATATACAGGACATTGGTGAAGATAACAGCAGATAAATCAATTATTTAATAAATATAGTTAATAATCTGGTCAAAAGAGAGGCATGAATGGCTAAAATGAGCTATCCCACATTTTGTTTTTTAACATAATCAGGAGAAGTTTGGAAGGAGTCTAAGAAGCATGAAAACTTGCAAGTATTTGGATGCCATTGAAATGAGATGAGTTTTTACATTTTAGGAATCTATGGGTTGAGAAAAATGTAAGCTAGAGATTGCAGCTGGGCTCATTATTGTAACTGACTTCTGGTAGATTCTGCTGTGATAAAAGGGAAAGCTAACATCATGCAACCAAATGATTTTTCATTTCATGTCTTTCTCATTTTCTGAGTACTTTATAGCCACATATATATACATATATTTAAGCCTCCATGGTGCAGCAGCTGCAATTTGAACATACATGGGATCTATACTGGAAAATTAGGTTCTAATGGCTGGTCACCAAGATATGTTTTTCTGGCTACAAAATGTCCCTACAACTCATTGCTGCTTCTATAAAATGGACTAAATAATACTTATGTCAGCAGACCACTCTGAGCATAAATTCAATTGAATAATCCTTGTGAAAAGTTCTAGTAATATTTTTCTTATTGGAACAGAAAAGCTCCTGTAGAAATTAATAAATCTGTCTTCTGAGTTTCAACTGACTCCATTAAATGACTAGAGACACTACAAAAAGCTAAAAGAAACAAAACATATCATTGAATTCTATTAAATGAGAGCTATTCATCCTGTGCATGAAAAGAAAGAGGAATCTTCAAACACTATTACGTGATCAGGAGGCTAAAGAGTGTGCAGTGACGAATGTGAGAGGTACATGATCATGTAAGGTTTTATGTAAGTCTGGCATTGCCTAACTTCCAAACACAAATCCCTGGAACTCCCAAAATCTTACAGTGCAGTTTATCTGTCGTCATGTGTTTTGTTTGATATGTTGTATTGTCTGTATAAGTCATAAGATCTATGCAGGAAAGGCAAAAATTTTAAGAAAAATCCTATTGTTTCTGGGAATTTTTAATAAAGCATGCCTTACATAACACAAACCCTTTAATACTTCAAAGGTATATAATGGTGAAAATTCAGATTTATTTCCATTCAAATACTATATAAGTGCTGAAATAGAGGACCAGCTTTTTAGTGATTGCTTTTGTATCCACATTCAGTTTGGCAAGAAGCAATCAAACAAGTGCTTTTTATCTCTTTTTTGTTGTATGAAGTGTGGGAAGAGGTCAAGGGAAAATTATTTAGATTCATTTTAAAGAATTGCCTTCTTTCATCTCATCATTGTGATAAATTGAATTTGTATTTCCTGTTTATGCACAGCTTTCTTGGAAGGTCAGGGCAGGCACATTATATTAACTAGAGCTGTGCAAAAGATTGATTTTTTTGGTTTGATGACACAACAGTGAATAAATACATGTAATGGATCCAAGGAAACAAAACATTTGATGGCATTGTTCTTTTTTAACAATTTAAAGTAAATTGGAAAAGCTATACGAGAAAAATGCAGTTTCAAAATGAAGTGTTTTCCCCCACTGTAATATTATAACCCTTTAAGAAAGGATGGGTTTTATTTTGGTCCGGTACTGGGATTTATTTGATGTGGAATGCTTTACATTTTTGATGGAAGTCTCTGTTTCTGTCCAAATGGAAAACTACGTTTCTTCAGTGCAGTCTTATTTGGGTATGGTTTGATCCAAAACTCATCTGATATATATTTCTGTCTTTTCCAATGCACCACGTATCAGTAGCCAGTTTTATGTAAGTTCTTTTAAATACAGCAAGTTCTGATCTTCCAGGCTCAGCCTTCTTTTAAAAAGATATCATGAGAAAGATGTGCTACTTTCAAGAAGTGAAATATGAGTAAATTTTTGAAACCACACATGTCTCAAACAGCTGCCATAATGCATGTCAAATAGTTGCATAATTCTTTCGCTCTTATTGGAGATCAATTATGCAAAATTGCAGGAAAAAGGAAGATTTATTTTTGGAATTTAGAGGATGAGTCACATGCAAAATTTGCTACGAACTTAACTGAGGAGCAGCTCCAAATTCTACAGATTGCAGTAGATAAAATAGTTCCCTTAAAAGGACTTACATATAAAAGTTGAAAGTATGAAAAATATAGCTTTTTTGAATTCTTGATTTTTCGCTGTATTGTCTAAAATTCCTTTTGGCTTAGGAAGCTTATTTTTAACTGAGTGAAAAATGTCAGCATGATACTTTTCTTGCTATTTTATATTTCAGGAGGCAATAAAATTCTGCCCAAAATTTCAGCAAATAATTTCTATTTTGCCAGTGTTGATATGGAGTTTCATTTTTCTAATAGTGAACAGGAATCAAAGTATATTTTTAAAAATTAGTTTATCACTAAACTCTTGTAGATATCAATTGGTTATTATATAGGAAATTATATATTTCTTAATATGCCTTTGATAAGAGGATAAAAATAATCAGTTTTAAGAGAGTATAAATAATCAGTGTTATAAGCAGCAATACAATTTTAAACCATCATCAAACAAGGTGATTCAGTTGGCACTAAAATACTTTGAATATCAATATTTCTAAAGAATAAGCCTGATTTCAAACTAAAAACCTTAATTTAACAGAATTGTTATGAAAACCAAAGACTATTTGGAATTTCTGTTGAAATTGAGTAAATTATAAAGATTTTCATGAAGGTTATTTGGAGGGTGTAGAAAAAAAAAGAGGCTTAAGAGAATAGAGAAAAAAAGGCCACTTGTGAGTACATTGTCCATGTATCTGAATATATTTTGGCTCCCTATGTAGTTGAAATGATTTTTTTGAGATTTATTGCTTTGTTATATTATTTTGAAATTTCTGTGAAAACCAAAAATACTCATGCCAGTTTTTTCATGGCAAGAGTTTGTACCAAGATGGGCCTGCAGATGTCTCACAGACCCCTGTGAGAAGACACCAAGGGCTGGACAGAGCCTGTTCCTTCCAGCCTTGAAACAAGCCCACAGCAGGGCACTGCTGAGGCTCTCAGCAATTGGAGGCACCTCTCTGGCAGCATATTTTACAAAGGGTTAAATACACCAGGAGGCAGCTGTGACAGAGAAGAGAAAAAAATGATGGAGAAATGACTATGCAGACATGCAGGTAAATGAAGAAGAAGCAGGATGATGTGCTCCGTGTGCCACAGTGAAGAATCCCCTGCAGCCTCTGCAGGTTCTGGAGAAGCAAGCTGTTCTGCTGCAGCCCATGGATGGCACCAATGGAGCAATTATCCACTCTGCAGCCTCTGGAGAGCCCCTGGTGGAATAGGTGGATGTGTCCTGAAGGAAGCTGCATCCTATGGAGAACCCACACTGGAGCAGGCTCCTGGCAGGACCTGTGGCCTGTAGGTGACTCGTGCTGGAGCAGTCTATGCCTGATGAACTGTAACCTGTGGACAGGACCTACAGTGGAGCAGTTCTTGACAAAGCACAACCCACAAAAAGGACTGTCAATAGAGCAGTGTGTGAAAGATTGTATCCCATGCTCGATCAAGGAAAATTGTGAGGAAAGAAGAGCAGTAGAGATGGAGTGTTATGAACTGACCACAAGCCATGGCTCCTCACCCTCTCTAAGCTGCCAAGGAAGGAAGACTGTGGAAGAATCAGGAATGAAGCTGACATCTGGAAGAAGGGAGAGGCTGGGGAAAGATATTTTCACTTTTGCCTTTGTTTCTCATTATCCTACTCTATTTTAAATTTGCAATACATTGAATTAATTTTCTCCAAATCAAGTCTGTTTTGCCTCTGATCATAACAGGCAAGTAAACCCATAAGCTCTTTCATCCCGTCTGGAAGAGAATGGAGCGTAATGCGAGAGCAGCTAGACAGGTGTCTGGCAGCCAGGCAAGGTCAACCCACCACAATAGTTTAAAACCATAAATCTTCCTTTAAGTCACATTTTATAGTAACATCAACTGAATTATTAAAAAAACCCCAAAAAACAAAAACCAGGAAAGACGGCTGTGCATGAATATTTGTAGCACTTATGTTTTTTTAAAAATGTAGAATTCCTTTCATAGTATCTGTACAGATATCAACAGATACTATAGTGAAGATGACATATCTTATAGGATATATTCCCATACATTTCTTATGGATAAGAAGCAAGTTCAGCATATCTATGTGCTCTTTCCCATACCCCAATTTTGGTTTTTGTTGGCATTTAGGAAGATAAGGATGTAAATCTTTCTCAAAAGTGACTATAGCATTTACTTCTGAGGGGAAATAGGAATGTAAAGGGCAGTAGCCAGAATCTGAAGTCCATGATCTTGGTGTTATCACTGTTGTATCATACAAGAGAGATTGTTCTTCTGTGTGAGTCACAAGGTTCCTCTGCAGAATTGTGGAAATCCTTTGCTGAAATGAAATCTAATTACTTTTCTTATGAATGACTGTCAGCAATCTCAGAGAATATGGAGCTCATGACCAACAGAAAAATCACTTGATGCAACAAAAATGTACAATTGTGCACAGACTTCTCTAGCACAAAGCTCATAAACTTTTGGTATGATAAACTAAAGACAGGAGCTTCTACTAAAGCTACAGAAAATACATCAACAAATTGATCTAATTACATGTCTTGTTGTAAGGGATCCCTGGAATAATATCACCAACTCTCCATATTTGTAGCAAACTATTTCCATTTCTCCTGGACATTTGGTTCAAGGCCAAGCAGCTTCAACGTGGAGCACCCATGTGAAGACAGCTGCTCACAAGCTCTGTTGGAGACATTAAGAGAGCAGAAACCTGAACAGCAAGCAGAGTGGTGTTTGAATTTGAATTGATTCTCTGGCTTTTAATATTGCATCCTTAGAGAAAGCTTCCATGCACTTTTGCTGCATTAAATCCTGAGCTTAGTGATTAGTCAACTCTTGCCACTGCACACTGTTTTCAACATGAGTGCATGTAAAACCGAGCAGGCTCTATCACTGAAGATCAGTAGAGTTATCTGTTAAGGCAACAGATACTTCATCTTTGAAAACATACTCAAAATTAATACTAAAATGGCAAAAGTCATTACTAAACGTGAGCTTCAGATTGTTACTAGGGATTGATTGTTTCTTATTACTGAGCATTTAAAAGTTAATCTCACAAGATTTACTACTACACTGAAGCAGGCTATTAGAATAAAAACACTGCTGCTAATGAATCAAACAATGGCTAATATGTCCCTCTAGATCAGAGCTTTCAACAATATAATCTAAAGTTCTCAGTCTAGTTGGAAATGAAGTTAATTAAAAAAAAATCTGGATAAGGATTCTGCCAGTAATTTTTGTGGTTTTGCTTAGAAAAATAGCATTAGTGAAAAGGTCAAATAATTTAATCTCTCTTCCAAGCAGACAAATAATTGTGGTGACTAAGAATTAAATAGATTTTCTCACATATATTTATTCCACTCCACTGTGATCAGAAACCTTTTTCTGAGTGGAGTGATTCCACTGTGTTATGTACCACTACAAAGGTTTTGTAGACTTACGCAACAGTTGTCAATATGGTATAAAAAAACCAACTACAGCATAAGTGAAACTTTTGCTATATGTTTTTAGGTTAGGTCACTTTTTTATAACTTCCATGAGTATTTCAAAAAGGCAAAGATATTTCTGACTTTTCTTGCTCATTACAGTAAGTTTAAAACATAACTTTCCATTTGATTGACACAGGATCTTGTTTTTCAGCACTATTTTTTAGAATATATATGTAACATATTCAGTCCTGACAGGAAAAGACCCACAAACCTTCAGCTACTCTTCAGATCAAACATCAGCTAAACCTGAAAAATTGCTTAGGATTTTGAGAAGGAACTCATAAGTGTTTCCAATATTTCTTAGGTTACTTCAGTGAGCTAATTAAACCTAATTCTTTGGGGTATAATATGTGCTGATTCAAACACTGATATGAGTTCTGTGCATCAACATGGAAAGGATGTGAATCCACTTACATAGAGACCATAAAACCTGCTGGTTTTTGAAAGTGATCAGCCTTTAAAGAAGAGAAGAAAATTTGAAGCTTTCTCTCAATAAACAACCTGTGTAGAAAGTCCTGGTCAGAGAAAATGCTAAGAAATGCTAAAATAGAAACTGTCCCATGTTATCTCAACATTGAGATGACTCTAAGAGAGAGATATGAGCTTTTGACTTCACGTTAAGCATAAAAACTATCTAGAAAAGGGAAAAATATGAACTAAGGTGTCTTTCAAGAAAATAAAGGGAAAAATGTGCATCTGTTTATCACATAAGTTATTCATCTACTCGTGATACAGTGTATGAAAATAAAGTAAGTTTTTTAAAAAGGAGTTATTCCTCTTCCTTCATAAAAACTACACTGACAGTTATATTTTTGTGAACTTCTGAGCTGTGTTTTAATTTGCTTATGGACATAACAAATCTGTAAGGGAAATCTGGCTTTTGTCTTGGCTTGTTATTTGTTAGATGATTTCCTTGCTATGTTACCTGTGACATAGAAAGCACCCTTGTCTTTTCTGCAATCAGAAAATTTTCTTTTCATTACTACATCAATCTCAGGATGTAGTGGAAAAAAATCACAACTGAAACTGGCAAAGGTTAAGAAAATAAAAAATTATGAACAGAAATGTTAAGATAGTATTAGGAAGCACTATGGAAATAAAGTACTAGGCTCCCACTACCATTTAAATACATTCAGATGAAGCACTCTGTGTGGATTAGTGACAACAGATACCCACTGGCTTAAAGTGGAGGTAATTCAGATCAGGAATCATATTTTAAAATAAATCTTAGCCATCACTAGCACACTGCTAATACAAATGATTTTCTGTCTTAATAATGCCCTTAATAAACAAGTATTTTTAAAAGACTTGACTGAAAGGGTGTAACTTACAGTTGTCCCACATTATCACATAAGAATACATCATAATTTCACAACAGTCACGTTACGTGTGTGGCTCTTTGCCACACAAAATTCATAGCTTTCAAGCCTATTCTCCATCAAATTCAGCATGTATTTTGAGCATGAAACTCGATTTCAATTCTGCTTTCTTTATATCTTGATTATGAGATCCACTGAAAAGACAGTGGCCTCAAAGAGCTCTAAAAGCAGATGTTCATCACTCTTCAGTCATCAAGCTGGCTAGTTACTCAAACTGCAGGCAGAGCTGTATGTTAAAACTGATGCTGATGTTTTAGAGACCATTACTAGTTTAAGCACCAGCCTGAAAATCTGGATGGTATGTGGGCAGATGTCATTATCAGCTAATGTAAACAAACAAAACATCAAAGAACCATTTTGCTTTCCGTTTCCTTGATTTTATTCAACAAAATGTTGAAAGAATAGGAACTATAAAATAGGCTGTATATTTTACATAAAGAGAGAATTTTCTGTCTTTTGATGGTGGAGCATGAAATTACTTTGACTGAAATTAAGCAGCTGTAAAAGAGCAATATTTAGTGTCTGTACACACCTCTCTGTATATTTTTTAATTTGTTTCTTTAAATGAAATGGTTAAAATGGCTTGGGGTTTTTTATATATATACAAATACGCAGCTTCACTCCTGATGTTTCAAAAGCTTGAGATTTTGCATGTGAGTGTAATTTTATTCTGGATCATGGCTAGGCTGTAAATTTCACCTGGTACATGGCACTTGTAAACAGTATGCTCAGTAGGTCGTGGTGGGAAGCTGCATCATCACAGTAGAAGACTACAAGAAGTCTTCTCGTAGGAGGTAGCCAGAATTCCAGAGGGAGAGGAGGAAGATTTCCCATAGCAGAAAGAGAGAGAACGTTCAGAGTTCTGGAAGCTTTAGTTCATCTTTTCTTTAAACACCATTCATTTGCTCATTTATTCTGCATGGTTTGTAAGTACCTTAAATTGGGAAAAGGAATTCTTGATCCTCCCTTCTTAGTCACTTCATATGTATCACATCACTGTGACTACTGACAGGCACATGATTGTCCATGGCACTGAGGTCTTTGTGTTTTATATTTTCTGACTATTTTACTTTTCAATTTTCTGTCTGTTGGAGACATTGGACAGTCTAGTTGTCTCTCAATTTATTAATTGTTTTTACTTCATTGATTCTAGATGTGCACAAGTCAGTGACATTCTCAACAAAGGCTTCTGCAGTTCTGGCTTGGAAAACCTGACTTCAGTGTATCTACCATGGTTAAAGTCTCTTCCAGACATAGCTGGTCTTCTTCCTTATTTCTTATCGTGTCACATATCATCATCCAAAGTCACTGAATTCTCTGTGCTAGTAATGGAGTCAGATTCATCTGTATTTTTTCTATGGCATTTAGACATCAAGCCACCGCAAATTTTAAACAAAACAAAACAAAACAAAACAAACCCAAACCCAACAAAATTGCATTTTCTCTCCTTCCATGTGCTTGGGTTGAGGGACATATTCTAAATCATTCTTCCCAGTTTCACTTTTGTATGTGGGCTTAAGTATCCCAAAGGAAGGACTCTCAGCAGGATCCCTGTACAATAGCACAAGAAAAGAAGAGGATATAGAATTATTCTCCTTTCACCTCTTCACATGCAATCTTGTCCAGGGAAAGATGAGTCTCATACATGTTTGCTTTTGGTTCATCTCTCATTTCCTTGTTGATTCAATAAAGAACTAGACATCATAAAAGAGAAGAAAGGAAGAAAAACCCAAACACTTCAGGCGCTGCATTTTGAGTGAGACAGTGGCAAATATGTGTTTGAAAGGAGTTGCTTAAGTATGTTGCAATATGAATATATGTTGGTTTAGTTTTTTATTATAGTTTTTTAAAAATATTATTTCATTTTTTCCATGTTTTACCAAAGGGCAGTAGTCTTTTTCCACAGTGATGAATGCTTGGCTTTAGCCATAAAATACTCCCTGAATGTTTAGTTTGAAATATTAAACTCTTTGGGGGATTTATAGCCTTCTTCACATATGTCTTCAGAAATATTTATAAATATAAAAAATGAAGATAAAACATAATTTAAATTGAGTCTCTCTACAAATTATAAATGTTTGTTATTGCTGTAATATACAGCAAAATATTATCAGACATATGGTATTGTTATGTGAACCATATGCCTGCATCACTTGCAGAGCATATGGCAAGAGTTTAAAATAAGCAGCATTATAAAAATATGATGGGCTTTAAAAATATATCATTTGTACCAAAAAAGAAAACCCTCTTTTTTTTGTTTTCTGTGAAATATATTTGCAGAAACATGTCTGACAAAACTTCTACCTGCCAGCTATTGCAGCTGTGTAATACTAAGAGAACTTCTTGTCTTTTTGCCTGCTTCCATCTCTGCTGGGAATGGTCAAAATTATTTCATGTCATAACCAAAATGTAAGGAAATATTTTTTTTGCTGAAAAAACCCCAGTGTGGTAAAAGATCATGGAGAGGGTGCATACATATTGTTGTATGTGTGTGTGACTAAAACAGGATGGAAAAGATTTTGCTGTGAGTCATGGACTCCTGTTTTGGAACATGATTGGGGAAAAAATAAGATGAGCGAAACTGTAAAGCAATCTACTATTGCTTCACCTTTTAACTCCTCTTGAAAAGATTTGTTCCTTTAGAAGCGGGAAGATTATAAAGAAGCTCAGAAAGGTACAAGTCCTATTCTTCCCATCTTCTCTGCCAACAGTTTACTGCTGAGATGAAAAGCCTCATTCTGTACAGACTTATATAATTGTTCCTATCACCATGGTGCCTTATTTTAGTTTTACTGAGGCTTATCTTTCCAGTCACATGTAATAATATAAAATCTCTTTTGTTGTGTTTATTAGTTCAGCTAAGATTTTATAAGTATTTAAAATCTATCACCCTTCTTCATAAAATTGGTAATTAATAGTGTGTGAACTAGGAAAAAAAAATTAAAATCTTAACTACATTGTTTAATAAGCCACCTGATATTTTTGACATTTCTGAAAAAGAAGAATATTCAATACCAATGCAACCATGAATCATTTGTTTCTGCTATAATCCTTTTCATTATACAATTTTCAGGGTTTCATTCTCTCTCAGACTATCCTTCTTTCTGTCTTTATTTGCCTTTCTTCTTTTAGATTCTTTAGTATTGCTACTGTAAAAATATTGACAAATGAGGCTTGCCATTAAGGGGAAGTAATTTGTAACAGAGCAGGAAGTAGCAACAGTCCTTTGAATTATTAGAAGGCAGTGATTCCTTTGAAATAGAAATGTGTGCAATTTCATGAAAAAGTGCACAGTTATTTGGGTTTGTCCCTTGCTTTATCTTTCTGCATGTCAGTACTAAGAAATAAGGTTGTACAACAAAAAGATACCTCCGTTTGTTGGTCAAATAAAAAAATGAAAGAGAATCTTTTGAAATTTTTGACATTTTTATTCTTGTATTAAAACTACTTCAACAATTTTTTTGCTTTATCTACATTGATAGATTTCTAAATGTAATACATCTTTTAAGTTCAGAATGTGTGGTGGTGCATTTTTTAGCTTTTTTATGTTTGTTAGTTATTGTTAAGTTTTGTAAAATGAATTGCTCTGTGTACCCCTTCCCAAAACTTACCTTTGGTCTTTTCCCAAAGTTACCACCCCCTGAGACCCTGACATTCACCCCAAGGCTTCTCCCTTTCTTCTAGAAAGTTCGGAGAAGCTGGTCAAGTGATTGGCTGTGTACCAACCCCCTTCCCTAACCCCTGTCTCTACTGGTGATAACTCTTGTCTGTCCCATCCTGAACCATCCCCTGTGTTCTGCTATTGGACTTCAGTGTTGCCAACCCCTGGGCTACACCTCCCTTTAAAATACAAAGGCAGGGCATGGTCGGGGGGCTCTCCGGAGGGAATTCCACCGAACCAGGCCCACGGCCTTGCTGTTTTCCGACTATGGACAATAAAAGCTGATATGTGAACCTCTCAGTGGAGCCACTCTTTCTGCACATCACCACAGCCGTCTCTGATGTTGTCCTTGGGCAAAAAGAACTCACAGGTACTCCAAAGTAGAGCAGCTACGGACGGGACCTTCTGATTTGTCCTGGTGCCAGGGTCAGCCGAGGCAATTTGGAACAAAGGCACAGAGACAAGAATGGTTTCTTTTTTAAATTCACAGCTTAGCAGATCAACAGGACTTCAAAACCATTTCTGTATTAATAAACTTGTAATTATTATCTACAGTTTAAAAGAAATAGAAGTTGTTCTAAACATTGCATTTTGTCTAAGTGTATAAAAATCATGTGTTGTAATATTAACCTTTCACTCCTGCCTTTCCTTCAACTAAGCCACCTTCTCTTTGACTCAAATATTCGTTCAATTTTGTTCCAGGCTCTTCTACTCTAAAGCTTTTTAATTTTTTTTTCTCAATTTTCTTTATTTCAGAAATTATTTGTTCAGTCAATTTCCTTATTTGCTCTTTTTATAGCATCGCTTTGTAGATATGTTCCACTGTAAAGTCTTTTAAAATAGAATCTTTTAAGGGCCTTTAATAGGCCTCAGTAAAGGTTCTGATCATATTTTTTTTTTTTGCAAAATCATGTGAATTCTGCATGGACTGAGTACTTAGATTCCATTAAAAAAGGTGTATTTGTTGCTTTCTCCATTCCCCTATGCTACAGAGTAGATGTAAAGACATAGTTCTTTCTGTGGAAAAGAGGGAAGAAATCCATAAGAATAAAAAGACTTGTTCTTATCAAAATCTTATCAAATCTTAGGGAACGACTCAAGGTTTGTAGGTTGATTTTTATATATTTATTCCTGATCTATATAAATGGAAATGTAAAGTTGTCAGAAATCCAATAAAAAATACAGAGTAAACTTCTTAATTCCCATTCCTAGACACTTGGTATTCGTACATGTTTATAGAGAATGATTTGACATTTTGGCATTTTTCCATTAACACTAACAGTATTAGGAGTAACAAAAGTGTCAGCTCAAAATCCTGGGTACAAGACAGAAGAGAGAATACGCTCATTCCATATGCGTGTGTTAAACTGCAGTGTCTATTTACTGTTTGGTCCAGTGACAACCACAGCATTAAAACTGCACTTACAATGGCAAGCACAACATGGTCAGGATAAATATTGATGAATTAGAATGAATCGTAGAAGGGAGACGGCTTGGGTGTCATCCAGCAAGGATACACATGTAAGGATGACTTTGAGGAAAGGGCACCTGAGGAAAAGGATTTGCAATTTGCTTTTCAGATCAAGTTAGGAAGAAGGAGCATCACTTCTTCCTTGGATGTATGGGTAAATGAGTGCCTAACCACTTCTTCTGCCAAGAAGATGATAGCAAAAATACAACCCTAAAATCTTCAGCAATTCATCAAGGTGAGACACAGGTTTTCTCTTTCATTGCAGCTTTCCAGAAAAACAGATTAGGTTAAATTTTCAGGTGAAATGCATTGCCCTGTTCTGTGGTATGGCATTTTGAATCTGATCAATTACACCAGACTGTGCTTCCCATCAGGGAGCATGTGTTATCATTCTAGTCACCTCCCATTAGAAAATGACATATCATGTTGGACATTTGGATCAACGAGAGAACCATTTTTAGTAATTAGATTTTTGGAAAGTGATCTGACAAATAAGACTAATTTTTCTAGGTGTGGTCTGACATCAGCACAGTAATCTTAACCTAAAAAGCTGCAGAATTAGTTGCCTGTCAGGAGACTCTCTTTATCAAATGAGGAGGGTTTTGGTGTTTGGTTTTGGTGGGGTTTTTTTGGTGTTTTTGTTTTTGGGTTTTTTTTTTTTTTTTTTTAATTTATTTTGGTTTGGGAGTTTTTGGGGTTTTGGGGTTTTTTTGCTTTATTTTTTGGGGTTTGTTTGTTTTTGTTTCTGTTTTGTTTGTTTTTGTTTGGGGTTGTTTGCTTGTTTGTTTGTTTGTTTGTTTTTAAATATAATGTTGCTTATATATTCAGGGATTTGATGAAAATATTTAAACGAGAAAACTATTTTCTCTGTAACTATCACTACTTTTTGTATGCCTCCAAAAATTTGTTGCAAATCTTACTGCATCAGAAGCCTAACTAATACCCTCAATACTTTTAAACACTTTCTTGTCTCTGCAAGAACAGGAACACTGTCTTCAAGTAGCACCTATTTTCCCCTTCCTGAATTTCTAATCCCGGTGGAGCAGAATCAAACTTGAACTGGATAAACTACTGACAAATTCCACTAAGCCCCTTTGGCCAGAAAGTAAAGAATTAGGGTTAAATATTTGAGTTTGTAATGGAAATAGAAATCTCCAATTGCCATCTATTTTTAAAACTCGGCATTTTCTATTTCAGATTGCCTATTCTTCTTTCTCACTCAGAAAGAAGAACACATGTTTTACAGCTTATTTGACTTATTAAAA
>VWYP01022913.1:0-12864 GCA_013400435.1 Pycnonotus jocosus | reverse complement strand
ACAATCAGATGGGATTGCTTATGAATGCTGCAAATGAGAAATGCTAAAGCTATTTCTCTTTCTTCTTATCAAAAAGGGCAATTTCAAAACTACAAAGGAAGATATTGTGAACTATCTTGTTTTCTGTTCCTTTGAAATGTTTGCATGGTATTCTGAGTCTCCTTAAGAAAATCACATGTCAGAAGAAGAAAGGAAAAGGTGCCAACTGCCTATTGTGTTTTATTAACATAGCATAAATGAAAAAGACATGAACAGTTCTGAATAGAAGTAAAGAAGATGAACAACAAAAACTTGCAAGAAGAAATTACTGTAAGCCTCATGGTTTGTTTCTGGTTCTCTTTTTTCCAAAGAAAAGTATTTAATATTTCATTCTCCTCTGGTTTCAACTGAAAGAATTAAGTTACTGTCCTAAAGGTATTATTAAATCCTGCAATTCTAAACTATTATCTGGAAGCACTAGACATAATGAGGCCCAATTTTGGCTCTCAACACATGTACTGAAGCCTGTCAGCTGGAAGCTTGGGTTAGAATTTTAGGCTGCATTAACTACATTTATAATACCGATTTCATATTTTGTAAAAGAGAATGTTTATAGAACAGGAATTAATACATTAGAAAAAAGAGAATTTTTATAGAACAGGAAATAATACATTAGAAAAATATTTCAATGTGAATTTAAAAATGTTTACATAATTTGAATAACATTATATATATGCATAAATATCTATTTTCACATACATACCTAGACAATGACAAAAATCCTACTTCCATGCTTCAGTAGTAGTCTCTAAATTTAACTGTTTATTTGCTAACAAAAATTTCCAGTAGACATCTTTATTATATCATTGTTGCTATCCATATCTCTTAAATCTCATCAGAATCCACTGCTAACAGCACAGTCTTAATTTTCTCCAGTAAATCTTTCTCTAAATCACTGTGAGAAGCCAACTGAATGGTAAAGCTTCACCACCTCATGAAGCTGTAATTATTTCAGTTTCATTTAACTTTTAGTAAGGCAGATTGAGAGCAAACTAATTTATTTCATTTTCAGTCTTTTCAGTTTGACATAACTCCAATTCATGCTTGTATTTGAAGTAGCTTTTTTTTACTAAAGAGTCATTTCCATAGCAAAACAACATTCATGCTCAGAAATAACAATCACTAGAGAAAGCGCTATTGCCTGTGACAAGTTTTACTTACAAGCTCTTTCTCCCAATTTCTTAGATAAGTTCAAATGCTTTTAACAAGATGTGTAAT
Source organism: Pycnonotus jocosus (assembly GCA_013400435.1). NCBI lineage: Eukaryota > Metazoa > Chordata > Aves > Passeriformes > Pycnonotidae > Pycnonotus > Pycnonotus jocosus. The sequence continues at coordinate 11,607 of VWYP01022913.1, read as the reverse complement.
GGTTAAGGTCTGTGTTGGTGTCAGAAAGTCAACAGATAAACTGCAGGCTGTAAACCTAAGCAAAAGATCTCTGTGAAATTAGAAATACTCATAGTAGAACTTCAATAACAAAAGAAAGCAGAAAGATCCTTCCTTTCCTGGAAATTCTGTCTTTTAGGAACATTGATAAATAAGATTTCCATTTAAGAAATTCTGTTTCTGTTCTCTGTCCAAATTTTTGTTGACATCTGTGATTTTAGAGCTACCTGTAATCTTCAGGACATGGGATTTATATAGACAGTGAGTGCTAAAAATCTAAACTGAGTGTGATGAACTGTTTTGTCATAGGAGCAACATATTCACATCAAATGGCACATCTACTTCTGAAACAGCTACACCCACTGTGATAGCAATCCAAACAGGAGGGAGTCCCATAGGTAGTACTAAAGGTAGAACAGGTATAACTTGCTCAGTAAGTTAAAGAGTTCAAAATAAAAGTCCTGTCAGTCTTACTTTGAGATTGGATAATCAGTTTCTGGAAATGAAGAAAGATTTTTTGGCTATAGAGATTGCCAGATCTTGAAAAAAAATATTATGAACATTAAATTTAAATGTCAAAATCAAATGCCTACATTGTAGACACTGACAAGTGGGAAATCGTCCTATGTGCCCATCACAGTCCATGGAAAGTGGCAGACAATTCTGTGTCAAACATGACTTCTTTTACTAAGTTAATTCTGCCAGTTCAGAATTGATGTCAGCTACAATTTGAGATCCCCTAGGAGACTTTTGACATCCACAGAGGGTTTGCAGGTAAAGAAACCAAGACAAATGACTTACTTAATTGGCAGCTGAAGCTCAGGTGGGATATAATAGAGAACATTTAACGTCATTAGATCCATATACAGAAGTAACTGAATTATCTTGAGGTGTCTATATGAGGATGAGATTAACTAAATCTCACAATAGCTTTTCCCAGGAATTGCAAAGGGAGTCTGTGGTGATTAACTCAAGTAAAGACATCTGTCATGTAGGTGTCTACACCTGATTGGTGAATTACATCGTTATACCCTGGAGGGGGATGATAGTGATTCCTAGGAAATGAATACATTAGCTGTGAAAGTAACATTGGGAGTTGGGAATGTATAAATCTAAGGGAAAAATAAGTCTGAGACTAAAAGAATTACATTTAGGTGTCTCTAGGTTAGTAGGTATGTAAGCTCCCTATATACTTGATGAACATCTAGCCATTGAAGTTAATGCAGTCCAGACGATCATCACTATTATTTAGTTTCCTTTGAAGCATACACGTAAAATACTATTCAGTTCCTGAAATATTTGCACCTAGAGTTCTCTAAGTCTAGACATCTTCATAGGCAGATAAAACAGGTCTAACAGGAAACTTTCAGACTTCTGGAACTGAAGACCAGAAATCTTATATAATTGCATTCTACTTAAAGCTGACTATTCTGGTAAATATGGAATTCTGTAGGGACAGACTGTTATTCCAAGTTAGTTGTAATTCCCCACTTAATTACTTGCAAATTTAACTCATTTGTGTCTATATAGTACTACAAGAATGGGGTATTATAAGGCCCTGTAGAATATATTCTGATGAGGTGAATAGCATGCTAAATTTGATGTTGGCAATTGTAACTTTTGTGTTGCTGTCTATAAAATACAAGTAATTCATTACTAAAGAAAGGTATTGGTTAAATAAATTTTAAAAATATACCAAAATACCTAAAGCTGCAGTTAGCAAACCCCAAAAGATGTGCTTTAAAGACTCCACATAGCTTATTTTTTCTCCAAATATCAGCTTTGACGATAATTGGTATTTGCATATATGTTTGTGACAAAATGCTCTTTTTATCCTTCACATGTGCTCTCTTTATTACTTTTAGTTTGTCAAGTATTTTCACAACGTATATACAACCTAGCTTTGAAATTTTTTTTCACATTCAATAGCTAAGGCATTCAGAAAACAGTGGCACCACTAATGATATTAGAAAACTAGCCTGGTCTTGAAGGCCAGGACTTTTGTACATGTATTTTTTGCAGTAGATGAATTGAACAAACTGTTCCTCTTTTGTTGGCTTTGTTGCTTATTCTCCTTGCCGATTTCATCAGGAAATAACTTTAGACTGTGTATGCACCTAATGAAGAATCAATATTCCTAACTCTACAGTCATTTTATCCTTTTAGCAACTCACTTTTCATACTTAATAATATGAAACACATTTAACATACACTAAATTATACACAACTAAATAAAATGTTTACACTTTTTACAGAGACAGATAAAAAATCAAATTTTCAAATAATCTCATATTGCACTTCAATAGCACTGCAAAAAAAATCCCAAAAAAACAACTCTTAATAAGAATATTCTTTTGAGTTAAATGCACCTTACATCTTTTTGTCTGATTGTATTGGTTGCAAAATGGTTTACTGCCTTTTGTCTACAGATTTACTGGAGACCTGGCAGCTGATGACAGGTGAATTTCATGCCAGAATTATTAATTGCATAGACAGAGAGCATGATTCTGCAAGAATTAATGATTTTTTGTGGGCACAGTAGCTAGAGATTTTTCTTATTTTGTTTAGCTTTATTTATTTTAGTTGGTTTTATTTGTGTTGTGGTTTTGACTTTCACTATTTATTTTCTTACATGTATTTGTGATAAAAATAGCAGGATTTTTGCTGCCTTGTAATTAAAATGCAGAGAGTAGTTTGAAATATAAGATCTTTTAAACAGACCTTGAACACATTTTCTTTTCATTTCAATGGTTTTCTGGTTCTTGAGGAGTCTCTTGACAGCTGTCACTGAGGGAGATGAAGAGTGTTGCTTATTTTTATTTGGTGATTATCTTAGCTGACGTATCTTGTCATCTCAGGCATGGCCAGGAGTCAAAGAAAACAGGCCAAAATGCACTTTTTCTCATTAGACAAATCCTTGTCTATGCTGGGTTTGGAGCTTCTTAAATCATTATATTAGAGACTGTAGTGTGGAACGCTTATATCAAGAGAAACAATCTACTGCAAGTGCTGGAGGGAGAAAAGTTAAGATGTTACTTGAAAGTGTATTGAGCTCAATCTTACAATGACAAATTATGTCAACTCTGTATTTGCTATTATCATCTTGATTTCCCTGACTGTGTGAAACACATCAGGCAAACTTTAAAATGTGGTTAAAATACAATAGAGTCAACTTTACCACATCCATCACCATGCACTCTGTCTGATGAAATGAGTTGGCCTCTCTGCTGCAGGACCTGANCTCAACTGTCCAAAGCAGTGTTTCTTAGAAGAAAATGTTTGTGAGGCTGATTCCAACCTGTTGCAACAGGATTAATTTGTGTGACAGTTTTTAACTGTTATTTGCTTCTTTTAATGATATCCATTTTTCATAACTTTCACTTTATTACCAAAAGAATTCACCATCAGATATCAAATTACTCCAGGTGGAGCACAGATTACCATCCAGATACTACATTTGTTTTATTAAATTGAGAGGATTCTGATTTTGATGCTACATACTCACAGAACTCTTCAATGAGGGTGGGAATAATTTCACTTATTTTTATGTGTCTAAATTTGAACTGGTTGTCCAAAGCAACCATGTCAGGTAAGGTAGGTCTGCCTATGAGTTACAGAATCACGGAATTAATTAGGTTGGAAAATATCTTTGAATCATTGAGTCCAACCTATGACCAAACAGCATCATATCAACCAGTCCATGTCACTACCTTTTAGGTAGTTGTAGAGAGTGATAAGATCACCCCTGAGCTTTCTCTTCTCCCCTCCCCTCCCCTCCCCTCTCCTCCCTTCCCTTTTTCCCTAAAAAGTGTGAGAACTCAGCTCCAAGTTCTGTAAACATCAAAAGGCACAATGAAAACATAGAAGGCAAAATAAAAACATGGAAAACCAAGGGCAACAGGGCTCTTGTGACTAGAACACAGGACCTGACACTTGGCGTTGTTGAACCTGATACCATTGTTCTCAGCCCTCTCAGCCCATCAATGCAGCCGTTCCATGTTCTTCTGCAGGGCCTTCCTGCCCTCCAGCAGATCAATACTTTGACACTCACTTGTAGTCTGTGAACTGGCTAGTGGCAGACTCATCTATATCATCAAGGAAGATTTTATACAGGACTAAGCCCAACACTGATCCCTGTGGGACACAACTTGTGGCTGGTGTCCAGCTGGATGCCCACCATTCACCACCACTGGGTGGGCCCAGCCATCCAATCTGTTCCTAACCCAGTGGAGAGTGCACCTGTCCAAGCTGTGGTTTGAGAGTTTTTGCAGAAGTGAGTTATAGGAGACAGCCAAAGGCTTTGCTGAAGTCACTGAGTCATCATTTGAACAAATATAGTAATCTGCTTTAGGTGGTGTTGATTTGCATGGTGAACTAAGCTTTTCAAACAATATTAATAGACTCTGCCCACTACAGAGCAATTCTAGTGACTGTTGAGGGGTACTTCACTCCGTAATTATTGTAGGTCCTATTCAGCTAGAATTTAATACGTTTTTCTTATCTACTAGATTCAAAATCTTGATGGCGCATAACTTTTAGAAAATAATATTTTTAGATTGCATGTAAGTTCAGCCTGGGTGTCTTCTGCTGTGTTGTTTGTGCAGTTATCAACCATATGTCACTAAATTATACATTTTTCCTTTCAGAGCAACCTGGTCATGATGTCAAAAGCATTCAGATGAACTGATGAGAAATACTGTTATAAAAAGGTTCAAGGAATACAGCCAGTTTCTAAGAAGCAATTATGTCAGAATTGCAAGATAATATTATTTTTTTACTAGTTTTCATACCAAAGTCAAGAAAGAGCAGTGCTAACGCATATTTTGCATGATCTACAAGGACAGAAGGAGACACATGCGTGCTTGTCCAATTTGAACTTCTGGTTGGATGGATATGAGAGGTCTTTCCCTGCACACCTGTACTCCCATTTTGAGTGTTATAAGCAGCATTTAGACATGTGGATATAACTGTCTATGTCTGTTTAGACAGACAAATCTTTTGTACTGGTGAAATCTTTAATGAGTAGATGGAATACTTTGGGCCATGAGCTTACATGTCATTCTAAATACAGAATGATATAAGCTGTTGTAAAGTTGGAGGACATGAACAAGTGCTTGGACTTGCTCTCAACTTTCATCAGCCTCAATCTCACAATGAAGTATTCTAAATCTGTTCCTGGATAAAAGCATAGTCACTCTCTTGATTCATATATTCAAGATATCCAACCATCCCCCTTCAGTAAATACTGAGACACATTCTACCAAGACAAAGGAGAGGTATCTTACCTCCAAATTTCCAGAGAAATATCTGTATATCTATGTATCAGTAAATGCATTGAAATAGAATAAATGAAACATTTTTAAAATAAGAGCTAATGGAATACATAGTTAAATTTTAAATTATGATAGAAAATAAATAATTAAAAGTTGAAGTTTGGTTTAGTATCCCCTACTTTATAAAGCAGTAGAACACATGTCAACACATTGGTGGATTACCTCAGGAGAACAGAGAAACAGAATCAGGGAAAGGGGGGGCCACAAACAAGATACCCAAGGATGCATCCTGTGATGCCCACCAAGAAGTCCCTGGTGCAAAGAAAATCCTGTCCTGTGCAAAGAAGATCCGAAACTGTAAGCTAGTTGGACAGGCCCTGCCAAGCAAAAGCAATTGCTACAACAAAAACTAATAATTAGGAAGCTGGACTAATTACTAATTTACATTGCTCAAAGTATCTTATTGGCAAGGGTTTATGGGGAATGCCAGGACCCTTAAATACAAAGAGCTTTTCCTGAACCTGGTGAACCAGTACCTGTTTCTCCCATTAGACAGGGACTTCTGCATTACTGAAACCCTCTGCAGAACATGAGGCTGTTGAACACAATAAGGATACTTCCCAGAGGGATGTCTACATGCTGCACTTCCAAACTTTAATGACTAATTTTAAGGCACAGCTTTAGATTCTCAAAAGCAACAGAGGTGGTGAAGGAGACTGTCCCATGGCTTCTACAGAGCATAATCAGCACTGGCCTGTAGAGAGGTGATGTGTAGAAAATTACAAATCTTTTAGCTGAGGGCAGGTAACACTGTATGAAGATTATAGAACACCTGAACAGGGCATAGAGCAAATTTGTAACCGTTTATATCAGTTGTTTGAATCTTGTGATTATGCTCAGTTCCATCCTTCAACTGTCCACATTTGTGACTCTTTGTATGCTACAAAGGTTTCAGATTGGGTCAGTACTGTCCGCAAAATAAGAGCAAACACTGTTTTGTTCAGACTTCCTAACTTAGTGCAAAATCCATTGGGGATGAGGTATGGAGACCCTGCAATTTATACCCAATCCAAAATCACAGACAAAAAATGATGCTATTCAGTTGACTTAAATAACAGCAACAACTTCTGTTTTGCTGTCACAGAAATTACTGCAGGAATAGATCTGAAAAATGCAGAACTCTTAAGCAAAATGGTGAACATGCACTGTCTAAACTTGTGCCCTTTGCTGGAAGTTGCTTCAAAAGCACAAGCTGTTTTGGAACTTGTTTTATCCTCCAGTCCAATGGCCAAGAATATTTGACTGATATGATTATCACCTTTGAGTTGTACTTAACGCTGCCATTGTGTTTGGGGAACTGTTGCACATTAGCCATATCTGCCTCCCACTGTGGACCCAGGTCTTGCACAGTCACTTTATTTCAAGTGCTTTCTTACAGTAGTGTATAGGATGTAAGCATCCTGAATTGCAGGCTAGGTTGACACTTGGCATGAGTTCAGATTGGCAATTTGTCGTTTAGCAGCCTGGAAGGGGGATTTATGCCCCCAAAGCTTCCAATCTTTAATTTTAAAGCTTTTTTTTTTTTTTCTTTTTTATTCTTATGTGCTGTGTAATCATTTAGCTTTTAATGGCAACACAAATTCATCATCTATATTCAAGGAGATCTAAGCATATTTTCTCCCTTCCTCTTTCTTCTGCATGCTAATCAGTTTCCATAGTATAGAAATGTGTCCAGTTTTTTTAATTTGATGTCCCAAACAAGTTAACTTCTTCTTTAAAGGAAAACTATGAATATATATATGTCTAGAAATATGAAACAAATTAATAGATTAGATATGGCACGTGTTTCCAAAGAGAGATCTAAAGTCTTGTAGAAAGCATAAAGAAATTAATAAATCACACAGCCTGAAATCTAAGCTGTAAAGTGGCTACATTAGACCATAACATTATTTTGTCTGATGCCTAAGTATTTTTGTTTTTCTATTGAAAACATAACAGATATTGATTGATGATGTAGGAATAGCCAGACTCTGGTAAGGACTTGGAGAAGTGGCAATGACTCTAAAGGGCATGCCAAGGACTCCTGTGTGCTGATGGGACTACAGTGAATGTAGCCAGTGTGCTTGACTTGGCTCTCCTTAGCCACAGGTCCTAGAGCTTGGTGGGTACAAACAGCCCTGAACAGAGGGGAATGATACATTAATCATAGTCCCAGTGGCTGATCAAGGCACTGCTGACTGGTCACCTTACTATGCTGGAAAAGTCTGCATGAAGTCACATATCAGAAGAAGTATGCCATAAGATATATTAAGATAAAGAGAGGCAGTGAGCCTAGGGAGGAATGCGGGAAGTTTTATGAAAAGCTTTCAAGAGAAAAGGGACAGAATACTGAAAAAATTGTTGTAATTTCATTTTTAGAGCAGTTTTTTCTGAGTGCTTTTTATCAATAAGCAAAATAATTTTAAAAATTGATGGTTCAGTGATAATCTGTCTAAGATCACTGCATGTTTCTAGACTGCTCCACTTCTAGAAGATGTTATTCACTAACAGGCTTAAGGTGACTAATGTGGAAGAGATTCTGCGACCAATCTTATTAGTTCTACTGGGAACAACATCTAATTTTATCATTTACTCTTATTGACGGAAAACTACACAGCTTACAAAAAATTTTATGGAGAAAAGTCAATTGGCTTCAACAACAAGAGCTGCAAGATGAATTAATATTCATAATTTCAGATGATTTTCATAATAGTGCTAAAGGTAAATTAAAGCAAAAACAGCCTGAGTCAGTGCCCCTAACTTTAGGCATCCTTCTTAGATCTAAAAGATTAGATACCTGCAGCAAGTACTTTATTCTGTCTATAGCCAAAAAAGAAAAGCTGATGGAGGGAAATGGTCTCAGTCTAAGTCAGGTGTAGCCCTTGAAAGATATCTGCTGTCCCTCATACACTGAACAAAATTTACTTATTACAGTAATAAGTAAATTAGAACCATTAATTATTTTCCAATAAAGCAAGACAAACAAGCTATTATTTTTTTTACCAATTTTACCCTGGAGGAAGTTGTCTTTATCATTACTGTGTCTTTTGACATCCTCTTTGTTCAGGTGGTGTTTTTTTGCTCCTGGTTATGACTTTTTGTGGTGTTGTAGTGGCATTTTTTCCCCAGCTTGGACATCTGAAAACAATTTAGAATTGTTTTAACCAACTCCTATGTTGGCTTTATGACACGACATTCTGAAAATGGCATAATCTTATGACCATGTCTGAGTATTGTTTGAAGAAGGCTGGTTGCAGCTGTTCAAAACAGTCAAACTTGAGCTAAGAGCTAAGATTAGGCGTATGGAGATTGATTCTTCTTTTTGTTCCTCTTTCATCAGGAGTGCAGCTAATAGCGGGCACTTTCTTGTTAGAGCTTTTTTCCTCCACAAAAATAAGTACACTCTTAGAAATCCAGCATTTAAATTAGCTGGAGTGCATCCCACTTTGAAAATTTAGAAAAGAAATCCCCTGTTATCCTTTGTCTTGTTCTTATACAGTTTCTGAATTGATTCCTGTTCTTGAACCCAAGAATTTGCTGAGAGTTTCAAGTATTTGGGACTATATATTTTAAACAGAGTTGTGCTGCATATTTAAATTCCATTTTGTTGTCCTTTGCTTGTGATAAACTGCAGAATTTAATTTAGAGGCAAAATAATCTAACAAGCTGTTTGGGGAATGAAACTGTCTTAGGATAGATATAATGTTGAGTCAATGTCCCTTAGATGGAATATTGAACAGCTGCTTAATCAAAAAAGAAATAATTAAAGGAGTGCACCACACAGATGCTATTTGGTGGGGTTGATTTAGAACTTATGGCTCTACCCAAACACTCGTCCATGCACACACATCACATTTAAATTTAAATTTTATCAACACAGATTGTTTATCCAGTAGAGAACATCTGAGATGGTGGAGGAGAAGAGGAAATTAAGGAAGTATGCCATGTTCATTCTGTGTTTGTTTACTTTGAAGATTTTAGGAATCTACTTCCACCAGAGAAAAGCCTAGTAGTCAAGAGTCTCAGCACTCTCCAGAATAGCCCAAGAGCAACCAACTCACTTTCACAGCTGTTAAAATAATTTTTGCATGGCCTAGTAAAGCATATTGCAATTTCTGTCCTGTGTATTAAGTGATCATGACAAGTCTATAGAGTTGCTCTAACTGAAGGCTTAAGAAAAGTAAATTCATTTTGCTCTGCATGGTCTATGGACACTAACAAAACCCCTAAATGCCACTTAAAAGCCTTTATAGTTCAAATTTCTTCCATGTTACATGTTTTAAAAATTTTGGGGTATTGTTTGGTGTGCCATCCTATACAGGCAGGGAATGGGATAAATATACTGTCAATTTAGAGGTCAGTAAATAAGTATGCAGAAAAAATTGAACTTGCTTCTCAGATATTATGTTGTTGAAGTTCTCAGCAAAATAATGCCATGGGGAAAAACCCTATTTTCAAACCTGTTTAAGTGTTTGTTCATGCTCTGATGGCACAAAAAATCTATTTAAATGTAGATAATGAAATGCTGGAAGGCATGGCTATTGGCATTAAACCCAGGAAAAATAAAGGCAATAAAATTTTGAATGCATGCATTAAGACAAAAATTATGCTATACCTTCATCTTATTTACTTGCTTTATTGTATTTTATATACATATGAGTATATGGGGGTTTTGCACAAAACCATAAATATACTTTATCTCTTTGTGATTTTTTTTGGGTTTGTTTACATTTCTTTAAATAATTAGTTCTACATACCCTCCATCCAAAGTTCTTCAAGAATTAATTTAATTGGTGTCAACATTAAACTGCATCTAGTCAGTAAAATTTATTTTGCTAAGTGTTTATGTGTCATTGTGTACTTGAGTCAGGAAATTAGAAAATTTATGTTTCAAAGTAAATTAAAACACTTGTAAGGCCTTTAAACAAGTCAGGGTTAAATTCCAAGCACTCAGAAAGGACATTTTCCGATCTTCTAATTGTAAATTCTCCTTTTGCCACATAATGAACTCTTACAAGTGTCAGTGACTAGAGCATTAATTACATTAATTCTGGTAGGCATTTAAACTTAAAGCCTTATTCCCTTGTCTAAGACTGTCAGGGAGAATATAAGTGTCAGTTTATTAAATGTTTCATTTAGGCCTGTCTCTGCCATCTTCTCTCTATTCAGCCATTTCTGTTCATACCCAGTAATCATTCTGAATTGGAGATAGGCCAGAAAAGACTTTATTCATCACTGGGTTTTAATGTACCAGTGGAACAGCAGTGCAAGGACAGATTGTTATTTCATATTTAATCAGTGAAGTGACCGAGAGTTTTTATACCATATTGTCAATATGGAGGAGCAAGCCTAAAAATAAAGGAAAGAGTTTGTGAGGAAAGAATGCATAATAGTGTAGAAAAGACTGTCAATATGGAGATTGGCATGGGGAAAACAATGATGAAATAACCTGATAGGAAGCTAGAAAAGTAAAACTAGAAACAGCAGATGAAAGGCTGACATACTTGATTTACATAATGAGAAAGATAGGACCCTGATGGAAGAGATGCAAAATATTCAAGAGATGTAGGAAAGTTTAACAAGGAGAATTAATTATCTTAGGAAGGATTTTAAATTAAGATTTCCAGAAACCAAAGAATTCAGCTCAGTAAATATCATCTAAAACTCTACATTTTTATTTCTAAATAAAATGGCCACATACTGATGTCTTGTTTGAGATCAAGTGCTGCTAACTGGTTCTTATGCAATGTTTATGGCTAGTGCACTTTATATCAGATTTTTCTCAAGTATTTTAGGACATCTTCAAAATTGAACCACTTAAGCAACACAGGAAATTAAGTCTGCATTGTTCAGCCTCACTTATTTAGCAAGATAGACTTCCCCAAAAGATGTAGAAGGAATATAAAACATACTAGGGGAACAAAACAAAAAAAAACCAAAACCAAAAAAACCCCCAAAAAATCCCAAACAACCCCCTGTCGTTCTGATTTTCTTTGCCTTCTGATGTTTGCATTTCTGCAGTGAAGTTTCTTATGAACTTGCATATAAATAATATCTTTTTAGACTTGTTTTTCATCTTTGTTTACATAGTTCTCCTCTAAGAGGAATTAGATGAGTGACTGTGATTTTCACTAATGAAGTTGGAGAGGTGGCAACACCACTGTCCAATCCTTTGCCTCTTCTAGAATTCTATATAATAGAGTCAGAAATTTAATATTTTTTTTTCCTGCTGAACCAGACAAAATGCAGTCTTGTTCCTTCCTGTCCTATTGTGACA
>VWYP01022911.1:2803-20616 GCA_013400435.1 Pycnonotus jocosus | reverse complement strand
GGCCTTCTTGTGCACCCCTATTTATTTTTAATATTTTTTTCAGCAGAAAAAGAGCCTTTCCCTGCACTTTAAATCCCCTTGATAAAGCCTTGCTGCCTTTTGAGGCCTTCTTGTGCACCCCTATTTTTTTTTCCAGCAAAAAAAGAGCCTTTCCCTGCACTTCAAATCCCCTTGATAAAGCCTTGCTGCCTTTTGAGGCCTTCTTGGAAGTACCTGTGGATTGCTGGATGTGGGAATGTGGAATAAACAATGTATTTCCACCCTGGAGAAGCCAATTGCCTGAGAGAAGCCAGGATGGGTCTGAAGTCTTGGAACCTTGATAAACCTGGGGCATCAGGTGTGCAGGATGTGCTTCCACAGCACCCCTGTGTGTGGTCTGCTGGCTCCTAAACTGATTTCCTGACAAGTTAAAACACAAAATAGGTGTCAGCCCAGAGCCCAGAGAGGGAATGGGGAGCCCTGTGTCCCTGTTCTGGGTGGAAGAGCAGCAGCAAAAACATCAAGGCTTCTTCTAATTAACCTCTTAATGATGAGACTCCTGTCAATTCCTTATTTACAATTCATTTAGAAGCTCTTTTGTGTTCCTTGAGTCGATGCAGGGAAAGTTCTGCACTTTAAAGGCACGTTCTTCCTGCCTATTTTCTTTTTTTTTTTCTTTTTTTCTTTTTCCATTTCGTGTGTGTTTTCTACTCAGCCGTGCTGCCTTCACGTCAGGTCCAGCCCGTGCCAGGGGACTGCAGCCAGCTCAAAGAAGTTGAGACTCTTTACTTCCAACTTGAAATATCCCAGGATAATATTTAGTTTCTGGATGACTTGCTTTAAAGTGCTTTGTTTTTCATAGTGCTTTGCAGCTAATTTTAGCTCCATTTCGTGTAGCAGCAGTGGGTCAGCAGCTATCATAAGCACCAGCAAGAAGCAAAAGAGAGATGTTTTGATCCAAAATAGGAGGAGAAATTGAAGTGGAAATGAGATGGAGGGAAGGTGTTTGAGGTGGTGGTGATGCTGTATCTATGGAAGGGCAGATCCCTGCTTGTTTCTCCAGCTCCTTGGTGAGGAAATGAGCAGTGACAGCATCCAGAACTGGCCTGGACAGTTCAGAACATTTGATTTTGGAGGCAATGGGTGCAGAGGGGCTGGCTCTGGGGGCTTGGAGGGGACCCCAGAGGAGTCATTTTGGACTCTGATGTATCCCAGCAAGGGATGGAGGGAGCACCATTGTGGACACCAAACAACTCAACAGTGGAGGTGAATGTGAGTGTGAAGGGCATCAAGATGGTCAGAGGGATGGAGCAGCTCTCCTGGAAGGAAAGGATGGAAGGATTGGGATTGTCCAGCCTGGAGAACAGAAGCTTTGGGATTCCCTGATTGTGGCCTTCCAGTACTTGGAGGGAGTCTGCAAGAAAGATGGAGAGAGAATCTTTACAAGGGCCTGGAATGCCAGGATGAAGGGGAATGGCTTCCCACTGCCAGAGGGATTTTGAGAAGAAATTTCTCCCTGTGAGGGTGGGGAGGCCCTGGCACGGGGTGCCCAGAGAAGCTATGGCTGTCCCATCCCTGGAAGTGTCCAAGGCCAGGCTGGACAGGGCTTGGAGCCACCTCAGATAGTGCAAAGTGTCCCTGTCCACGGCAGTGGGGTGGAACAAGGTGAGCTTTAAGGTCCCTTCCAACCCAAGCCATTCCAGGATTCCATGATAATATAATGGAGAGTAAATCTTACTCCTTTAAAGCTTTCATCCCGTGACTCAGTGTCCCCTCATCATTGCCTCAGGGAAAGGGAGCTGGTTGTTTCCTTGGAGCTCTGTTCCTTTATCCAGCTGGACAAGGAGCATGCAGGGACCCCTGGACACATCTCTGCTCCCTCCCCACCAGGGAATGGATATTACCCCTAACCCTGTGTGATACAGGTTGTTCTTTATTTTGGCACAGCACAGAGGCAGACACTGACGGGTATTTCTTTCTTCCAAGCATGTTTACACACGTCCCTCTTCATTAAAGCATCCCAAGAAGCAGCAGAGCTGCAAAGCCGATTGTTGCCCATTTCTGTTGTGAACATTGCGCTGCTGCTGCATGAAACTGGTGCTCCCAGAGTGGGGCTCGTTAAATTTGCTGCTGCACAAAGACACAATCAACTGCAGCCCCTGTTCCAGAGCCTTGGAAAGGCTCAAAGTCAGGGGAGTCATTCTTCCAGCCTCCATTCAAACTGTTGAAAAAGAACAGCAGCTACAATCCCTGCAAAAAAAATCTGTTTATCTGATAAATACGTGGGTGGTTATTGGCAATTTTACCAATGATCATCGTCAGGTTAATTATCCTCATACATATTGATCAGGTAAGAGTTCAGCCCTTGAGAAAATGGCACCTTTCTTAGGCACAGCTTGGGGAGATTGCTGGAAAATATATTCCAAAAGGTGGTTAACACCATTGCAGGAGATTCTGCTGTGAAACTTTCCCCTGTCTAGCTGCAGAGACATCTTGACACATGCAACTCCGTGTGAGAATAAATATGTGCAAAATGAGCTCGGAGAGTTGCTGGGAAAGGAGGAGAAATGTTCTTTGCCTGTCAGAGCTCAGCGTTTGAGTCTCCCTGGAGCACAGAGCTCCAATCTACAGCCCCCCACCTGTTTGTTTGGATCCATTTTGGGAATGCAGGTTGATTTTAGTGGGGGGATTTGGAGAGGGAGAGAGCCAGCCCTTGTTTTCCTCTTTTCTGTGGTTGATGCAGGGGGATATGGATACCTCTGTGCCCTGGGATCCTTTCAGAGCTGGGGCTGTAACCCAGGAACCTCGTGGGGAGCAGAAGCAGCTCTTGGGCTTGAAGGACCCAAACCCCGGGCTGGGATAGTCAAGGATGGAGAATTTTGTTTATTATCAGTGCTCAGCGACCTCTCAGATTTTGGGGAAGAGCAGTGAGGCCCAGCCTCGGATCAAACCCAGCAATGTTTGCTCCATCTCCAGCGAGAGAACAAAGCTTCATGCCCAGGATGTGCAGCTCAACGCTGGGCTTGTTCAGGCACTTCTGGAAGGCTGGGCTGGCTCTGGGTGTCGGTGTGGGGAGCTCTGGGTGTCGGTGTGGGGAGCAGATCGAGCGGGCTCCGCTCCAGCTCCAGCTCCTTCCACGCAGACGCATCCCCGGGCGCTCGGCGAGGGGGGAACGCACCAGCCCAGCTCTGGGAGAGCCTCTCTTTGTTTCCCTTCACCCCATCTCTTTCCTTCAGCCCAGGCGGTTTCTTTTCTTAAGTAGATTATACGTTTGGCTCAATAGGAGCTTTTCTTCCTGAAGGAAAAAGAATGCTGTTGGCATGAAAAAAATCCTTTTATCCACTCCTGTCTCCTGCTTTGCCCCGGCTGCTCTTGAGAGCACCAGCGGGGGGCTCTGCTCCCCTGTCCACCTTCTGTCTCCCCACCCAAAGGGCAAACAACAGTTGCTTTTTTCCTGGTTTCTGATAAGTTTCTGACAGAAATTTGCCTTTCTGGTTAACCAGACTGGAGTTACTGGACCTGCATGAGTTGCTCTGTAATTCTCCTCTTTGCCAGGAGCTTCCCGGTGCAGACAGGCCTTTCCTCCCTGGCACACACAGAAAATTGGAGAGTTCCTGCCTGCAGCCTGGAGATTCTGGCCAACAATGCCTGGAAAGCCCCTCAAGGATCTCTGATGAGAGGTGGAGAGAGGGACAGTCATGTGCTAAAGGCTCCGTTCTCTTTGTTCTAGCTGTGGGGATTTTTGAGGTGCAAACAGAAGGATTCAAGTTAAAAAAGAGCAGTTGTGTCAGAGGGGGAACGGGGTGAGGTGAAGCCGTGGGGCATCCCCCTCCTTAGCAGGAAATTTTGGCTTTCTGCACGGAGCAGATAAGGATCTCACTCTGTCTCCAAGCTGGGGCTCTGGTATCATACCTTGCAGGTAAACTGATTTTTTTTTGGTGTGTGTTTTTTAATCCTACAAATGAGACTGAGCAGACACGACCTGCTTCTCTGCTTTCCCTCTCAAAGGCATGCTCAGTTTCAGGCCAGAGACTTCCCTCAGAAGTTTACAAAACCTGTTTTATTAGTGCATTGAAGTGTTTTGTTTGCTTTGGAGCTTCTGGAAGCAAAAACTGCCACAGCTTAAATCTCGGCATTGAGACCTCAAAAGTGAGTCTAACAGGAACAAAGTTCAGTTTTGTTGTATCTAAATCAGACTGAAAAGAACCTACACAGTGAAATGTGTGTGGGTTAAATGTTTTTAATTTGTACCTTGAGCTTTTGATAAGTAATAAGGGAGATGCTTTAAAAGACCATTTCCTTTTAAGTAGACATGAAGGCAGGAATGTGCCCTGGGTGCTCTTTTGCCATCTCAGATTTTCATAAAATCTCCTTTATCACCAACCTTTGTTCCTCCGAGTGGATGTATTTTTCAGAATTGTCTTTTCTGCACTCCGCTGACCATGGGAAAACAGGGATATTGGAGCTGTTTGAAGTGAATGTTAGTGGAGGGTTTGGGGTTGTTTTTTTTTCCCCTTTCATTATAACATTTTTTCTCAAAATCTTCAAGAATCGGTGGATGTCCTCCACCCTTCTCAACACAAATCGGTCTGAGAGTTTTCCCCTGTCTGTTTTCTGTCCCGTGTCCCTTTTGACTGGCCTGTGCTGAGCACCTGATAACAAGCTCCATTTGCTCCTGATGACCTTTAAAGGTGTCTCACTTAACAGCTCTTCAGCTTTTCATCACAGAGTTACTGAATCGTGAAATATCCTGAGCTGGGAAGGGCCCACCCGGATCATCCAGTCCAACTCCTGGCCCTGGACAAACAAACCACCAATCCCACTTTGTGCATCCCTGGGAGCAGTGTCCAAAGGCTCCTGAAGCTCTGGCAGCCTCAGGGCTGTGCCCATTCCCTGGGGTAGCCTGGGCAGTGCCTGAACCCTCTGGAGGAAGAACCTTTCCCTGATAGCTCATCCTAAACAGCTCCAGACATTCCCTTGGCTCTTGTCACTGCCTTTTCCCTGCCGTTCTGAATCTGTTCGTTCCAAACTAAGCAGCACCCACCTTCAGCCCATCTGAAACAGCTCACAACAACAGCTGGAACAGGAGGAGCAGCGTCCAGAGAGAATTAAGTGAAGAGTAATACAATTACCGTGATTGATTTAGCCAGGTCTCTGGGATAAGGGCTAATGGGTGTCTTCCTCCTAAACCAACCTTGAGTAAATCAGGACCGGCTTGTTTTTCATTCAGCTTAGGGTAACATGGCCAAGTGTTGAGGGTGACTTTGTCTGTGACTTCGCACTGAGAGGATTTAGATCAGCCTGGGCAGAGTTAACCGTGGCACTTGAATCTTTTCAAACCCTTCTTCACACCCTCCCTACCTGAAAGCCCATTTCTGCAGCGGGTAAGGACATGTTTTGGATTCCCTCTGGGAAGGCTGGGAGAGCTGATGAAAGCTGGTGAAAACCCTGCCTGCTGCTAAACAAGCCCCACCCTTCTTCTTGACATTGTTGGATTCCTCTTTGTTCCCAGGGATGGCAAGGCCTGGCGATTTGCTTACAGTTTTTTTTCAGGCAGCTTGAGAAAAGTACAATGACAGCTGGGAGGTGGAAAAAATGTGGGAATCTGCCTCAGAGTTTCTCCTTGTCTTTATCCAAATAATCTTCGTGGAGAGCAGGCAAAAAGCCAGGATTTTATTTGGCCCAAGGTAGTGTCTCAGGTCAGGAAAGCAGTTATTAAAGAAGTGGCAGATCGAGTCAGGTGTAGCACACCTGGCTCATGCAGTTAGTTGGGATTAGGTTTGGTTTGGCAGCTGCCAGCTGCTCCTTGTCTCCTTGAGCTGGGGTGGTCTTCCCTTGCCAGCCCACATTAGGCAGCTCCAGGGGGCCTGGACAGTCAGCCCAGGTAGAATCAGGTCAGTGATTCTGAGTAATTGTTGGGTTTTGGTTGAGTCTGACCCGAGGTTGGGCTGGGAGTGGATCTCGGTCAGATCTTTGCAGGGGTGACTTGGGTCATGGCTGGTGGTGATTGCAACAGGAGCAGGCAAAGGGCTGCCTGGACAGGCACCTCCTGGAAAGGCTCCTCTGCCTCCACAGTCTGTTTCATGCTGGAATTGGATTCTTGCAGGTCTGGAATACTGGCTATGACTTGTGCTGTTCGCAGAGCCGGTTCTTCCAGAGCTTGCGAACGGCCCTTCTGAAATGGAGAATTGAAAGGAGGTTTCCTCTCGTTTGAGCTCTCGCTCTCCGTGGGTTTTAAGGAGTTGATGTTGTTTTGATTTCAGCTTTGACATGCCTGTGCTCTGACTGCAAACAAGCCAACTCCACGTGTGAGACGGACGGCGCCTGCATGGTCTCGGTCTTCAACCTGGACGGTGTCAAACACCACGTTCGGACCTGCATTCCTGAGGCAAAACTGATTCCTGCTGGGAAACCCTTCTATTGTCTGAGTTCTGAGGATCTGCGTAATACTCACTGCTGCTACTCCGATTTTTGCAACAAAATTGATTTAATGGTTCCCAGTGGTAAGTAGAGAGTCAGAAATAATCATGTGTTTGAAGTGGGAGGAGAGGAGCTGTCTGTTTGGGATTGGGAATTTGGAGCTCTCGGCCCTGTTTTCACTTCCTCCCTCCAGTTGCTGCATGAACTGGAGTGCTGAGTTTATTTCCTTCATCTGTAAAGTAGAAATAACAAACCACTTCGAATTCAAATGGGAATGTATGTGTGTGTTCCCTTTGTCACTGAGCTGGTCCTGCCTTTATCAGCTGGTGTTGCTTCCCTTCCAAGACTCCAAATCTTTTCAGTGCTGAGCACAAGTAGAGGAGCATTGCAGCAGCTTCAGAGCAAAGTATGTGGGGAGGAAGGTGCAGGAGAAGCAGCCCTGCCTCTGAATGAGGATGTGGGAAACTTCTGCTTCTCATCCCTGGGATGGAGAGGGCATGTGGTGCTTCCTCACACCTCCTACTTTCTGTTTTGGGCTGGTTTTTAGTGAGTGCTGTGGAGACTGCAGAGTCATGTTCCTTGGGAGCAGTGGGGAGGTCTCATCTGTGCTCAAAACAACAAATAATTGTCTCCAGGTTCAAGTTCACTGGTTGTTGCAGGGCGAAAGGGAAAGAGGGAGCAGGGAGCTCTGGTTGAGTTCAAATGGAAGGTGAACTGCAGGCTGTTCTGGAAGATCAGCCCAGACCACACTCCTGTCTAAAAGAGTGAACGAACAGCCCATAATCCCTGATCCCACAATTGCAGTTCCATCTTCTTTTGGGGGTTTCACCTACATTTTACCCACCTGATGACCAACCCCACCTTAACACTGTTGTTTGCTGTATCTCCAAGCTAAAACTATCCAGGCTCTAAGAAAATCCTCAAAACAATAATTTTCTCAAAATGTCTGTTTTTTTCTCCTCTTTTCCCTCCTAAGGACACCTGAAAGACAACGAGCCCCCTTCGAGCTGGGGCCCCGTGGAGCTGGTGGCGGTGATCGCCGGGCCCGTCTTCCTCGTGTTCGTTGTCATGATCATCGTGGTGTTTGTGTTCCACCACCACCAGCGAGTCTATCACAACCGCCAGCGCCTCGACATGGAGGACCCTTCCTGTGAAATGTGCCTTTCCAAGGACAAGACCTTGCAAGATCTGGTCTATGATCTCTCCACCTCCGGCTCCGGCTCAGGTATTGCCAGATGAGCAATAAGACCTTGCAGTTGTGTCTTTTGGGGTGGTTGTTGCCACAGCAGTGAGGCTGCTGCCTCAGAGTCTGTCATGAGTCTGTTCAGGGGGTTCTGTCATGAGTAACTTGAAGGGATGTTTAAATTCTGTCATGCGGTGGTCTCATGTCTGTTCAGGTAAGAGCAGTAATTAAACTCCTCCTTAACTGCAGGAGGATACCTCAAACAGCTCCATCTGTTCCCAGTTTAGCCTTGGGAACGGGATTTGGGTTGGAAACAGCCATTAACTGCTAACCTGTGCGTTGTTGGCGTTCAGAGGAGAATGTAGGATGTCACCTGCATCAAAGCTGCAGGAAAATGGGGAAGATCCCAGCAGATTAACATTTAATGGTGTAAATAGTGAGTTTGCACAGCCCATTTCATCCCAAAGAGCTCTTGGGTCTTCCCAGGTGGATGATGTGCAGTTTTTGCTTCTGTAACACTTAAAAGGAATCCCCAGAATAGATGGAAAGTCACTGTTTAGTGGTGGCTTTGAACTAGGAAGGTAGTTGGGTTAAAGAATATA
Organism: Pycnonotus jocosus; assembly: GCA_013400435.1. Lineage (NCBI taxonomy): Eukaryota > Metazoa > Chordata > Aves > Passeriformes > Pycnonotidae > Pycnonotus > Pycnonotus jocosus. The sequence goes on along the minus strand of VWYP01022911.1, from coordinate 12,432 downwards.
AGGAATTTTGCAGCAGATGGAAACTGTAGGAAAATCCACAGAGGCAGAGAATGTCACAACCTGATATTTGACCAGGGAATAAACATTCAGCAGCACATCTGCTGCTATATATGAAATATTTGGGATGTGTTCTATGCGTGCTGTGGGCAGATGAGCTCCGTGCTTTCTGTAAGCAGTGGCAGCCATGTTGGGACTCCTTTCTTAAGAGAAATTTGGGGGGATTTCTGCTTTTTAGCAGAAACTAGCTTCATGGAGTTCCATTCTTTGCCTATTGAGGCTGCAGTTCCTTTGATCTGTCGTGGAGCAGAAGTTCCCCAACTGCTCCATGCCGGATCTCTGCTTCAAAGCAAAATGCAGATGCTGCCCAAGCAGTGGCACATCCCACGCAGGAGCTGCCACCATTCCCTGCTTTGGGTCTTGCTCAGGCTCCCAATTGATATCAAATGTGGAGCCTGCTGGCTTTGAGGACATTCTTCAGCCTCGAATTTCAGGAGGTTTTCTGCCACTGCAGGGATTCATTCCTTCACTTCCCTGTCCCCAGGTTTGCCTCTGTTTGTCCAGCGGACCGTGGCTCGGACCATCGTCCTTCAGGAGATCATCGGCAAAGGCCGCTTTGGGGAGGTGTGGCGGGGCAGGTGGCGTGGAGGGGACGTGGCTGTCAAGATCTTCTCTTCACGTGAGGAGCGTTCCTGGTTCAGGGAAGCGGAGATCTACCAAACCGTGATGCTGCGCCACGAGAACATCCTGGGATTTATTGCTGCGGATAACAAAGGTGAGGGAGGGAAATGCCTCGGGCCTGAGAGCAGAGGCTTCACCACTGTACAGCCAATTCCACCCTTTCCAAGAAATTTTCCCTAATACCCAATCTAAACCTTCCCTGGTGCAACTTTAGGTCATTTCCTCTGGTCCTGTCCCTTGTTAACCCCACCTGGCTCAATCCTCCTGTCAAGGAGTTGAACAGAACGAGAAAGTCCCCCCTGAGCCTCCTTTTCTTCAGGTTGAGTTCCCTCAGCTGCTCCTCAGAAGTTCTCCAGGCTCTTTCCCAGCTCCATTGCCCACCTCTGGTCACACTCCAGCACCTCCACATCTTTCTTGTAATGGGGGACTAAAGCTGACTAAAGTCAACTTCTCTGGGCCTCTGCACTGCCCAAAACTGACTCCAGGATTTGAGCTGCTGCCTCACCAGTGCCTGGCATGGGGGGAAGTTACTGCTCTGATCCTGCTGGCCATGCTATGGCTGATTTGAGCTGTTTCTTACTTGCCCCTGTTGAGCTGCAGCCTTACACAGCAGCTCTGCTTTGTCCCAAAAGCGTGTGAGGTGCTGTTATGGGTTAACACAAACCATAATTTGGTTTTTAGTCAAAGAGGAATATGGAATTTTTTCCTTGCCAGGACTCTGCATTTTGTTTTAGAAAGGACAGGGACTTATCAGGGATCAGTCTAATTGGCATGTGATTTGACCACTCAGAAAAGCTGAGGGTGACTTTGAGTGATACCCATCTATCTTATTTCCCAGTGTTAAAAGAGAGTAGACACTCAAACCACTACATGAAATTAGGCAAAACAGAATCTGTTGAGCATGAAACCACTACAGATGCTCAGTGGCCATCCCTACATTGGATCTGCCTGAGCTGCATCTCTTTCCTGTTGCAGATAATGGGACGTGGACTCAGCTGTGGCTCGTGTCTGACTACCACGAGCACGGGTCTCTCTTTGATTACCTGAATCGCTACACGGTGACCATCGAGGGCATGATCAAACTCGCCCTGTCTGCTGCCAGCGGGCTGGCCCACCTGCACATGGAGATCGTGGGCACTCAGGGTAAAAGCTAACTTGGAGAAGTTGCTGGGAATTCTTGAGGGGAGGATAAAGCAGGATTGCTGAAGGGAGCTGATGTGCTGTGCAGCAAAGCCTGCCTGAGTCAGCCCGGCTTCATCTGGTGGTTATTGAGCAGAAATAGAGCGATTGCTTTGGCTGGCTGTGAAGTGGGTTAACCTGGCGCTCGCTCCCAGGAGTTATATCACCATTTCACATCCCATCCTAAAATTGGCACTGCCTGGGTGGGATGTGAGCACAGGCAGCAGCAGAATCACAAACTCCTGACGTCTGTGCCTGTGCTGGGATGTGGAGTTTACGTCCCTCTTGAGGCCTCTGGGTGTCACTGCATCGGTGGCGCCTCCAGAACACAATTGGAGCCTTTCCCTGCTCTGTTCCTTATGAATCCAAACAGGAAAAAGTGTTGCAACAGCGGGTTTAACGCCCTGATATCCAGCGCTGCCAGTTCAACAAATGGATTTCCCCAGCTTGACCCTTGCTGCTTTTTCTTTTGCTCTGCTAGGAAAACCTGGGATTGCTCACAGAGACCTGAAGTCCAAGAACATCTTGGTGAAGAAGAACGGCACGTGTGCCATCGCTGACCTGGGCCTGGCCGTCCGGCACGACTCCGTCACCGACACCATCGACATCGCACCGAACCAGAGGGTTGGAACCAAACGGTAGGAAAAGGCACTGGAGTGATGGAAATGCCTCAGCTGCGGGTTGAGCACTGGGGGAATTCTCCAAATTCAGCGTTTCCCAGTGTCTTACAGGGTCAGTTTTGTGCCTGAGTTGATGCCAAAGGGATGTTCCAGGTGTTACCACTCTGGGAGGTGACAGCCATGTAAACCTGCCACCAGGAGCTCATGTCATACATGACAACAAGCTTGGTCTCACTAAAGCCTTTGGGACCTTCTGTTGGGAGCCTGCTCTAATTTTGGGACATTTCTACCTCTTTTCCCAGCTTGCTGTTGTTCTTGAGTTATTTTCTTCACTCTGTTATATCACAGGGCCCAGTTCTGTGCTGATGGTGGCTGTGCCAAGCAGAGCTTTTCCTGCTGGGAAGTGCTGTGTGGGAAAACTGATCGTTTACTGTCTTCCAGAGAATTCCCTCTCAGAATAAAAGTGCTTTTCCTTTCTCTGTGCAGATACATGGCCCCAGAAGTCTTGGATGAGACCATCAACATGAAGCATTTTGATTCATTTAAATGTGCCGATATCTATGCCTTGGGCTTGGTCTACTGGGAGATTGCCCGAAGGTGCAATGCAGGAGGTAACATCTTTTATGTTACCTTTTATGGGCCAGTGGCTACACTTTGCTACCAGGTCTCCCAACCTTGGCATTCCTATTGCTCAGGTGTTTCGGAGGTTTGAGGGAGAACAGGGCTGTGGGAGGACATGTCCCTGTGTATTGTCACCGAGGGAGGTGACAGAAGTGACCCACGACTGCTGCTAAGCCCAGCCAGCGTTGGGTCAAGGGTGTTGGTGCTCCCAGTGGTGGCTGATGTTCCTTTGGCTGGATTTTCAGGAAATGGTGGTGCTGATTGCTGGGGAACTCCCCCAGATCAGTATAAATGTCTTGGCACGTGCAGCTGCAGCATCATCCCACGTGTGACAGTCCCACTGCCGTGGAGATCCAGTGACCCTGGCGCCTTGCTGGGAGGTGTTGATCCCAGCCTGCTGACTCCGTTCCAGTTTAGGCAGCTGCATTTTATTTCCCTGAATTTTTCTTGTTAGCTCCAATTCCAGATTCTTCATTTCTGTTTTAAATAACTGCAAAGTGTTGACGCATCTCAGCAGTGAGTCATGGAGCCCAAACCTCTCTCTGTCTGCCTTTAGCAAGCACAGTGGCCCTGATCTCTGTTGCCAGAATTTCATTTTCCCTGCTCTGCCTTTCAGGTATCCATGAGGAGTATCAGCTTCCCTACTACGACCTTGTACCCTCTGATCCTTCCATTGAGGAGATGCGGAAGGTCGTGTGTGACCAGAAATTACGGCCAAACATCCCAAACTGGTGGCAGAGCTATGAGGTAAGGTCTGCTTTCATCTCTGTGTCCCCTTCCTCTCCTATGAGGAAAGGCTGAGAGAACTGGGATTGTCCAGCCTGGAGAAGAGAAGCTGATTGTGGCCTTCCAGTACTTGAAGGAAATCTGCAAGAAAGAGGGAGGGAGAATCTTTACAAGGAATGCCAGGACATGGGAAATAGGTATTGGGAAGAAATTTTTTCCTGTGAGGGTGGGGAGGCCCTGGCACAGGGTGCCCAGAGAAGCTGTGGCTGCCCCATCCCTGGAAGTGTCCAAGGCCAGGCTGGACAGGGCTTGGAGCCACCTGGGATAGTGGAAGGTGTCCCTGCCCATGTCAGGGCATGGAATGAGATGGGCTTTAGAGTCTGTTCCACCTCAAACCATTCCATGATGAGGTAACAAGTACTGAAAGGTGTGCCCCGATTTTGGAGGATGTGAAGGCTGTGTCAGAAGGCAGAGCAGCAGCCTGGCAGACCAACCTGAGGTCAGGGGAAGAGCAGAGCACTGACATTTGCTGTTGTTTCTTGCCCAGGCACTACGGGTGATGGGCAAGATGATGCGAGAGTGCTGGTACGCCAACGGAGCAGCTCGGCTCACTGCCCTCCGCATTAAGAAAACCCTCTCCCAGCTCAGTGTCCAGGAAGATGTGAAAATTTAGGCTCTGAGCCTCAGCAGGAGGAAACTGCACAGGAGCTGCTGTGCTAGAGTAGACGTGTGATGGAGGCCTACCTCGTGTTTCAGCCCAACCTACTGCTACAACCAGACAGCGGGACCTGCAGGCTGCTAGGCAGGGGGACGGAGCCTACAGAGCCGCCCTCTTCCCTGCTTGGGTATGAAACAATCCGAAACCTTTTGTGATCACCTCCTGAGAGCGTGGAGACTTGAGAGGGACTTCACCCGAGGGATCTCAGCCATGATCCTGACTCTTTGTTCCTTTAAAGGAAATCCCTGTAAAGTTCAGCGTGCGTTGAGCACCCCTTGGCGGGGTCGGAGCCAACCCCGGGCGCTCGGCGCCGGGAGCGGGAAGGGAAAGGGAAGGTTTTCTTGCCGTACTCTCGAGGATTTTTTTTTCCAGGGACTGGCACGTTCATGCAGAAAAAGCAAAACAAATGGTGCTCTCTTTTCCAAGAGGCTGAGCCGGAACAGTTGAATCAGCTTCACGAAACCGTTTCTCCCTCCTTTTCTTATAAGCTTGAAGAAGTCCCAGCTCGGCGCCCTGACGGCCGTCGGGGCGCGCCGGTGTCTGCATGCGCGAGGTGCGCGTGTCCCCGTGCCTGGTCACCTCCTCCATAGCCGTGCAGTGTCTGCCTGTGGGTGGCTCATCTCTCTCTCTCTCTCTCTGTCCGTGCTTCCTGTGCATGTGCAAATCTTGGAGTGTCCCGTTCCGTGAGCTGTCGCGCTGGTGCTCTCCGTGCTGAGTCGTGAGCGTCGTGGAGCTTGGACAAGGCTGCTGCAGAGCGGAGCCCTGGCTCCCCCGATGGGCTGCCAGAAGGTCCCATCAGGTTGCCTCACTGCCACCCCTTCCCTTTTTTTAAGATGAAACAAACGAGGAACTGAGAATCACTCCTGGAATCCAGGTTTTCTTTGTCTTGAGCCCCTGGGGTTTTGTAACTCTCGGTAGCGGGGAGCTGAGATGTGTCAGAGGTGGAGCAGGCGCTGTGGCCGGCACGTGGGGAAATGCAGGGCTCGGTTCTCCTGGGAACACAATTCCCAACTCCACCACCCAGGCAGATTTCTGGGGGCCTGATGGTGCAGCTCTGCAGGCTGGGGATGGTGTGGCTGGACAGTGCCCAGGCAGAAAGGGACCTGGGGGTACTGGTGACACATGAGCCAGCAGCGTGCCCAATGGCTCCTGGCCTGGATCAGGAATGGTGTGGCCAGCAGGAGCAGGGAGGTCATTCTGCCCCTGTATTCAGCACTACTGAGGCCACACCTCGAATGCTGTATCCAGTTTCCCAATTTAGGAAGGACATTGAGGGGCTGGAGCGTGTCCAGAGGAGGGCAACGAGGCTGGTGAGGGGTTTGGAACACAAACCCCGTGAGGAACGACTGAGGGAGCTGGGATTGTTTAGCCTGGAGAAAAGGAGGCTCAGGGGAGACCTCATCACTCTCTACAACTCCCTGAAAGGTGGTTGCAGCCAGGTGGGGGTTGGTCTCTGCTCCCAGGCAAAACCACTGACAGAATGAGAGGACACAGCTTTAAGCTGTGCCAGGGGAAGTTTAGGTTGGACATCAGAAAAAAAATCTTCACTGGAAGAGTGGTCGGGCACTGGAATCATCTGCCCAGGGAGGTGGTGGAGTCACCATCCCTGGACATGTTTAAAAAAAGACTGGACGTGGCACTCAGTGCCATGCTTTAGTTGATGAGGAGGTGTTAGGTTAGGTCATAGGTTGGACTTGATGATCTCAAAGGTCTTTTCCGACTTGGCTCATTCTGTGATTCTGTGATCTGAGTCCTGGGGGTGCTCTGCACCTCCCAGAGGCGCTGGGCAGGATCTGCCGGCAGCCGTGGGTTGGGACGTCAACATCCATCCTTTTAATATTGATGTATAAATATCTCCTAATGTGGAAGTGGCTGTGTCTCCGTGTGGGGTGGGGGGATCTGCATGGGTTTTTCTTTTGGTTCAATGCCGAATCGAGGTGAGGGAGAGGTGGGGTGACTACAGCAAAGGTGGAAGTGAGGGCTGTGGCTGCCCTGATGATTTTGGCAGTCAGGAAGAGCCGTGGTGTGGAGGTCAGGTCAGTGTCTGCAGTAGAGAACTCTGAAGCCATAACTTTTAACTGGAGTGGTTTGGATTATTATTTTTTTAATTATTATTGTTGTTATTATTATTATTATTGTTTTCTGGGAGGGTCTGGATTTTAACTTTTTTGAATATTGTTAATTCTTTCTAAGAGCAGAAAAACAATCTCTAATTATTACCTCTTGACCTGTTGGTTTGTAAAGAAATCACTGCAAAAAGAAAAAAAAAAAAAAAAACCAGGAAAAAAAAAAAAACCAAATGCACAGCTTGATTTACACTGGAACTGTTTCTACTCTGACCTTGCTCCTGCTCTCTAAGGTGAGGTTTCATCTCTGCTCCGGCCGCCAGGGTTGAGTCTTTATTTCAGTCCCTCTGTCCTTGCCGTGTGTCCCTGTCCGTGTGTCCCTCTCTCCCCCCCATTCCCTGTGTGTCCGTGACCTTGTATAAAGTGAGGAGTGTGGTTTTTCAATCATGTTAGGAGCTGTTTTGCATCCCCCCCCCTCCCCCAAGGAGTTTTTTGGCAGCCTGGATCTGCTGTGGGAGCAGGGATGGGGGTCCCCTGTGCCCTCCCAGCTCATCCCGAGTCACATCCCAGCCAGAGGTTCCCCGTGTGTCCCTTAAAATCTGCATTTAGAAGCTGAGAGAGGCACTTGCAAGCCCCTAAAGACCCCCAGGGCTGCCCTGGGAGCTGAGGGAAGGACAGCAGGGGCCATCCCACAGCTGCAGGTCGTGCAGGCTCCCCGTTGTTGGCTTGGGTTTCCCATCCCGGTGACCGCAGGGGACCCCACGGGCGCCATCGGCTCCGCAATTTGCACTGAACTCTGCCCCTTCCTCCAACTGTAGCCACACTGCACCTGCCTCAGCCCTAAACCAAACAGCGAGCGGGGTGGGAAACGATGAGGGAAAGGATGAGGGAAGGGCACCGTCCCTACGAGCAGCATTTTAGGAAAAGCTTTGTTTCCAGAGAGATGGGGAAAAAACCAAGCGGGACCCGCGGCAGGAACGCTGACCATGTAGCATTTACACAGCACTTTTCACGCAAATCGGTGCCCCGGGGCTGTGCCAGTGCTTGCCCAGCTGATGGAGCACGTGGGAATTGCTGCCTGCCTGCTCCCGAAGCTTGCAGCAGCATTCCAGGGAATTCTGAGGGGAGCCCGGTGCAGGACAAAGAGGGGAGGGGGTCCATCAGCGGTACGTGGCTGCAGGACAGAACTCTTGGTACTTCTCTGCCCCTTTTGATTTGTTTGGTTTTGTACATTTTTCTTAGCAAAGGACTGTAAGAAAATAGCCACTTAGCCACTTTACCTCTTCAGTATGCAAATGTACATACGGTGTAAGATAGGAAATCTTTTGTTTAATATAAAAACCAGGCTGTCGATTTCTGCTGTACATTATTAAAAGTTTGTTTTATTCACGCGAGGTGTTGCAGTCTCAGTTCACTGGGAGGGGTGGCTTGTCCCTCACAACTAAAATCATCTCTTTAGGAATGATGGTCAAAACATTTTAATGGTGAAAATATTCCCATTTTTAGTGAAGATAAAGCTTCCACCACCCACCCTGGAGATCCCCTCAGAGCATCCCTGGGGCTGTGGTGGGTACAGATCTCCCTGGAGCACCCCCAAGTCTCCACACAGACCCACAGCTCCAAGGAAAGATAAATCCCACAGCAAACTGCCCCGTGGCCCCATAAAACCTTGTTTGCTCCGAGGGTAAATGATGCTGCGTGAGCTGCCCCTGCTAATTCCTTAATTAGAGCCTCCTGCAAACGAGGCTGTTGTGAGCGGATCAAGGGGAAAATCTGCCCGGGCCTGGGGTCCCCCCGGGCTCAGACAAGGTGGGGAGGGGGAGGCACCATCTGGGCTTGTCCTTCCTCGTCCCCAGCTTTGTCTGAAGCTCCTGCTGTGGTCCCCAGGAAAATCCAGCCCCATCCTGGAAACGTGAGCAGCAGTGAGAGGAGAGTAGGGAGAAAATTTTAAGCAAAACCTGTCTGCTCCTCTGGGAAATGGGATTGGGAAAACAGTTCTGAGGTGGCTGCAGCCGAGGGGCCAAGTCATGACCAGAATTTGGGAACAAGATGGGATGTTCCTCTTCATTCCCGGTGGTTTGGTGACTCAGGATCCCTGGTGGGCTCCATCCCATCCTTTCCCCAGCATTTCCAGCCCTCAGCAGCTCTGCTCCTGGAGCAAACTTTGCCTCCTGGTAACCCCAGGCCAGGCTGTGGGCGGGAGCTTTGGGTGGAACGCCAGCGGGATTCTTACGATCTTCATTTTTTTTTTTTTTTTATTCTTTTGGCAAATTTTAAACAAACATTTGGGCAAAGCTCTCAACTCCGGCTGGAAAATTCCCGTTGCCTCCCGACGGGGCGCTCCGAGGAGCTGCGCGGTGTCCGCGGCTGCCTCCGGGAATTGTTCTTCCCTCCTCGTCCCGGCTCAGCAGATCGTGCAGGAACGCTTTAAATCCCTCCTGCTGCCCCCGCTGGGAGCCGGGCCGGGGGACTGTGGCCACCCCAGCCCCATTAAATCCCAAAATGCGGCTTTGGCGGCTTTGGTGGCCTGGGGGTGACGTGGTGGCAGCTGTCGGGGAGCAGCAGAGTGTGGCAGTGCCCAGCATTGCTTCTGCTCCTGGAAACCCGCCGGGTTCTCCCCAAATCATCCCTGGGGGATCCCTGGGAACCCTCCCGTGACATTCCCAGCCACATCCCACCGTGCACCCTCAGGACAGCACCTCCCGCAGGTTCCTGCTGCCCCACAGAAACACCCAGAGCTTCACGCTGGACCCCTGGGGATGCACCCACACAGGACCCCCACGCTGGACTCTCCCAGGGGATCCCTCTGCAGAACTCCACGAAGGGCCCTCCCATGGGACCCCCATGACGAACCCCCCTGCTGGACCCCCAGAGGGTCACCGGGCAGGACCCCAGGTGGAACCTCTGCCCTGGACCCCCACGGGATCCCTAAGCAGGAACTCACATAGGACCGTCCTGCTGGACCCCACCCGATGGACCCCCACCCTGCCCCCCCATGGGGTCCCCGAGCAGGACCCTCAC
>VWYP01022910.1:880332-924111 GCA_013400435.1 Pycnonotus jocosus | reverse complement strand
CGCCCCCGGCCCTCCGCGGCAGCCGGGAAGCCGCGGCAGTGACGGAGCTGCGAGTCCGGGCTGCGCAGGAAACTTTGCCGCTTCTCTGCGCGCTCCCCACATGCGAGTGGACAACGTGAAGCCGGCTGCTGCTCTTCCTGCCGCTCCTGTTCCTACTCCTGCGGCTGCCGGCGGGCCAGCGCTGCCCCCCGCTCCGGCTGCTGCACCTGTTCCCGGNTGCACCTGTGCCCGGCCCCGGAGCCGCGCCGCGGCTTCTCCTCGCCATGTGGGACTAGGAGGGGTGCGGCGTTCTTCTCGGTGAACATGGATGCGGCGGGCAGGGCCGGCGGAGGGGAGCAGAGCCATCCCGGCAGCGACGGGGACGCCCCCGGGGACACGTCCATGGACCGCTACCTGCGATCTCAGGGCTTGTACAGGAAGAAAGTGGCCAAGGATGGCTCCTGCCTTTTCAGGGCTGTGGCCGAACAGGTAACTGGTTACATAAACAAAGCTCCTTCTCACGAAAGCATGGGAAGTGGCTCTCATTAGTGGGTGGTAATTAGCGTTAAAACGCAGACAGGTATAGGTTGAGGTTATAGGGTCATGTCCCAGTGAAAACCGTGACTTTATTAAAATACTTTACACCTTGCGAGGTGGGAGAAGTTATGTGTGTACAGCTGCCTCCTGCCACCAAGAAATCCTTATCTGTTTTGACCTTCCACCGCCTCCTCAGAGCTTTTTTCAGTGTAAGGTCTCAAGATAGGAATATGGCTGCTGGGTATGAGATTGTCTAGGAAAAGGAATTTAGTTCTTAGTTTTGTTAATTAGTTGACTATAAAATTAGAGAAAGTGAGTAATTTATTTTCTGTTCTTCCTGTTGAATTCCCCTCCCCCATTTCAGTGTTAGTGTTAAAGGAAAAAAGCGACAGCGTCATCTTGTCTTAAGTACAAGCAAACAGCAGTGGGAGCTCTGGTGCTTCTGATTGTGGGAACCCAGATTCCTGTGCTAATTATACACAGATCACTTTTTTAAAAAAATCCTTTCCCCACTGAATTGATAAGTTCAGACAAGCAAACAGTATTGTTTGGAAGTGGGTGTTTTTTTTATCTCAAGGGAATATATATATATATATATATATATATATATATATGGAAAATATGTAGCTGTTCTGACTTTTTAATTAATACATAGAAAGTTTCTCCTACACTCCAGCGTTAATAGAACTTTTTTCAGCTATTACATTTTTAACATTGCATTCTTATTATGGGATCTTTTAGGTTGGAAATGACCTCTAAGAAAGTAAGGTCTTTAATTCAGAGCTATTAGGTGTTTATCTGCAAATTTGGTCTAATTTGTGTACTCTTCATTCTTTGAATTTGGAAGTGATTTATTTTGAGGGTGGTGTGTAAGGACCACCATTGTGCAAGAGACACTGCAACTGCAGCTTAAATTGTCTGGAACTTCCCTACGTTGTACTGAGATAACTTGGAACCTGTGATGAAAGTAATAGTTTTCCAGTAGAGATTTGAACAGGAGGTAGAATGCAGGTGTCATATTGGGAACTGAATTCCTGGCTTCCAAAAAAGTCTTTGGGCAACAGGCCTCTTAAAGAGAAGGTAAACATGCACTGTGAGTCTTGGTTGGATTTTGTTTGAATGAATGCATGTTGGTAGGTGGCTTCCTCATCCATTCCTGCTGTAACTTCCTTCAATTACTGAACTCCTTTACAAAGGAGGCAGTTGAAGATTAACAATAAATGTTACTCATTTGCTTCATAAATCCTCATAAAATTGAAGGTTTGAATGTAGCAAACCCGTGAATTCTGCAGTTACTTAATTTTTATTAAGTAATTGAGATTTGACTTGCTTGAAGATGTTGCTGCTGAATGAGCATGCCTATTAAATATTCTTAAAAATAAAACCAGAGTATTTCCAGGCCTGTATTTAGACAGCAGTCATTAATTATTTGTGGCCTGCCATCAAAACTCCTGAGATCCAATGTCACCTTGTTCTCTTTCTCCCTTTGCAGGTGTTGCACTCTCAGTCTCGGCACATTGATGTTAGGATGGCTTGTGTAGATTATCTTCGGAAAAATAGGGAAAAATTTGAAGCAGTAAGTATTTTTATTTTCTTTGTCAATATTTAAGAAAAGTTACTTTTTTCCTTCCACTTTGGCATATTCCGCACCTCCCTATGTTTGTGGCAATATTCATCATAGCTAAATACCAGTTGGTGCTATTTCAATTAATTTGCACATATGTGGTAGTAACTGATTTTCATAAGCCTGGGGACATTTGTGTACTCCTTGGACTAGAGTGATGTGGTGTGGGGGAAGTTTTTAAGGCTCATGAAAAGCAAACTTAATTTTCAGTAGTCTGTAGTGGAGCTACTATAAGCTGGATTTTAGTTTAGTATAATGCCTACTTTAATAAAAGTCATAAAATGTTCTTGTTGTGCTAATTAATTGCTTTTCCGATATATAGGGGATTTGACTGATGAGATTAGTGAAATTTTTTTCAGGGTCTGCAGTTTATTATGCATTGGCACTGTAGGTTTTTTCCCCATAACATCTGTAACTAAGATTCTTATCAACCATGGACGTAAAATATTTTGATTTTCATTATACTTGATCAATGCTGTCAGTGTTAACATTACAAATTCATTTTTTTCTTCCTTTTAAAAGAGCACTAATCAATAAAAGTGCTTCTGTTTGTGTTTGTATGGGTTCTAGTGTATATACTGTTACCTGATTTCGAGGACAGACAAAAGGGGAGTATGTGTAAGGATTTGCTACTAGAAGGTTGTTACTCTCTTTTTCTGTTCTAAATTTACGTAGAACCAAAATACGAAGACTATTTTAGGTATGCATTGGCACAGAGAAGGAAAGCAGCAATAAGGGTGTGTCTTTGTGCTGTAATTTCTGACCTAGTACCCTCAGCTCAAATGTGAGTGATCACATAAATGTGGAAGTTACCAGGAGTTAATGATATAAAATACAGCAGAGCTCTCTGGGACAGTGCTGCTCTGACTTGACTCCTTGCAGTTGTTTCTAACTCTTGAATGTCTCTCTTCTTACTCCATTTTTATCACTGCTGACTTTTAAATTCCTTTTCTTTCCAGAATTACCCTGCTCACTCCAATATCTGCTTCTCTACTTCTGTTTTCTCATTCCATTGTGTAGTGTTTTGAAATTCCATGCCCTTTTTGACTCTAAAGTGTATGTTGTTTCCCATCCTTGGTTTGTTATCCTTAGCTGGTTTTAGTATTGCTTTGGTCTCTCTCATCCAAACTCCTGGTCCCAGTGTTCTTTTTTTCCCCTCAGACATTATCCCAAGGTATGACCTCTTCTCTGTCCATCTTGGCTGTTGTTCTGAAAAGTCTCCTTTTTAAAAGTTTCTTGTGAAGAGTGTATGTTTCATATTTGTTTTCATTTCCCAGTGTTCTTCCTCCCTTGGGTACCTCGCTTCAGTTCTGCTGATTTCCTTTGCTGCCTCTGTCTCTCACTCTGCTTTGTATTTTCTGTCTGGAATACACCACTGTTATCTGTTTAAAAAACCCAAACAGCATAAACAAGAAATGCCTCTTTCCCATATCTCCTGGTTCAGCCTCCTCAGTAGTTATGTTCTATTGACCAGGTGGTGCTTCCTGAAGTTCCTCTTCTCTCCGTTTATTGTAATAATTTCAGCTTGAATTTGTGTCTTTCTTTTCACTGATACTGTTATAACCAAGATTTCAGGAGTGTAGCCACCATCTTCATTTCCATCCTCAGCCTTTCTTCAAGTGTTATCTTGAATTGCTGCTGTGTTACATTCATTCTCTGACTTCCTGGTGTCTTTCCTTTCTTCCTCTGTGCATTATCTTCAGGTCATTTAATTTTGACACAAAAAGTAACTGCTGTCTGTGATCATGTTCGGCTGATCCACCTTTTTAAACTTCACACCCAATTGCTTTAAATTAAAAATTTGGGCCAGGCTTGTTAGTTCTCACTTGCAAGTGGCTAAAGCAGAACTTTTAATCTCACTACTCCATGCAGTTCTCCTTATTATCTTGTTTCTTAATCACTCTGGGTAAGGAGGCTATCCAGCTTGTAGCTCAGGTTCATAAAGGGATTTCCTTCTTAGTTTGGACCTCTGTGGATCTTTATTTCAAGTAAATCAAGCAGATTGTGACTAAAGAGCAATTTTTAAAACCAGCCTCTCTGTGGCCAGTGTGGCTGAAGCACTTTGAAGTTAAGATGTCTCAGCTACTGCTGCATCTTTCTCTTTTTGGGGGGTTTTGTTTGGTTTATTTTCACTTGTGTGATGATTTTGAAAGCTGTTTATATATTTATTTTCTGCAAGGCAAACTTGTGTGTTTGACAGTTCATTCCTTCATCTCGACATCCCTTTATATTTAGGTTGTAAGCTTTTTGAGGGCAGGGGAGACTTTCATTTCCAGGGGTACATTCCCATTGGTACAATGGGTCACAGGTTGGGGATTCCATATGCTGCACTATTAAAAATGACTAATTACTGCCTTTTTTTTTTTTTTTTTAATGCAGTTCATAGAGGGGCCATTTGAAGATTATTTAAAAAGTTTGGAAAATCCACAGGTATGTTAAACTTTATTTGTAGTTTTATAAATAGATTTATTCTAGTACTTTTATTATAGATTTATTATAGTACTTTTGTTGAAGTTGATGGTTAATTGGATTCTTTTTCCTCTGAAGTGTTTTTGATTAGAAGGTCTTTGAATGATGTGAATATATAGTTTTATGTATGTACTCTCTACTGCAGAATGATTTGGGGAATTGTTCTTTTATGTCTTGCTGAACTCCAGATTCAGTGTTCATATATTTATTTTCGACAATGTTTTCTTAAATCTCTTGATCTGCTTATGAGGTGGTATAATTGTATATTTGTTTGAGCTTGGTTTTCTTTTGTTTTCAATACAGGAATGGGTTGGACAAGTAGAAATAAGTGCCCTTTCTCTTATGTACAAGTAAGAAAACCTTTCAGTATGTTTTACTCAGAAAATTTCTGTTGTTTTGTTAGTAAGTCAGTTGGAACAGCAAAGATAGAATTATGTTATGTTATACCATACCATAGTCCTCTGTAAAATTATGAATACATTTGAAAATTGCAGCTGCTGAGGGATTAAATAAAAATAGAAAAGTGAGTTTAGAAAATGCCATTTAATCTGGGACGTGAACACGTTTGCAGTAATGCCATGTATCTCACCTGCACAGCCAGTTGTGGGTAATCTCATACAGTTTGTGTTTTGATAATTTTAATATCCTAATTTTTCTGTTAAAATTGCTTTTCCTCCTTTTTCTCACCAAGGCTTTACTACTAACCATTTTACTCGTATGTAAGCTGTGCCCATTTCCTATATACTAAACCTTCCTTCATGAAGTAGTGAGAAACAATGTGCTGAATATTTATAACTAATTACTGTGTGAGGGAGTGAGTAATCCACAGCATCTTCACTGTCTGCTGTTTATAAACCATTAAAAATTCAGAATTTCAAAATGATTACTGTGAATTAATGGCTTTGTCTATGGATGAGACAGCTGATAAGGGGAAAGAATCAAACTAGTTAAATATTACCTTTGGGCACTTTGAGTACTACATGTGGGAAATGGCATGGAATTCTATCTTTGCATTTTGTGAGGTGGATGGGCCAGCTCAGAGTTGCGTGTCCTGCGTGGATGGGGGAGGACTGAGCTGAAAGTCAGGGCAAAGCTTGGCTCAAGAGGCTTAGTGAGAAGGTCTGATGGTTACACTGAGCCAGGTTGTAGAGGGATATAACTCGATTTAAGTCAGCATAATTGGATGCTTAATCACATCAGAAACTGGATGGTCATGATGTGTTGTACTTCTGGCCGTGAGAAATGTATTCTCATAAACAGGAGTAGTTTATTTTGCAGTCATGCCACACTAGTATCTAGGGCCACAGCTGATAAATGAATAGAGACAAATCCTGGTTGATAATAGCGGTTTTTTAAAATTTCCATTGAAGACATCAGGAGGGTTTTGTGGCACAGATGCAATTCTTATGTAGTATTTTACTGCAGAGGTGAACACACAAGAGTAGTTATTGCTGTGCTTGTTTTGGGAAGACAGGCTTCTATTGAAAAGACAATTTAGAATCTCAGGGAAAGTAGGAATAGTGCTGGAGGTGGGGGAAAGAGTTGCTCCCTCTCCTGCTTGCTGGGAGACTTAAGGGAAGAAAGAATTTCCTGTGCTGTTTCAATAAGCAACTTTCAGACTTTTCAGGCATAGGATAGAAATTCTGTACAAAGAGGTTTGATTTCGCTTTCGCTCCTCAGACCTCTCACAAATATAGGTTGATTATCTAGTAAATTTTTCTTTGCTCCCTGAAGTGGGTGGGTCTTCTTTTCCTCTCAGAATTGCTTTTTCTGAGTAGATGTAAAAAGTTGTGTTTTGTTTTTTTAATCCAGAAACTGTGAATATACTCAATTGTTTTGCAAGACTGATAACACTTTTGTCTATGTGAGAAGGAAGTTGAAGGAAGTGACAGGTTGTTAAGCAAAGCACTCTAAGGGGAGAGAGAGAAAATATTTAAGTTTAAAATCGTGATAGACATTGATTATAGCAGAGGGACCACTAGGTGTTTTCTGGTTATGTATCTTCCTTGAATTTGACTTCAGTGCTCAAATTTTTATTGATACTGCTTTTAAAATAAATTCTTAACTGCTACTTTTTTTTTTTTTTTCCAGGAAAGATTTCATAATATACCAGGAGCCAAATGCTTCTCCTTCACGTGTAACTGAAAATGGTTTTTCTGATAAGGTATAAAAAAAAAGGCTATTGTGACAGGCTGAAGTAAGACTACTTTATAAACAGCAAGTGGTTGCATGTGGCTTTTACTATTCAACACAGTGAAATGTTCTGAGAGTTCGATTTTAGCAGTTTATTTTGTACATGTTTAAGGCAGCTGTGCTGTTAATACATGTAACACTTCTTTTTAAGCAGATGGAATGTATTTAGGGTGTGGCATATATCCTACTAATACAAAATTCTGTAAAAGTCAATTTTCAGGCACTAACCTCTGTCTTTTTTTTTTTTTTTGCTTTTGTTCAAATTCTGTTTGATTTAAAGAACATCTGCTAAACATTTTGATTGTTTTATTGATACATTGAGATCCTGAGAGATAACAAAGCACATGAGTGCCTTAAATCGAATTTAAAGGTAGTGCTTATGAACAGTCAAGTGAGATGCAAAGCCTAAAATATCCATGTGATTTTTTTAATAGGTATTGCTGTGCTTCTCAAATGGAAACCACTATGATATTGTGTATCCCATAGAGTATGCAGAGAAGGCTGCTCTGTGCCAGTGTAAGTATTAAGCTGTTAGTTGAAAATACATTTTTCACCAAAGCTATCAGTGTTAGGTTTCAGGAAAAGGCTCTGTATGGAAGTTTCTTGTAGTCATTTTCAGTAGCTTGGTTTTCCGTTTGAGTTGTCAATGCCTGTATGATCACCATCTGAAATGGTGGAATAAAAACTGATTTAGCTGGTAATTGATTTTGCTCTTCCACTTTCTCTTCCTCTTACCCAGCTCTGCTGTACGAGTTGCTCTATGAGAAAGTGTTTGACATGGATGTAAAGAAAATCATGGCAGAGCTTAGTACTGTTGGTGTGACAGAGGAAAGTAATGGCAGCAGCGAAGTGTCTGCTTCGGATTCGGAAGATGACAACTACAGGTAAATGAAATTGGAAGGATGCCTGTGAACACGTTAAATGAGTTTCCTGAATTTCTGGTGGGTAGTAGAATCCAATAGTGTTGAAAACATTTAAAAATTACTAAGAAAAGAAGCATGAAGAGGTAGGGTTAGAAGTGTGAAAGAATGCAATGTGTATTCTTCACTTACCTGAGGATAGGCTTCTGGCCTTCCTCTGTTCTTCCTGCAGTCTAGCTTTGAGTCTCTTTACATAGTGGATTACTGCCATTGCAACATGTGCCTCTTCCTGTTTAGAGGAGCAGAATTCCCTGGGAGAGCTGTCAGTGTGCCAGTCTGGCACGGTAGACTCTGTGAGAATGACTTGGCTTACTCTGCAGCTGAGTAGAGTTACAGGAATCTGATCCAACTTGTGTGGCTTCCACATCTGGGGGCTGGAATATCTGCTTGAGGTGAAGCTGATGGAGACATACAGATATAGCCTGCTCCATTTTGATCTTGATCATAAAGAAGTGGATTGATACTCTCTTTGCCAGATGTTCTACCAAGCTTTGAGATTTTCACCTGACTCCTTTTGCACAGTCAGTCATTCACAGTGCCATTTTTGCACTTAGGTATTGGCAGGTTTTCTTCTGCTTAACAGAGTTCTTAACTCTGGTTTGTGTGAAATTCCAGTGAAACTGTGGAGATGATGCTGCATCAGTGGATCATGTCCCCTCTTTCCACTGGTTGTTACAGTCCTTCCCTAGGGCTGTGCTCTGTGGCATGTGGCAGTTCTTTGAGCTGTTGGGAGCTGGTTTCTCCCACAGGTTGAAAACAGCAGAAAGGAAGATGAAGGAAATCATCACAGGAAAAAATAGTTCTGGGAAAGGGATTAGCTTAATTTTGTGTTTGGAAAAAAAATACTAGGGAATGTTGCCAGTTAAAATACAAAGTATTTCTGCCTCAGGAAACAATTATTATAGCTAAATGTCAGCTAATGGAAATCTTCATTCCTTTTTGTTCTTCGAGCTTTCCTGGGGTTCAAATGCAGTAGCCTTACCCTGTATCTTTGGGATTCCTAAGAAAATACCCTACTAACCTCCTTAGCACCTTTGGAAATAAGGTCACATGCTCACTGGAGACTGTGGAACTCAATGTTTTTGATTTAAACCATACGTCCTATAATGCAGGGGCTGGCGTGTGTGTATGTGACTCTTGACCCAGTTAACACGAATTACAGACACTTTGCTGAGCTTATGAAGTCCTAAATCTTTTGCTTGTCTTAAAGTTGACTTCAGCATGTTTCATCAGCTAGTTTTCCAGAAGATTCTTTTCATTTTATAAATGTAAACTTTTCAATTATGTTTTTCTTAAGTGCAATAGTTTGGGGAGAAGTTAATGCTGAGAGTTGTGTGCAACTGTAGTAGGAAAAATACTTGGGACTTTGTGGAAAGTATTTTTCCAGTGATGTCAGGTGTAGAAAATAAGAGCAAATTAGAGTGCCTGATGCAAGTTAACTAGTGGAGTAGGTTTTGGTTTTGACCTATTTTTTATGGCTACTTTTGCAATGTTTTCCTCATGTAGTTGCAAAACTTTTAAGAGGACTTTTGTTTCTCTGGTCTTCAACCCCTTGCTTTTTTTTTTTAAGTGACAGCAAAGCACACGTAAGATAGACTTCCTAAAACTTGTACTTAAACCCAAAATCTTACTTCTTTATTAAAGTAAGTTAAAAATACAGCTTTTAGTTTAGACAGCTCTTTCACTTCAAGAGATGAAGATATTCTGTGATATGCTTACTATCAGGAAAACATATAGTGAATGGTAGTGTCACTATTTTTATCCCCTTTTAAATGTGTCTTACCTGATTTTCAGGCCTTAGTAATGCTGTAATTCATTATGAAAACATGACTTGTCTCTGTCCTATTACAGAAGTAAAGCTACAACTGTTAGTGATACAAATGGAATGAAGTCTCTTTCTGGCAACAAGGTATTTCTCCATTGAGATTTATTTTCTAATAACTTGTACTTGGCTATATTTTTTAGTATTTAATGTTCATGAGAGGCTCTTGCATTAATAGCTTTCCTAACATGTAATATCCTTAAATCTACCTGTCTCTTTGGAAAGTAATGTATATTTTTGATGTGCTCAGAGGTGGATAGTGTCCTTTTTAGTGCTGCTTAGTTCTTAGATTTGTTCTGATGAGGTTAAAAGAATAATTTAGTTGTGTTTTTTTTTTTTTTTCAGAGCTGTGTATGCTCTATGTATTTTCAACATTTCTGTATTTCAGTACAAGGCTTGAGCACTGTGATTGAAAAATGCAAAACTAAACATGTCTGTGTGGGTGACCATTTAGCACTTTGTTCTGTTTCATGCAGCACCTTGAGAGCAATGGGAATCCCAACTTGTTGGTGTTGCCTAAAAAGGTTCTGAAATCGCTGGATCCCTTGGTTTACAGAAACGTTGAATACGATGTTTGGCTCCAATCCAAATGGGGTGAGTAAAAGAATAGTTTGAATATGCAGCTGTTGCAAGCTGTGTGAAGTGAAGCCCTCCTGAAGAACTGATACAAGTGGCAGTTTGGGGTTAGTTTGGTTTTCCTCACGTGGGTCAGTGGGCAGATTTAGGGCCTGAACAACTGGTTTGCATTTTTACTGCATCAAGAAAGTAATCCTTTTGGTATATTTAAACTAACAGTATATTACTGCTTCTGTATTTACAGATCAGCAAAAACAAGATTTCTCTATTGCTGCTGGCATGCAATACTCCATTGGAGATAAATGTCAAGTAAGTAATACTGAATCGTAGTTTATAGACACATTAACATTTTGCTCAGGATGTCCATTTTCCCTCTTTGTTAACTATTTTGATATTGCTGCTTTTTAAATGCTCTTGGCTTGTGTCTTTAGCTGAGGATATACTTGTTCCTAAATAGTTGGTAGTGTTCATGACTTACAGCATACATACAGCTGGTCAGTGCAATTTTGCTCCATTAAAAAACCACAAGGTTAACTCCAAGAGGATATGTAATAAGATGACTGGGAGCCTCAACGTTAAGCATAGAACTGTAGATCCATGTATTTATGTTTGACACTGGAGATAGAGAGAACTCTTTGTATGTTGGCTTTCCCAAAATCTCAGTACTTCGAAGTAATGAAGAACAGCTTGCTTTAGTTACTGAACATCCTGAAGTCTTGGATGATACTTCTTCTCAGGGTGTTGCAAGTGTGTTCTTAAATTTGCCTTCAAATTCTATTAAGATTTGTATTAAGTGTTGCTGCTTAAGAAGCAGCAAGATTTGCCATTAAATTCTCAATTTATAGATTAGTCTCCTTAAGTGTGTTAATTAAACTGGTGGTACTCAATTAAATGTATTTCTTTGTAGGACATTTGACCATCTATTAAAGTTAATAATGATGAAATATTCATTTAGGGTAATCATGCAGCACAGGGGCTCTTTCAATTTGTACTTTTTTCTCTGTGTAACGGAATCAACCCTAGCGACTAAACTGCAGGCAAAACACGTCTCCAAACCTAAAAACACCTCCAACCACAAAATACCCCACAAAGCCACAAGCCCTCAACCCCCCAGCCCCCAAAGTAACCTAATGCCAAGTTGATTATTTATTGCTTAATAGTACAGGCTTGAAATTTGCATGTAAAAGCCTAAGGCTGTCACGTGTAGTATTTATTGAAAAGTACAGATATTATTAGGAGAAAACACTCTGGTAATTAACATATTCTCTCTGTCAAATTTTATATGTATGTGGCAAGACAGTAAATATGAAGTATAAAAACATGGGAAGAAAACGTGAAGTGAATAATAAAAATTAAAGCTGACCAAATTAATACAAATGTGTATCCAAATACTGTAGTGAAACATGAAGAAAGTAATTTTTTTATTCAGCAGAAGAATTTTAAGAATATAGGATGTCAGTCAGACAAGTAACACTATGATCATGTCTAAAGAACTTTTTTTGGTTGTTCTTAAAAAAACCTGAAGAGTAACTCCTGAAGTAATTGGTGTTTATTATGTTCCTAATTAGACTACATTTCACTGAAGTGAAGTTGATTTTAATAGGGATAAGCTTTGAGTTTTATTGTGAGAGAGAGTGTTTTCAGTAAAGCTGAAAAGCCTGGCTGCACTCATTGCTTTTAACTTTCTCATGTGATTTTGAAAAGCATATTTCATTAGGTAGTGTTCTCCAGCAAGCTGTTTCTTTGTGTGCTGTTTGTTTAGTGTTGTGTCTGTTTGCTTAAATAGTATTTTTATTTCTTTTTGAAGAAGCAATAGGGATTGAAGATTGAGTTTTGATTCATTTACTGAACTATGATGTGTATTTCTCAGGTATTCTGTTGCCCAGAGGAAAAGTTCTGTTTCTAACATTGTTGATATTTTTAAAGAGTTACCTGCTCTCACTGTCGTCTTCGGAGCTAATCCACTTTTCTTTCTTACTCTTGTTCTTTACAGGTGCGCTTAGACCATAACGGGAAATTTTATAATGCCCATATTCAAGAAGTTTTTTCAGAGAATGGGCCAGTTGTTGTATTTGTAGAAGAGCTTGGAGCAAAGTGAGTGCTTAATCTCTTTTGGAAAGGAGCACCAAACTGAACAAAGCATTACTTTGGTTCAGAGTTAACTCCAGCACCTGAAATGTATCTGTTTCTTTGGAAAAGTAGTACTTGGAGCAGTACTACCACAAATTTGTTAAGAAAACAGCATACTATTTAAAAAAGGGAAAATTCATTATCATTTCATACTTCTTTCTGTAATGCCAAGTAGTCTGGGTATTACTTGCAGAGTAGAACAGTAACTACATTAATAGCGTTTTAATTCTATTTTTTGTGCTCAAGAGTCAATCCTAAACAGATTGACACCAGTCTAATAAGGTGTTGCTTGTACTTAATAATTAGATGCTAGATTTGTGACAAGCTTTTCATATTGAAAGGTCCATTAAAGCACCGAGCTCTTGTGGTAGCTCTGCCTGATTTCATACAGAGAGTGCCAAGTTGCTGTTTTGATCAGAACCCTCTTTGCCCTGCCTAGGACAAAGAAGTGTCTAAGGTTGTTGTGGATTTGATGGTTTTGGTTGTGTGGGGTAGGGTTTTTTGTTTGTTGGGGTGTTTTGGTGGGGAGGGGGCAGGGAGAGAGCAGTGTGAGACATCTCAAGCTCTGCTATAAGTCCTGTGACTTCTGGGTCAAAAAACCCGACATTGATTGTAGTTTGGGAAGAGGGAACACTTTCAATCAAGGTTAATGAGAAATTAATCAAATTAATCTCATTTGATCTCCATTAAAAAAAACATATTGCACGATATGAAGATTATCTTGCAGTTTGGACCCTTTTTAAATTGGAGTTTAACCTCTTTGAATATCTGCCTTTCAAATAACGTAAACAGTTGCTTCGACCATCCCACAGCATCCTCACTTAACAAGGCAGTAATTGTTCTGGGGATATGCACTATCAATGTAAATGTATCTCAATCTTGGCACCTATTGCAGTGTTGGTAACAAATTTATCTGAGTATATTGCTTTTATCTCTAAGTACCTTGCTTTTTTGTGACCATTCCCTTTTTCTGTCTGCCCTGAAGACATTACAATAGGCACTTCACAAATGGCTGATCATTCTTTGCTGGTTAAGTTTGTGTCAACTTACCAGTTTTATGTAGAAAGGAAAAAAAAGTGTTTGCTGTTCTACACGTAGCTTCAGTCATAAAACCAAAGGACTTTGAATGCAGTATTCTGAAAAATGGAAAGATTTGTCAGTATAAGTGAACATGTGGTATTAATTTGTGCAAGCCCCAGTCTGGTCCTTTAAGATATTATCATCTCCATAATTCCTTGTTTTGTAGGCATGCTGTCTCACTGAAGAGCCTTAAACCTCTTCCACAGACCTCTCCTATGGAGGGCTGGAACACTGTGCCAGGGAAGAAGATAAAAAAGTTTTACCCAACGTGGGGGCAGAATGCTCAGCCTGGTAGGACTGTACCTGTCTTTGTGTGGCAGAATCTTCTTTGTCAGATGTTTTGTCCCAATGAGCTTTAAAAAATGGTGAAAACAAAAGTCTTACCTGTTTTCATGTTGTTATCACAGATGCAGAGTGCAGAGGGCCAAAGAATCAGAGCAAGTCAATCAAACCCCAGTCAGCACTACCTCCTCGACTGCAGCATACTGTGGGAACCAGACAGCACCAGTTCTTGTGTTCTGGGCCCCAACCTCATCAGACCTCAACTGAGCAAAAAGCTCCGGGCAGGAATCCTTCCCAGTCTGCAAGGTAAAACTGCAAACAGCATCTTCCCTGGCTTGAACTCTTGACTGAGCTTCTGGAAGCCCAGGTGCCTGCTTCAGATGCTTCCAGCATACTCTTTTGGAATACGCTGCCATTGAATTCTTAGGAAGTGTCCCAAGTCCTTAAGAATACATACGAGCATGGGAATTTTTTTTTGTTTTTTTGCATGGCAGAAACTGCCTACAAAGCCACATTTTTTTCTTGGAAAGGGGATGTTAGTGTGGGTTTTGTTGTAGTTGTTTTAATTTTGGTTGGGACTGAAATAATGGTGCAAGTGCATCTTGGGCATGGCTGAAATCTTCCCTCAGCTTCTGCTGAGCCTGTCATAGGGGCCTGCTTTGTTCTGACTTATCACTTGGAGGGAGTATGAGAAGAGCATTTTGCCTACGTTTGTTGGTAGTGACTTTTTTATTTCCTGGGCTGCTGCAGCAGAGTTTCTATTTCCATCATTGCATCTCCTTTCTTACTCCTAACCACGAGTCTGTAGTGGGTTTGATCTGGAATTTCTTAGTCCAAGCGGTTGTGCTTCCTTTTCTCCCACACAGGAAAGCGGAGCGAGTAGAGGAGCTGAGCCATGGCGGCAGGGACTGTAACTACTTTGGGCTGTCCCCGGAGGAGCGCAGGGAGAAGCAGGCCATCGAGGAGTCTCGTTCCCTTTATGAGATCCAGCAGCGGGATGAACAAGCTTTTCCTGCTCTTTGCAATGTATGCTGTGTTCCTTGTAATTAACACTGCACTGTTCGTACTTGCCTGTGAACCTTTCATTAGCCATTGGTCTGCTGGCCTTGAATCACCCTGCAGTTCAAAAATTAGGGGTATTGATTCTGCACTTGCTTTGTAATTAGACAGGTATCTACATTAAAGATAATGTAGACAGGTATCTATATTAAAGATAAGAAAATACACATAGTAGTTTATCCTGAGAATAATTGAACATCCACCACACGGTGCTTTAGGCTTTTAAATGTGGGAGACACATGAGCATCTCTAGCTGTAGGATTTTGGAGAGATCATTCTCTTGATACAATTCTAATGAATGTGGGTGGGAGTGTCAGTACATCCAGGGGAGTGAGCAGATCCTGTGGGTAAAGAGCTGCTCTGCACATAGGTTTGTTCTAGAGATGCCTGGGACTTTTTGGGTTTAAATCCTAGGGCAAACAGAAACAAGAACAAGGCTGGGAAGAATGTCTAAAGTGAAAGACTGAAGCCTAAGGGACAGAGGTTCCTCTCTCTCCCTGCGCAGTAACAGTTTGCTGTATTTGCTCACCTGCAGGAGGATGTGATTTATTGTCTGAGTGAAACAGATTTTGTCACATCAGTTAGTGACATGAATGCTCTTAAAGGGCACTTGGCAAAATGTAGCAACGAATGAGAAAGAGTGGATGAATCTGCAGGATACTGAGCCAGACTCCCCTCTTCCCTTTTCTGCCTGTCACAGACATAAATGTTGTTTGTCATGAATGCATAATAGTATCACAGCAGATGATGGTAGAATGTCACTGGACTGATTACATAAAGTGATATTTTTGCTTTTGTCAACTTCTTCAGAACCAGTCAGTCTGTCAGGCTGCTACACAGACTGTGGATAATGTAAACCAGAAAAAGTTCTCAAATAGTGAAAGAAGAAACAGCAAGTGGACAGCAGAGGTGGAGGAGCAGGAGAAAGGTAAAACTAAATGGATTTAGATAATGGCTTTTTTTTTTTTTTGGTTGGTTGGTTGGTTTTGTTACCAGCCTCAGAATTTATTCAAGATGGGGCATCTGTTTAGGCATCTGTAAGTTATCCTAAGTAGCAGTACCAAACTTGGGTGGAGGTGTAGCAAGGGTGTGGTTTGTGAAGAAAGTACATTTCTCTGCTTTGTGAATATGGCTGAAAGAGTAGAGTCCTGGCTGGAATGTTTGAAGTAAATGGGAAGAGAAATGAGAGAAACTAAAAGACTTACCAGAGCTATCCTAAATTACATCCTTTTGAAATTCTAGAGTGTATGGCAATAAGTGCCAGTGGGAGGAGCCTTAAGAGTAATTTATGAGAAAAGCAGGTAAAAGTATTCACTGTGGCATGGTTAAGAATTAGCATACCATGGTACAAGAAGGGGAGAAGATGGTGTACAGATGGTTGGAAAAACAAACCTGTTTACAGTAGAAGATGCTGTCACATGGTCAATATTTTGTTTGGGTTTTCTCCTTCCTACCAGTCAGTTACAACACTTTAGCTGCCCTTCACAGATTTAAAGCTTTTCCTCTTCTCTGAGGAAGTGGAACATAGCATAACAGATGAAAGCTGTAGGTGCCAGGAGGAAGTAGTTAGTAAATCTCTGCTAATTGCAAAGGATTTTTTAAAGGAACGTTCATGTTTTTTAAGGACTGTTCACGTAGAGAAAGCTGGAGAGAAAGTAAAAACTCCAGTGTCATGATGGATTTGACCGAACAGCATGGCATGTCCAGCTTTCTCTGCTTTTTGTGACTCTCTGGATTGCATGGCCTCTTGTGAAACTAGGTTAACAATCCTATGGGAATCAAGTATACTTCCTTCTGAGTGTTTAGGGATTCCTATTGCTGCTTGGGGATTTGGCAGTTATTCTCAAAGTCAATATTGTTTCCATTTATGCTGCTGTCTAGTTGTGACAGAGTATGTAACAAGCTTTTAAAAAGTCTGTATCTACTATTGATAATCTGGGCATGAGTTTGATTGACAAGCAGTGGTAGCCAGGTCTGAACATAAGCCAGAATGTGAAGAACTTCTTCAGATCTCGTTATGTCATGACTATTTTTTAACACTGTCTTCCCCACCAAAGTGTTTGCTGGTGCTTGAGAAATGAAACTTCGTGCAGCAATCTGAAAACTTTTTGAGATCCTTTAATCCACTGCAACATTCTAAACTGTTTTTACTCAGTCAAAAGTAGACAAGACTTAGAGCTTCTGTTATCTTAACACTTGAATATATATAAAGGTAGAGCTGCATTTCATTCCTGCTTACCCAAGTGTCACTGAAATGTTTTCCAAACATCAGTAAAGAACTGTAGAGCTTGGAGAACCCAGGTTGATGTAGTTGCTCTGTTACTGCCTGAACAAATGTTTGTTTTAGGATGCTTTGATCTTTGGTAAAAATAGAAATGTAAGTTTTCTGAAGTAATATATACTAAGGTATAGGTTTGGTTTTGAAAGTTTAATTTTGGAAAAACAAACTAACTGGCTTAAGTTGTGATAGCCATAAGTGGTGTAATGGTTCATTTACTAGGTTATGTCTTGGTGTTGCAGAGTCAAATTCCAGGCAGATCCACTTAAGTCAGAAGCTTGAGCCAAATTCATCTGAGGTAATCTTAAAGAAAAGACCAAATTTTTTTTTAATGTTATTGCTTCTCTGATACATGATTAGCAGAGCAATAGCTGCCTTTAGAGCTGTGATTGCTGCTGCTGCTTTACAGCTTTTAGTGAAATACTCCTAAGGCTGGAGGCTTGTATTTCTGTCAGCTTTCCTCAGCCCTATAACCTATCCTTAGTCTTTCTCTGCAATCGGAGTCCTCAAACCTGGGCTATCGAGAGCACTTATGAATCTGGATTTGTAATTGCTTAGTACAGTCTGTACTTTCAGTATAATGGGACCACAGAAGATTTGATGTTTGCTAATAGTTATTGTGCTAA
The DNA here is from genome assembly GCA_013400435.1 of Pycnonotus jocosus. Taxonomy (NCBI): domain Eukaryota; kingdom Metazoa; phylum Chordata; class Aves; order Passeriformes; family Pycnonotidae; genus Pycnonotus; species Pycnonotus jocosus. Next base: position 906,536 of record VWYP01022910.1, on the reverse strand, counting down.
CAGACCATGAGCTCTGAAGTTCAGTGAAGATTCATGGCCTCTTGTTGGCTTTTAACCTTTGCTGTCCTTTCAATGAGCAAAATCTCATACTAGTATAATATGTGATGGGTGCTTAGCCCACTTTGTATGGAGTGTGATTTACTGTTTGTGAATAACTCTTTGTAAAGTTAATCTTACTATTAGACTAGCTGTTTGTGTTGTTTCTAACTTTGCTTTAGAAGAATAGTCAAGATGAGAGTTATCCAAAAGCTTCATCTCCTTTGGAACAAGTAAAAACAGATTCTCCGATTCTTGCTGAGCAAGTAAGAAATGTTTGTTTGATTTCAAAGTTTTCCAGTCAGGAGACTTCAGACAAAGGGGAGCTTCATCACAGCCACGTATGTATTACAATACTGGCTTTTAATTATACAGTCATTTCTATGGTGATAATGCTAAAATAACATATTTACAGTTAGGAATATTTTATGTCTAGCATAAGGATTGTAAAAGGACAACCCTTGATAGAAAAGTAAAAGTATGTCTATTCTTTTCTGAGAGATGGGTTATTTCATATCTTTCTACCAAGGTAACTGTGTTTTCCCTTTAAAATCTTCAGCTTTTCCTTTTCAGGCTTCTTTGAGATTATTGGTAATTGCTTGTGAGGGTGGCTTTTCTTTTGGGTGGGAGATATTTAAATGTAAAGCTTGAGGAGGTGGTTCCAGCACTGATGGCTCTGTGGTACAGGCATGGCTGGACAGAGCTCAGAGCAGAGCTCCCCACACAGTGATGCAGCTCAGGTCTCTTGGGGTATGATCCTAGTTAGTACTTCCCTGTGGGGGTGATGGTAGTCGGGATAAGACTGAGTCATCAGGGTCACCATGCATGATGGGATTTAGATCTGTTTGTTTTCACAGAACCTGACCGAGTGCTTGCCCAGTGTAACTCCAACACCCTCTCCAGTCTTCTCTGAGGTGCATTTACCTCCAGCAGTGCCTTCCGTACCAGCCATTGTGCCAGCTTGGCCAAGTGAGCCAGCAACATATGGACCAGCAGGTTTGCAGAAGTACTAACATTCATCAGAGATTACTAACCCTGGAAAATGCTTAAACTCTCTTGCTAAGTTGAAGATATCCCCAGGAGGCAATTGTCTTGTATAATTTCACATTCCAAAGGCAGGCATTCATAGAAGTGCAGTTTCTCACTGCTGAAAGCTAGTGAGAGTTCTGACAGAGCTCTGCCTGTATGTACAGTTTGCTTGACTCCCAACCTGAAGGTATAAGAGGGTTGTGTACTTAATGGGCCATTTTTCCTCTTGAGTGGGATAGCATTGAGTTTTGAGGATTTGCTTAAGGTAGAACATATTGTCAGCATGTTGAAACCTGTGCTCTGTGTCCCATGTAGTAATAGGCTCCTTGGTTGACTGAGGACTCAGCTTGGGGCTTGTATGTCTGGAACTAATGAGATCCATTTGGACCTGAGCTGCAAAGCCAGTGTAGTGGGTTTTTGTGTGCTGAGGAGTTAGCTTAGAATCACTAGTGCTCAGTACATCAGGTGCTGCATTTCCTCACACACTGCTGTTTCTATATAAGAACCAGCTTTCAATCAGCCTGCTTTGTTCACATGAGACAGTCACAATCCTGCCTCACTTGACTGTGTCTGTGACAGAAGGTGTAGAGCTGAGTTGATCTAAGCTCAGATTCAGAATTGACTCTAAATGACAAGTCAGAATGAGAACTTCAGGGATTCACATAAAAGTTTCACTTCCCCCATTTCTTTCTCCTTCCTATTTCCTTCTGGCATTCATAATTTTAAAAAGAAACACAGGATCAGTTTAACTGTTTCTGGAAAGCTTAGCTTACTTGTTTCATTCTTTCTGAAAACTATTCTCTGCATTTTGAATCCTGCTTTTCTGATGTCTTTTGGTTTGTGATTATTTATCTATATATAATCACGTATATAGATACACATTGATACCTGTTCTATTTTTATATATATATGTATATGTATGTTGGGTTTTTTTTCCCTCTAGGTATTCCAACCCAAATACCTGCTTCTTCACTGATGCCAGGACCAGCAACGGGACCTGACTCTATTGTATCACAGGCTCAGGTAACATCTGCTTCAGGTGCTGGAGTTCCTGTGTGGCTACAAGCAGTTAACCAGCCTTTAATGCCTTTGCCTCAGACTCTGAATCCCTACCAGGATCCATTATACCCTGGATTCCCTTTTAATGAAAAGGGAGAAAGAGCCGTTGCACCTCCTTACTCCCTGTGCAGTACTGGGGAAGACTTACCTAAAGGTGAGAAGTCTGAATTTTACACCATTTTTCCTAATAGATCTTCTTTTCTTAAAATGTAGATAAACACAACTTTTTTTGGTCCTGTCGTCATTCTTTGTCAAAAGATCCAATAGCTGTCATTCCGTGATTTATGATGTGGGAGGGAAAATTGAACAGAGTTGTAATTCTTTAGTTTGCATTGCCACCATTTTGACTGTTTCAAGTGGTCACACCTGGAAATCTGGTAGATCATTTTCTGGTTCTTAGCTTGCCCCACCATAACTTGAGGTTTTGTGGATGTAAAGAATTATCTTTGGAGAACTGCTCTAGGTTTGCTCATGTCATTTAAAAGCTTGGGAGCTGTTGAGCATTTTCTTACTGATTTGGGAAAATACAGGTTTTGGTGTATTAAGAATGCAAGGTATGCCCATAAAGAACATCTCATGTCTGACTGTACAGTGGTGTTTGTTTAGTGAACTGTTTCTTTAAAAAACAGAAGTTCACAGACTGTTAAAACTGAAACTGCTGTTGTGTTCTAGATATCTTACTGTGGCAGAAAACCCCCAACTAATCAATTGAAAACATGCAAGCAATAATTTAATACCAGTGTTCTCTACTGAAATGGAACTTTATGCAGTTTTTGTATCAGATGAAATATTTTAGGTCTTCATAAATATTTTTGTTTTTTTTTTTTTTTTTAGATAAGAATATTCTTAGATTTTTCTTCAATCTTGGGGTGAAGGTAAGTCTTCAAACTTTTTTCATGTTTGTTATAAAAGTCACTTGTAAATAATTGCTGGAACTTGGACTGCAGAAGTTTTGTTGCTGCAGCTGTACACTTCAAGTCCATCTTTCAGTCTGAGGTACTTTCTTACTTTGTGTTCTGTTAACTGGGATTCCAGCAATTGTCCACAGTGCAGTTCAAGTCAGCAGAAATTAAATTCACGTCAATAGCATAGTGAGAATTACTGGCTTCCAGCTGTGGCTGCACAGCCAGCAAATTGTGCTTTACAAGTCCCAGATAAATTGTGAGTGTGAAGATGCTTATTTTGGTTGGCATGCATAGGGAATGAGAAAATGCCCTCAGACTGCCTGTGTACTGGCAAAGCCACTGCACTACAGATCCCAAAATCTTTCCCTGGGGATACTCCTTTAAGTAACCTGCATGTCTGTCCTTTCTGCTCAGGTTAGTGATAACAGTATTCCACTTTCCAGTAATTACAGTAGCATGTATGTGTAAATGTGGTGCAAATCTGTGTGTGGTTAGAGAAGAGGCTCAGCCAAATCCCAACATTTTCCATTGCTTGGCAAGGACTAATTGTTTGCTTTATTTCTCCCTTCTGCACATAAAAATGCTCCTTTTTTACCTTCTTACTCCTTGTGTCAAGCAGATGACTTGAGGCAAGGTGCTGAGAGCTCTTGGGTTTATTTCATCAAACTTCAGCCATAGCAACAATATTCTTTCCTGTCTGGGCATGGAAAGAGGGAATATTCAGCACAATTTCCCATGTAAATTTGATACCCCTGCCTAATATAAGTCTCTGTGCTTAATAGGGAATCTGTAAGTCATTAATTAGCAAGTGTCACCACAAGGCATTTAAACAGCCTGAGTTTCCAAAGCTGACATGCCGGGGACTCTCCTTACTGCTACTCTGGATTATTTAGGATCCAGCCTGTCCTTCCGGTACTTCAGCACCATCTGCTGGTCCCAGCCCACGTTCCAGTGGCTGTGCTGCTCTGCTGGTGTCACAGGGTACAGCAGGTCCGGGAAATACCTTTTGCATTGTCTGTCTGCTGCTCTGCTCCAGACCCTGCCCTGCTGGTGCCCACACCCTTCCACTGCACATTGAGAGGGAACAGGCTCCTGCAAAGGAGGTCTGCCTAGGCTTTTCAGGATAGTTTGATCCAGGGACTGTTTCTACAGAGTCCAGTTCATAAAAGCGGAGGTAGAGAAGAGGGAAGGGTCACTACCTGAGGTGGACAACTTCAGTGTTGTGGCTTTTGCAAAGTGAGGTCTAGTAGAAGGAACTGCCAATTAGTAAGTGTGATTCTGGAAAATGATTTTGAAATGTTTCTCTTCTAATGCATAGCTAGAGCTTGACTTACTAAGTCAAACTTGGTCTTTAACCATATAGGAATTGTTACTAAGTTTTCTTACTGATCATAACTCTTGCCCATTTCAACTGCATTTGGAAGGAAAATTTAAAAAAAAGAACACCATCCTAGAGTTGTAGGATTTGGAATTGAGGGCAGTCTCTGTAAAGAAAATTATCTTCTATAATTAACTGTTTCAAAATAGTAAATGACTGGTGTGCTTTTATGTCTCTGAACATTCAAAAGACCAAATAACTGATTTTTAATTTTTTTTTCCCTGCTGTCTTGCAGGCATACAGTTGTCCCATGTGGGCACCCCATTCTTACCTGTACCCCCTGCACCAGGCCTATTTAGCTGCTTGTAGAATGTACCCAAACGTGTCCCTTCCTGTGTATCCGCACAACCCCTGGTTCCAGGAGGCTGCTCCCACTCAGAACGAAAATGAAACTGCACGACCAAACAGGCACTTTGCTGTCCAGACTGAAGCCAGGTCCAATGGTCAGATTCCACAGGTTGACAGATCTCCATCACTGCCTCTGATCATACCTTCAGCTCAGGTGACAGAAAGTCAAGGACAGGTCTGTGTTGAACCGGAGAATCCAGCGCAAGCTCTTCATGCGAACTACGAGGAGTCCCTGAGGGGGAAAAACATGTTCCCGCAGCCGCCCTTTGGACACAATCACTTTCTAGGAGCTGTTCCAATAGCACCTCCTTTCTTTCCTCACTTCTGGTATGGGTACCCAGTTCAGGGTTTCATTGAGAATTCAGTAGCGAGACCTAACGTTGTCTTGTCACCTGAAGACAAAGAGGCAGCAGCTGGCAGCTCTGCCAGCATGTACGTGGGCAAAGAATGCAACCCACCAGTTCCTGGAGTGAACTGTGCAGAGCAGCTCCAGAAGACCAACAGTGGCAGCGGCTCCAACACCGTCCCATTCCCAGTGGCTGCTGCAGGGACCCCGAAAGACACTTCAGCCAGGGCACCTCAGCTGGAGCAAGCCTGTCCTTCGGCCGCTCCTAAGCAGAAAGCAGCCGGGCAGCAGCATCGCCCTCCACAGACGCCAGGCCCAGAGAGGCCGACGGCAGGGCCCAGCACGCAGCCACTGCTGGCAGAACCGCCCAAAAATGAACTGAAACCCAGCACTCCCGGCCGGAAGGAGAGGCCTGCTAAAGGGAGAGAGTCCAAGGGCGCTGGGAGCGTGCAGACAGAGAGCAGGGCCCAGAGAACGAGGGAAGAGAGCTCTGAAGATGACACTGAGGTTTCTGACATGCTGAGGAGTGGCAGATCCAAGCAGTTCTATAACCAGACTTACGGAGGAGGCAGAAGGCCCAGACCTGACAGGGGTTATTCCAGCAGGGGAGGATACCAGTTCCAAAGAAACGAGGAGGCCTGGAAAGGACCACCCGGCAGAAGCAGAGATGACGGCTACCAGTATCAGAGAAACTTTAGAGGGCAGCCATATAGGAATGACAGGAGAAGGGCAGCACTGGGAGATAATCAGAGGGGGCAGCAAGCATAAAATGAGCGGATAATTGGAAAATTTAAGAAGGAAAAAGTAATTTGAAGTAGCAGTTTAAAATCTTAATTTCTTTTTAGTGAAGTTCAATGATACGTTTAATTTTTGGCTAATTTTTGGCAAGTAAAGACTAGGAGGATGTCAAGTCCTACCATAGGGTTTCTGGGGGGATTCTAGAGTTTGTTTGGCTTAGCAGTTTTTCTTCAATGTCAAATTAGAAAAAAAATTAGGTTTAGTGTTTGATAATTTTTTTCCCCAAAAAGTTTGCGTTTGTGATAGAGGATGGGTATGTGTGTTTATTAGAGTGACAAATGACAGCATTTGATGTGATCTAGATTCTAAAATTGACGGTAACATTGCACCAAATATAAATGTATATTTTATCATACAATGCCTTAGTTCTGAACTGAGCTAAAGGAATTCTCAGCCTACTGCACTGTTGTCTCTGATATGCTTCCAACCCAAAGGCCTTTCATCTCAAAAAGAAAAAAAAATCTGTCAAACTTGAATGTTTCTCTTGTGTGTTACACGTACGGCAGCCAGCTAACCCTGTGTCTTAGGTATGTTGTATATAGTTCTTTTCATAATCATAGGGTATATTTTTGAATTTTAAAAAGCATTTATTTGTTGAAATCAAAATCAAGACAAGCAGTCAAGAATACCTGTGTGTGAACTGATAAGAATGGCTGTTTCCACCATGAGTTCTTCTTAATGCTGGTGTGACTAGAATGGTGCCTATGCCAACTGAATAATTACAAAGACAATAAAAATGTAGATGCTATGCATTTCCAAGATAATTCTGCATCTGTTATAATAGCAGAAGTTTTTTTAATGCCACTTTAACACTAATGCACTGACAAATCCTAGATATTTTGTGAGGAGATGCATAAAGTACGTGTTACTTTTTTTAAGTTTGTACGATTGAGCTACTGTTCAGTATTCTTTTGTTGTTGCACTGTTGATGTTTTGCATGTACAACTCCTTGCTGGAACTACTTTTAAAAGCAAGAATGGAGAGTCTCAGTGTGCTCTGCTCTTCCCTACAATTCAGAAGAAAGTGGCTTCTGCCTTATATTTTTACACTGTGTCAGAGTTCTGATGCTGTTTCTTCTGAGCCCGGTTACGATCTCTGCAGTGTTCCTGTTGCCTTTGCAGTCTGGATGTTCAGCTGTCCAGGCTCGGAGAGTGCAGTGTGCACAGTATTCACTCAGCTCTGTTGCTCTGTAAAATTGAACTGTTGTGTATATTTTTATATCTCTGTATACAGTAGTGTAGGTGATGGTACCCATTCATTGTGTCTGAGATTGCACACCCTTGGTGCAGAAACCAGAGTGATAGTTACATGATAAAGAGTTTGTTTTCAGATGCATGCTATGTATAAAATCCTAATTAAAATAAATGTTTTGTCTTTTCACTTGCTTTCTAAATTATATTTATGTATTTAAACCTTTTGCAATGGCATTAAATGAAGTGTTGTTCTTACAGAGCCATTTGTAGTAAGCAGTAGCATGATAAATAGGATGTGACAAGCAGCAAACAAAAAGAAGCCATAAACTGAACTTGGAATTTTTGTTCCACCCTCAGGGGTAGGGGTCATGCTGGAGGCTTTTGGTTTGTTTTTTTTAATCTAAATACCTTTTCATTCAGAAATGCATTCAGGCTTTCAAAAGAGGCAATCTTCACTTTTTCAGGTTGAGAACGAAGCAAGCACTGAGGGATTTAACTGTTGTTACCATTTTGATTCTCTATTTATTTCAACTCATTTCAAAAACATAAAGAAGGCTGCTTGTTGAGTTTACTGGTGAATTTTAAACTCTCAACTCCAGCTGTACCCCAAATTTGTGCAGCAGTCACTGAACTAATCATTCTGTCTTAGAGCGGGTAGTTCAGCACAAGCTTTGTTTGCAAGAATGAAGGCAGTAACACTTCTACCAAAATCTGTTGGGAAACACTGGGGAAGAGAGATGTGGCAGTGCTGGGAAGGATGTGCTTTTAGAATTTCCTTTTAAAAACCAGCTTATTTCAGCTGGGCCTACACTGCCTTGCTGCTGTAGGACAGTGAAGGACTGGCAGGTGTAGATATATTCTCTCCAATGCTGATCAAATAAGTCTGGTTTTGTCCCTTGCTGAAGGAGTAGTAGACTGATTGGCCCAACCTCTGGCCTGGGGCAAGATGTTTTAGATTGCAGGATCCGCCTGTTAATAAATGTAATATTCAGTATACAATGAGCTGTGACACAGCTGAATCACATCTTTACCTTATCCTTATTACAACGGATTAAGAGAAGATAGCACAACTCCAGTCCAAAGGGAGTTAAGCAGTGCAGAGGAGAACAAGTTTAGTCAGCCTTTGGAAGTTTTTGTCCGACTGGGGGTTGTGTAAGGATGTATTCAACACCTGCACTTCTTCAGGGAGTCCCTCTGCTGGTGCAGTACAGGTGCATTGCTGCTACCAGACGGAGGTAGTGTGTGTATAATGTTCAGTATTGCCAAGGCTATGAAATAACCATGTTACTAACACACAGAACAGCAAAAACCAAGCTCCAACTCCTTTCTGTAGCTTCTGAGGCAAAAATGTGGACAAGGAACAAAGCCATATTTTCTCACGATGCTTAACATGCCAATGAAGGCAGAGAACTGTTGAATGGAAAATACTCTTCCTTACTTCCAAGATACATAGCTCTAAGTTGTTCTTACACGTCTGCTTAAGTAAGCAGAAATCTTTAAATTTTCCTTCTGGTTCCCTGAAGGACCTTAATGTATATGGAAGTAAGTTTTTAACAAGGTTTTTTAAATTTACTTTCCTTTTTGTCATAGTAAGGGTCAAAGCTTTTAGTTTAGGAAAAAGTAATTCCTGCATCTTAGCCTTATAAAAACTTCATGGAAGAGAGAATTGGCTGGATGGAAAGGATGTTTCTTTAAGATTATTTCACTGATTATTTTCATCTCACTAGGTGTGAGAACATGCAGATGACTAAAAAAGGGTGTAGCTACCTTCTTTTACGTTCTTTGTACCGCATCTTCTGTGAGAGCTACAGTGTGAGAAAAGGGTGTGTGGGATTATATAAATATACACATTTCTGAATTAGTAATTCAAGAAATTCTGCAGTGTCACAGAACAGTTGTAAGTTAGGTGGATATTTATTTTTGAAACTCTCAGCCAGAGAGATTCAACCTTTTTAAAAGAGGAGTTGCTCCTGTAGCGTGACATTCTTAGTAAACTTCCCTCTTATACAGAAAACAGCTTCGAAGATTTATTTTAAAATGAGGAAGTTCAGTCAGTACTTGGTACATGAGTAGGATATATTGAATTGAAAACCTCCCTTAATTTTGAAAAATCAGGAGACCCATTTGCACAATTTCAAGGTGGTCTATTTTGAAATTATTACACTGAAAATAGGGCTGTGTCACCAAAATATAGAAAGTGGCAGTTTCACTCAGACTAGGATGTTTACTGCTATTGTCTCAGATGTTAAATGCAGCAAGAGATTTTAAGCTCCAAAGATTAATTGTTCTAAAACCTGATTTGAGCCATCTCATCACAGCTGTTTAGATTCCAAATACGCATGTCTAGATGCCAGTTAAAAAGATGCTGGGATTCAATATTTAGTCATCCAGGAAGAAGTAGTTTCCACTCTTCTTTTGTTCCACATCCTTGGGAAGAGAAAAAAGGTCACCATTACTTGCAGTAGTCTTTGGCAGACTTGAACATAGCTGAAATAAGACACTTATCTAAACTCCTTTCTGCTTCCCTTATTACTCTTACTAGTTTCACATGCACATACTCTTACATGTTTTTCCAGCACAGAAGAACTACCCTGTCAATCTTCATTTTGTTCCGAATTTTAAAATCTGGCTTACATATTAAACGATGGCTCTGTACTGTAAAGGTGCTCCTCTCTTACCTTGATGGAATTGAGTTTGTTTATTCTTGGTCTGTAATTGTTGGGGTCTCTTCTAAAAGTGATTTCAAGTTGAGATAAAAACTTATTCATTCCAGCCAAAAGAGTCTGTGGACTGTTGAGAGAGAAGAATATTTTAGCTACATTTTCAGAAGTTTTATATCATACGATTACAGGCAACTTTGATCTCCATCCTGAGCTCCCTCAGGTCTGGAAGTGCAAATGTGAGCTGGATTTGACATATCATAACATGCTACTTTTTTAGTGAAACTCTGTCTCAGATGCTGCTGAAAGATGAGAACAGTATCTCATTGTGGCTTCCAGCTGTGACCTTAACTTTATTTTGTATCTACATGTGTGTGCTGGCACACTTATTTACATTCAAGGGAAAAAAACCCCCAACACTTGCACCATAAACAAAATCTAACAAAGATCATTACATAAGTTTTTCAATATCAGTGAATGACTGTGTTTTTTGAATTCCAGCATGTGTGTCCTTGGAAGGAATTCCACCAAAGCCAGGGTAGCAAGGGATGGCAGACACATGGCAGACCAATGTGTTCATCTGGCTTATGCCAAGTACTCACTGTTCTAAAAGCCTGGTTTCTGACAAGGCTGCTCATCAAAAAGTCTCTGTAATCTACATAAATTATTTACAAGAACAAAAGCAGACATCAAAAGGGACAGCTCTGAAAGAGTAAAACAAAGCACACTGCACGATGGTGTCAAGACTTGCCCTCCACTACATCTGCATATAGGTACCATTAGTACACTGCTTTCTTTTAATACATCTGAAAGTTATTTTCAGAAGAGTAGTTTATAATTGGTGCTTTTTTTATTCCTTGCTCTCTTCTGATTGTAATTTAGCCATCATGCAGTTGCTTAAGGCTGGTCTAGTTCTTGAGGGTTTGGTTATGTTCCCCTACCCTGCCCCAGCTCTGGTTTAGGCAGCCTGTAAGTGAAGATCAATTCCATTTTCTGTTTCACAATCCAAAGCAAAAGTCAGAACCCTTGGGACAGCCCTGTACGCAGCTTATATTTCCATAGGCAGGGATGACAATCTTGCTTAGTAATCCAAATGAATCTCCTACCTGTTTGCCAGTGTGTTCTTGGAAGGAATGCCATCAAAAACAATCACACGATCAGCAAGATATGTAGCCATGATAAAATCATGTTCTACCACAAAAGCTGTTTTTTTAGCATGGAGAATGAAACTGAAATGAGGGGAAAAAAAGAAAACAGAGTAATGTGAACTCATTGTCATACTACTGCAAATTTCAGTTCCTTGCCCACCACAGGTACTCACCGTTTAATGACTCTGGCAGCCATCAGACGCTGTTCAGAGTCCAGATATGCGGAGGGCTCATCGATCAGATAAACATCTGCAGGTTTACCCAGACACAGAGCTAAAGCCACACGCTGCAACTCACCACCAGACAGCGTCTGAACCTGGTGGTGTGGGGGCAAACAAGGCCATGCTTAGTTCAGGTACAGGTTCAGAGTTAAGACAATGAGGATGTTGATTCAAGCAATTAATACCTCCTGGTCAATGATGTTTTCTATCTGAAGAGGTTTCATCACGTCAGTTACAAACTGGGGGTGTGTATAGGCATCTCTGATCTTCTCATGCAGCAGCTGACGGACACTTCCCTAACAAAAGGAAAATGCTGCTATTTCAGTTTTATCCACCACAAGAAAACAATCAGAAAAAAAAATCTATCTAAAATAGATTAAATAGATATAAAATTATATTAAATTATATATTAAATAGATATAAAATTATATATTAATTTTATATATATTAAATAGATATAAAATAGGCATAAAAGAATTTCTATCTGTGTGTTTTGTAGCAAACATGATACTTAATAAATAAGGCTGAAATGTACCGTAGATTTAGGGCTGATTTTCTGTGGTTTGTAGCTGACATTTAGGACTGGGACCTCACCTATAAAAAGACAAAATTAATAATGTAAACAAGAGAATTTCCAGTATGATTAAAATAGGTTTCAGCTTGGGTATAACACATTACCTCCTTCATCAGGTGTAAGTCTTCCTGCAAGCATTCGGATAAATGTTGTTTTGCCAGTTCCTAAAATAAAATAAAAGTTACACATTAATCACTTTTTAGTAATTTAGACCTCTAACAATTAAGTCACTGATATAACAACAACAAAGACTATTTAATAAAGAATACATTTTAAAATTAGACTGCTTTAAAAATTCCTCTATGAACTTCCAGCACTTGCTACTACTTGCTTTTTCAAATGGAAGAGACATCTTGAAACTGCCACCCAAGTTTTTAAAACGGGCTAACAGACAAACATGGTGGCACTGTTAACACTCAATAACTTCACATTCACTAGTCAGGGGACTCATGCTGTGATATCTTCACCAGGAAACAAGCAGCTCAGCCTGACTCAAACCCAGTAATTTTGAAGCCTGGCTCCCAAAGTGAGGAAGGGCTTTAGGAGCATATTGAGGGCTGGAAAAGAAGTTTCCAACATAAATTGCACTTACCATTTTCCCCTAACATCACCATAATTTCAGAATCGGTGAATTCTCCAGCTACTATGGATAGTTCAAATTCTCCCATCTTTTTTTTCATTCCTGGGTATTTGTACATACACATCTTTTTAACCTCTTCTTCATTAGCTGTCTCAGCTACTTTAAATACCAGAGATGCATCTCGAAACCTTAGATTTTCTGTTGGAACATAGCCATCTAGGAAAATATTTATGCCTATGATGGGAGGAAAAAAGATCATTAAAAGAGGTCTGAAAGAAAGTAAAACAAGATGAATTTCAATTCCTGGCTGTAAATTCTATTCAGGTAATGAGAATGCTGGATTTTAAATGCTATGTTAAAAGAAGCAACAAGACCTCCCCTTTAAGGTGTGCACATTATGCAAATTGAATGAAGAAAAGCCTTACTATACTACAGAATGGCTGGAGCAGCTCTTCCTGAAAACCCACTGCTAGTGATGTGTGTGGGGTTTAAAGCAACTCCTGCTGTTGGGCCCATTCTCTCAAAGCCAGTTTTTAGTGAGTCTTATTACTGCAAGTGGGGTCAATTCAGTTGAACACTACGTACCTCTGTACTGTGCAACCTCTCCTGCCCCTTCTCTACTACTTATACAGTGTTTGTGTAACTCCACTGTTTACAAAACACCTGCAAGTATCAAAATGATGTCCATAGCAAGAGAAAAAGGGCATTTAATAATAAAGGCTTTTGGGTTGAGTTACAAATTTAGTATCCCAGAAATTCTGCAAGAAATCAAACAGTTTTTTCATTGCTGAACTGTAACAGGAAGAGGACACGTTTATATAGCAGACAACTGGCATTTTGCGGTCTTTTTTTGGTATGTTTGAAAAGAGAAATACGGCAAGAGTTACCTTCTCTTACGCTGAAAGGCATGGTTACAACACCATAAGCACTTGGCACACCATACAGGCAGCAGATAAAGTCAGAGAGATAATCTAACACACTTAGATCATGCTCTACAACAATAATGTACCTGAAAAACAGAGCCAGAGAGACGCTTTTTTTACTTCAATGCAAAACATTTTTCTTTCTTGTTTTCTTACTCTGGTCTTGCATGAACAAGAGCTATTAACATGATTTTTAGTTAATATGGTTTCTTCACTTTATACTAAAAAGGGAGAGAGTTCAAATCTCTCACAAACATTTTTTAAACTGTCCAATAAACTTGTGAATGATAAATTGCAAGTCCATCTTCAGTGTAAGTTGGCAGCTTCTTTATGTACAGTAAATGGAAGGATGCTGATTGTTTTGAGTGAAAAATACTTAACACATTCTAAGAAAAAAAATCATTGTGAGAAAGGGATGAAACAGCAATATTCAGATGAAAATTAACCACCAATATCTTCTCATCCTTATTACAAAATTTTGAAATGGGACAAGAAACTACAAGAAATAAGTTTCCAAAAAGCAAAATAATAGAATATTACTAACTTGGAATATTTGAAACATCTGTTAGTGTACCATACTGAGAAGTGAGCACTTCTGAGGGGATGGACTGGCTATTTCTTCCCTCTCTAAGACTCATGCATTATTACAGCCTGGCAAAACATCTGAAGCTTGTATTTACCTGTCAGGGTTTATTAGGGACCGAATGGTAATGGCAGCCTTCAAGCGCTGCTTGACATCCAAGTAGCTGGAAGGTTCATCAAACATGAAGCTAATCCCAAAAGGAAGAGTGAAGTCTTAGTGAATGCAAGCTTTCTACTTATTCAAACATCATATTAACATTTCAGCCATTAAATACAAGGAAATAAAGAATTATCATTACCATTAAATAATGGGAATAAAAAATTATCATTATTTATACTGAGAAAGGGAGACAAAAAAATGAGAATTGTGCACACCTGCCTTCATTCTCTGTAGACAGTCATGTGAAAGTGAGTTAAGTATTACTTTGCCAAAAGTTCTGACAAGTTACCAAATGGTACAAGAATCAGCAGTTAAGATTCCCATGCACTCACCCTGAATTACCTTAAATTTAACATGAACTGAAAAGTGCAAAAATACTGTAGAAGACTGGAAGAAGGTCATCTTCCAAAAATAGAAAACTGAACACCGAAACCCACTTGAAATTCACACCAACCAAACAAAAAACAGCAGCCCAAGCAGAACAAAACCAGCCAACCAAAACTTCACGACAGCAAAAAAATCAAAACCCTCTAACTCTTCTAATCTTGCTTTCTTGGTCCCAAGGAGTCAGGAAACAACAAAGATTAGATGGTAATTTCCTGCTTGCAAGACAGGAGAGGAGGAACTCAAGTTCCAAGAGGTGGGGAAGCAGCTGTACCTTTCTCATTCAGAGAGGCTAAGGGAGGTGTGCTGTCCAACACGATACATTTAAGTGGGATTTGGGAGAGGTTATGATGCTGAAATCTAACACTGGCTTCTGAAATCAGCTATTTCCACTCAGACAAATAGAAGTATACAGAGTCCAGAGTTGACACATGAAGTAAATACGGCTTTCAGCTGATAAGCTGGCAAAACTTGTTTTTTTAAAATAATGTCTAAACATTATTTAATAATTATTAAATATTTTTCAATATTTCAAACAGAAGTATTATTGTTAAAAATAAGTGTAAATTCGAGGACCATATTCTGAGACAAATTATTAGAAGCAATGTGTAACAGAAGTAAGTTAAACATACATATCAGCCTTCTGAATGCAAACAACTGCACAAGCAAATCTCTGAAGTTCTCCTCCTGAAAGGTCCTCAACATTTCTTTCTTTCAGGTGTGTTAAGTCTGCAAATAAGTGTTTAATTTTAGGTATGTTATAACCAACACAACAATCCATATTTTTATTACCTACAGAAACATGTATAAACATAGCAAACATTCTACAGAGAGGAAAGGAAAACAGAAGGAGAATAAGCACTCACTTTATACAGCATCAGTATCATACTACTAATACTAAGTCACAGCAAGCTATGGCTTCTCTGCAGCATTAGTTGCATGGCTGCTTCTTATCATGCAGAAGGATTACATTTCTATTTCTTCTTCCACCATATATTTGGTAAAGATTTCTGGCCCTAAAAAGAAACTATACCAATTCTGAAAGTGCTTGTCAGACTTGGCTGAAGAGTTGTAATTTTCAGGAAAACCAAACCTTACAGCAGATGGGTGAAACGGGTATTTTCTAAGCAGTTTAATAAACACATTTCAAGAATAGATAGAATTGTGTCACTAATAAATTAAGTGGGGCTCAAAGCCCGCGTTCTTGGTGGCAGCCCCACATTCAGTATCCAGCTCCATCCAAGAGAATCCTACTGTGAATTTAGCAACAACTAAATTTAGTAACAACTAAAAACCAAACACCTACAAAACATTACTAGGGCTAGACTATGCAGATGTTCTTATTAATTGTATTAATCTCAGAAGTCAGTGTTACTCCCACTAAGATTAAATATATACAAGCTTTGGGGGGAGTGTGCTATATTAGGGTGACATTTTTTACACACAGTGATTCTCCCGAGGGGGATGCTCAGATTTTGCCACATTTGTGAGCAAGCAAGAGAAGCAGATGTTAAGTGGAATTTTTCCAGATTTAAAAATATGCATTTTCTACTATGAAACAGAAACTGCATTAGATTCTGTTAGCTAGCATGTATCAACCAGTTTGCCACCAGAAAGTATTATTTGTGTTATTTATATTACAGCATGCCCTGGGCTTTACACTAAAGCACCTTTACTTTTTCTCTCTTTTTTTTGAGTTAGTATAATTTACATGTTCTATCACATAATGATAACTTGATTGTTTCAGTAAATCTGAACTTCTCAAATGCTATAAAATTTAACTGTACAAATTTACTTACCAAGCTGCTGACATACAACAGTTTGTGTCTTAGTTTCATCCTTTCTATCCAGAATTGATCCCACTGTTCCCTGCATGATAAATAATAAAAAAACCCAACCAACATTAAAAATTTCAGACAGTTCTGAATTATGCTGCTAAATAAAACCTTGAAACACATGAGAAGTACTACAGAAGAAGCTCCCAGCTTTCTATTAACTCATGAAATGTCTCACCTTTGCAGCTTTAGGGATCTGGTCCACATACTGAGGTTTAATGATAGCTTTAAGGTCATCTTCCAAGATCTTGGTAAAATAATTTTGTAATTCAGATCCTCGGAAGTAAGTCAAAATTTCTTGCCAATCAGGTGGATCCTGTGACAAAATTAAACCCTGGGTTTACTCATACCATTTAAAAACGTATTAAGAAACTCTAATTTTAAATTCCAATCAATAAGGCAAAGAGAATATGCTTGTAAGATAACACACCAAAAAAAAATCCCCAAAAACATTCTAAAAACAAAGTTTAGAGATCTTTTTTTTCCAGGTTTCACTAGCCTTAAAAAAAAAAAAAAATTTGCACAGTTAAGAAGTTACTGAACTGAAACAACTTCATGGGGAAAATGACAGCATGGATTAGTGTCTTATTAGCTATCTGATACAGCTAATCTGATACAGCTAATCCAAAGAAAAAGGACTGGAATGATAAAAGCACAAACTTGCACAGAAGATGTAACAAATCCAGTAATTTTCTCTGCTTCTAGCAAACATTTCCAAGGAAACAGAAGGAGTAAACAAAGGAAAAATGACAAATTGAAAATAAAAAGGAACCATTCAGAGCAACCACCCAGGAAAAAGTCCCCCCTGGCACACTGTACTACTCTGAGGGGTGCTGAGTTAATTACTTTGATGATAAACAGTATGGAATCAGACTGACACAGTCATATTTCCAAACTAAGCAAATACACAGAGGAAATGCTTCATCAGTTTTAGAGCAGAAGCAACATGGAAGATTCAATTCATACCACGTGTTTCTGTGGTCATACTGATATGGCTCCTTCACAGCAAAGTCTGATTTTGGAAGCATGGTAATTCAATTAAGTACACATTCAGAAAGTCAAAAGTTTTGCTATTTCTGCAATACTACCACCTGAAACAAGAAGTTCACAAAATAATATAAACCAAATTTGAAAGAGAATGTAAAATGTAGCTAGGAAATGATTATTTCTTTGCAGCTTTAGGTAAAAGCCATGAATTGAACAGTTTGTTAAAACATTATTCTTTCAGGTGAAGAAAGTTTGAACGCACTTGTTCTTACAAGTGCTTCTTGAAGGACAAAAGTGCGCACCAGAAATCAACTGTCCTCGTGCAATTTGAAGGTAAGAAAGTAACATCTGAAATACTGCTAAAGAGGAGTCCTAATAGTTATTATTTACGCTTTTCTCTAATGTATTCACTCTTTGGAGTAGTGCTACGTAAAGATGCCCTTGTGAAATATTTTGCTCACTGCCTGCAGTTTGACTTGGAATAAACACATCGGAAAATGGATTATGAATTCCCATGAATACCAGCAGATTACAAGTTGTTTTAAGTCTGGTTCTCAAAAAGTCCTATTTCCAAGTAACTAGCAACATGAAGAAATGAAGGATTTTCCAGAGCTCAGTATTTAAGTGTACAGTGGGAAATACCTTCAACCACAACTTACAGTAACAACATAATTTATGAGAAATCTTCCTCAAAAGAATCAAAGATAAAAATGCCTAGGAGAACCCAAGGATACATGGTAAGTGTTCATAGACCCTTGAACTGTTCAGGTAAAAACAAAGGTAACTTAGAAGATACTCCAGTGCTTGGGCTATGGAAATCTCGGATGGGAACAGGTAAATTATGCAGGGAGAAAAACTTGACTTCAAGATAGAAACTTACCTCTGATTTTTCTCTTTTGTGAGTTACAATTACAATTAGTACCCTTATCTTTCTTGAGAGATATACACAATTTGCAAGAAAGCCTTTATTAGCAAAAATCTTCTACTATTGGTGCTGTGTGAAGTAGGTCACTGGCTGTCAATGGACAAAGTGCCAACATCCCCACAAATCCATCACATTCACAGATACCAACGTTCAGTCCAAAAATATAAACACAGCTATCTAAAATGCTAACTCTATTTTCTTGCTGATACGTACATCATATTTTCCAAGATTTGGCTTTTGTTTTCCTGCTAAAATTTTCAAGGCAGTTGATTTTCCAATACCATTGGTTCCAACCAATCCCAGTACTTCACCTGGACGAGGGATAGGCAACCTGTACGAAACATTGATAAGTTTGTGTTATATTTATGCCATCACACACCAACATTTAGTGGTCAAGTAAATGTTGCAACTCATTTAATATTTTCTGATTTTTACAGCCTTTGTTATCTTGCAAATATTTAACCCAAATTATATAAAATTCCATAAAAATAGAAGAGCATAAGAAATATTTAAAGGAAGTCTGTTTTTAAATAGGAGCTCTGTAAAATAATCCCTAATGTGTATTTATTTCATTATAATACTTTTTAATAAGAAAAACGTAATTAATATTCTAAAGGAAGCTACTGGGGTAAGAACCAAGAACATTTTGATGTGCACTATGTTTACACTGTCAAAAACTTGGGGTTTTGTCTCTTTGATATTTGAAAAATAAAATACCTGTGAAGTTTGAAGGCATTGGCACAGTATCTATGTGTTGTTTCTTTCTCCAGGTTGCTAGGTAAGTTAACAATTGACAAGGCTCCAAAAGGACATTTCTGGAATTGAAATAAATTATAGATTATTAGAGCACATAATTTATTAACAAAAGCCTATGTTCTGTGCTGCACTCAGCTGTGCATTTACATTTTGAAATGGACTTCTACCAAATTTCCTTTACATGATCAACCTGCCGAAGAAGTTCTATATGACATTTTTTGAACTAATAGTCTGCAATTTAGACTGTGAGTCTAAAATACAAATAAAGCACACTGCATACATTCTCCACCTTTCACAAAAGCCATCTTTCTCCTGCTAGGTGTCTGCAGACATAAAGAAAAAACCCAAACAAAGCTGAGCAAAAACAATGCCACGAACAAAACCCCCACCTTGCAACCCAATCAGTTCAGTCAAGTGACCCGGTTCTTCACTTTCTATAAACAATGAGTTAACTTGGTCTGATTAGCCCAGGAAAGAAAACTGCTTTTTGAAGTTACAGTATACATTACTAAATATAATAGCAAAATAAGGAAAATTAAGCACTTTAAATACCTTGATGCAAATACCACAACCAATACAAAGGGTTTCTGAAATCCATGCTATTTTGCTCTGTGATGTGACTTCTATGCAAAGTTTTCCTGGTGAAAAAAAAAAAAAAAAAAGATAAAGTCAGTAAAGTTTCTGGTGAATCAGAATTCCTGCCTACTAAATTCCACAGAGGAACATGTAACTGATGAACACTGAAGCTTCAAATTATCCAAAGGCTTGAAAAGTGTCATTATTACTAAGAATTGTTCATGCTTTTAGTGATAATTCCAAAGGCTTTATAAAAAAAAAAAAAAAAAAAAAAAAAGCTTGAATGATACACAAACATCTATCAGTTACAAAAAGCTCATTCTAGCAGAATCCTTCTAAGAGAACTGATTTTAAAAGGTCTCCAATGGCTTCAATGCTTTTTTACATTGTATCTCTTACCCATCCGAACCACAGGACAACTCTTCTTGCATTCCTGACGACATTTCTTTGGCTTACACTTGTCATGGTTCACTATAGCAATTCTTGTTAATTTGTCTGCCATAATGCACAATTTAGGGTTAAACACATACACCAATTATAAGAAGGAGTGGTGGGAGTCTTCCAGACCCTAAGAAAAAAAAAAGAAAAAAACTCCATAAGAGACCATGTTACTGACAGCACAGAGAACTGACAAATCCTAAGTTATTGCTAGTGGAGTGCAGAGATGAAAAATGCAAAATTTGATTTTTTCCTCCTTTAAGCAACACAGCAAACAGAGTGAAGTACAAATAACAAGGGTACTGATACGTAGATAACTGCACAAATTTTTAACATCACCTTTCTATCCCATTGCTATTTTTCCAATAAAATAAAACTGTGATTATATCTGAAAATGGATTTGTTTCCAAAAAAAGCACGCTGTAGTAAGAACATAAGAATCCATACAGCTCTAAATTTTAGCTTTACAAGTTGTCTTGTATAAAGCACCCTTGTTCACACTGTCAAATTGTGATTACAACTATTACTCCAAGGATATGACTAGAATATACATTTACAAACTGTATGCCAATATTCTGTATTAAAGGATTAAAATAGTGTAAAATGTAAACCAGTTTTCAAAGTGAAAATCTGTAATTGCATATAAAAAGTAAACCAGACAGTGTGAGCAGACATTCATGATGATGTTTGATTCTTTAATCTTGAGTTTCATTAGTATTTGAATAGCTACAGTTACATTCTGCATTTCCTAACATGGTATCAATGCCTATAATAGATTTCAATAAAATAAGTAAAATTGTTTATAACACAGAAAGGCTCTGCAAAGGGATCTGGCCAAGCTGGATCCATGGGCCTGAGGATCAGTAAGGCCAAGTGCTGGGTCCTGCCCCTGGGTCACAACCACCCCAGGCAGTGCCACAGGCTGGGGCAGAGAGTAAGGGAAATTGCCTGGTGGAAAAGGGCCTGGGGGTGCTGGTGACAGTGACTGACCATGAGCCAGCAGTGCCCAGGTGACCAAGAGGGCCAGTGGCATCCTGGCCTGGATGAGCAATGGTGTGTCCAGCAGGAGAGGGCAGGGATTGTCCCCCTGTACTGGGCACTGGAGAGGCCACCCCTGAGTGCTGTGTCCTGTTCTGGGCCCCTCACCAAAGAAAGGCACAGAGGGGCTGGAGTGAGCCCAGAGAAGGGCAGTGGAGCTGGGGAGGGGCTGGAGCACAGCTCTGAAGAGCAGCTGAGGGAGCTGCGGGTGTTTAGTCCAGAGAGGGAGGCTCAGGAGAGCCCTTGTCAATCTCTGCAGGTGTCTGAAGGAGGGTACAGCAAGGCAGGAGATGAGGCTCTACTCCAAAATAACAAGAGACAGGACAAGAGTAAACAGCCTCAGATTTCATCAGGGGAGTTTAGACTGGATGTCAGGAAAACTATCTTTCTGAAGGGTGGACAAGCATTGCAACAGGCAGCTCAGGGAAGTGGTGGAGTCACCATCTCTGGAGGTATTAATAAGACATGTAGGTGTGGCCCTGGGGGACACGGGCTAGGGGCCAGTGCTGCCTTAATGGCTGGACTCAATAATCTTGGACATCTTTTCAAACCTAAAAAACTCTGTAATTTTGTGGAGTACAAGATGATTAAATATTCCTGAAATCACAAATAAATGCATGCAAAGAAGTGAAATTACAACTTGTATTCCTCTCTATAAGCCCCTCTTTCCCTGCTCAGCTCTTTTTACTGGACTGTAGTGGGACTTTGTAGAGCTGCAGCAAATGGAGGGAAGAGCAGAGAATCTGAAATTTAAGTCTTGACAGATAAAAAAAGATGGAATGTGTTTTAAAGTGCATTCATATTTCCTTCACAAATTCACTCATAATATGAAAAATAACAATAATAATGACTTTTATCTTCCTATGAACAAGGCACACCTAAGGGCAACTCCCTCCAGCTCCAGAACAACAAAGACAACTGAATAAATGCCATGAAGTACAAAGCATTTCCATCTCACTAAATAAAGGGATGGCAGCCCTACAGAAGATGCATGGTCAAAATAATTTCAATGCAGTATCAGTAGTTCAATAATGTAACTGGGAAGGAGTCTGGAAATACTTCAGGTTTCCACACAGTGCAAAGGTGTAGATCCATCCAAAGGATTCCAAAATTTCTAATTAAAGGAATTTTTTTCTGTGAGATGTCCAGCTCACATTTGCTTCACCAAACCAAAGCATCCTGCAGTGGTTTACAGACTGTATTTACTACATATGGCAAATGGATGAAGAAAGGTTTCAAACTTGCAAACTCCTGAAGGAAACAAGGATAAAATGGGCATATGGCACATTTATCCTATTAAACCCTACCCTTCTATAAACTTCTGTTGGAAGGAATCCTCCAGATACTACTGGAAGATGGACATCCAGCAGCAAAGGGCAGAAAACCAGATGTTATCGTATCTTTAAGTCCATTACTACCACAGGCACAAATATTTTAGGTGATTCCTTTTAAAAGTGGTAGTCTTATTCAGTTTCCAAAGTATTTTTAAACTAATGTCGAAAGATATTCTTCCTCATCTACAAATGAATGTAACTATTAGTCACACTGTCAACCTTATTGGGGAGTTTTTACTTGTATTTTTTTTCTTTACTATTTTAAATTTCCCAAGTCAGAAAGTCCTATTAACACAGCTGATGTGTTTAAATAAATGATACAATATTAAAAATAAAACTAAGTGATTCAACAGACTGTCAGACCAGACTGACAAAGTAGGGCTGAACATTGAAACTGCATCCATAGACCAGGCCAACAGACATGGAATAATGAGTCTGCAGTTCTCACTTGAATACATCAGAAAACAACAAACTGAAAGCCTTTTTTTTGAAGACTATCAAGGTGCTTGAGTCAGGGTAATTTTCTTGAGGACAGGTACTGGATGCTGTCATTACTTCAAACAAAGATACATTCTTTGAGAAGACATCCCAGTGCTTTTCACTAAAATGCTGCAGTTTACAGTGTGGGGAGTACTTGGGGGTGAACAATTCCCTCTGTTTTCCCAGGGGAAGTGCCTAATGTGGGTCAGCCCTTTCTGCAAGGCCTGAGCAGACAGACCACTGTGGATCTTCCACCTGAGCTGCAGGCAGCAGTGAACCAGTTCTGTGGGTTGCACAGGCGAGCCCCAGGAGCCAAAGCTGCCGTGGCTCAGCAGCCTGCCCTGCCCAGCCCCCCAAACCTTGTCCAAAGCTCCTGCTGAGCAGTGCTGAGAGCAGCCTGGGCATCTCCCCTCAGCCACCCACCCTTCAGCCTAAAGCTCCAAAGCAGGAGAGAGGGATGGAGCTGCTCTCAAACACCAAGGCAAATATGGCTTGAAACAAGCAACTCTTGCCAACTCCCTCAGCATGCTTTCCAGTCGTGGCGGGATAATCAGACTGAAGTTTACGCTCCCTGCTGAATCAGGCTGGGGTCGGTAAGCAATGAAACAGCCCAAGTTTGGTTCTTTTCCTAATACCAACTTACATGGGAAAATGCCCATCTGTGGTGAATAGTGTTGAAGGGGTCAGAGAATTCATATGTACACTAAGCATTTATTAGAGTATATGGTGGGGGAACAGAAGCAATGAAGCAGCATGAAGACACACACTCCTCCCATTCTGCTCCCATCTAAGTGTCAGAAGTGTCAGAAGTGTCAGTTTATTCAAAATTCTCTAGTGGTCTTCGCCATTTTCATTAAAAAAAGT
This sequence comes from Pycnonotus jocosus, assembly GCA_013400435.1. Lineage (NCBI taxonomy): Eukaryota > Metazoa > Chordata > Aves > Passeriformes > Pycnonotidae > Pycnonotus > Pycnonotus jocosus. Next base: position 882,979 of record VWYP01022910.1, on the reverse strand, counting down.
ATTTGTGACTCTTGGAACTTCTGCAGTATTTCCAGGACAGTGCTGATGTCTACAATGACAAGTATCCACGAAAGAAAATAATAATTTCTGCTTAGAATGCAGGAACAAATAAACAAACTGTCCAAACCAGACTGAATTCAAGTTACATATTTACATTCAGGTAGCTGAGTGGCATTTAAATTAACATACAGAATAGGATGGTTGGTGATTCCAAGGAACAGATGTAGAACTCTCAGGACATCGAACACAGATCAGCAATGTTACAGTACAAGACGCCAGTAACTGAGCAGTGCAGTCAGCACTTTAGGGGCAGGAGAAACTGGTACTCAGAAGCATTTGACTTCATGACTGTGCTTCTCAAGAAGAACAGAATAAAAAACAAAGTATGCAAATATTAATTTGCTACTAACTACTAGGGTAAAGAGCTGCTTTGAATTAGTGAATGATCATGGTGTGGCAGCAGAAAATCCTCCCAGAATGGACTGGCAACAAAGGTGAAGGAAGGAGAGAAGGCCTAAAAACTGCTGGCTAGAGAAAAAAGAAAATGTCCTAAAAACCCTGTCAGTATCATTTATTGAAGCCAAAAGCTGCCCATTATGTTCAATTATGTTATTTAATACAAAAAAACCCCAAACATGTCTAAAAAGAAGACACAAAACATGTTATCACAAGCATTCCAAGTCAGCATGCTTAGGCTGTCTGACACAGCTGCTGCACACCCTGACACACCAGATTACAAAAAAAAAAAGCAGCCCACATGCAGACCTTGCTATCTGCCACAGAAGGCAACAGCAACGTACAATCTGTAGAACAAGTGCACTGTGCTTGCACTAATATTTATTTCTTTCACAGGCATTAGAGCTAAATTATAATTTATGAAGTCAAGGCAATTATGACTGAGAAGGATTTGTAATGGCTATTAACTATTCAGACTTAAGTAAACAAAGACTGAAACAGAATCAGAGATTATTCAATGAAAGATGTGAAGGCAAGATCTGGGTTCAGAATTGTGCCATGCTTTAGTTACTTTGCACAAAACAGTGACCATTTTATAAAATGACCCTGCCTAAGACCTCAGAGAGAAATGCTGTGGAAAGAAGCGAGGATGAGCAGCACTTTCAGCTGCCATTGAAAACAAGCACAAGAATTGCCTCTCAATTCCATTGCTGATGGACTACATACAGTCACACCATAACAAGAATGAAAAAGCCAAGAACAAGAATACCCAAAGAAAATTGAAATGAAAGATAAAACAGATTTTCAAACCGCATATGGGAGATCACTACATCTGTAAGTATCAAAGCAGAAACAACAGTAAATGATACAAGAACTAGTCTATGCTTAAGGTTTTGACTTTTGTTTTAGAAATGGAGGCAATGCAAAAAAAAAGAAGTTTAGACATGCCCCAGATTTCCCTACTGTATTAAATCATTATGTTACTCATAAGACACGACATGAATAAGAAAACATGTTAACATGAAAGCATATGGTCAAATATACTGACGCTGCACAACGAGTGGGTGTGTTTAGCTTGTGCTGAGCAGTATTTAATTATCACTCAATCTTCAACATTTCCCCTTAACATGAAGTGAAATGAGTGAGAACGAACCCATAAATTAGCAATCTAATGAAACTAATGAAAGTACTTCACGACCACTGGTTTAGGACAGCAATTTATGGAAGGAACCACAGCAGGGAAACTTAAATGAGGGCGTGAAAACTGTGACAGGAACTTGCAGGTGAAGTATCCAAGCGCATTCCAGGCAGGAAACACCATCATGGTCCTTGAGAAAAGCCCTGCCGACTTCTTCTTCTGTTTTTACACATACTCGCAGAAAATGGCCTTACCCCGCTATCTTATCGCACCTGCAAGAAGGCTGGATCTCCTCACCGCCGCACAAGCACCCACGTGGATATCAGCTTCCCCCGAAAGAAGGCAAAATACGGCTTTCCCCCCCACGCGGAGGAGGAAGTTTCCCGTTTTCACTGGAGCAAAATGCCGGCGTTCCCTTTTCCAGAGCCAGGCCGCCACCGCCACCGCCAGCAGGCGAGGATCCCGCGCTGCATCCACAGGGAAGCCATTCCCGCGGCCGGGAGCAGCAGCAGCAGGGACGGCGCTCTCTGACCCCGGCTGGCACAAAACCCGAGGCGCCGGGGATGACGTACCGCGTGTGCAGGCAGTGCCGGCCCGGGCCGTGCCCACGCCGGCAGCGAGCCCCGATCCCCGGGAGCCTCCGGCCCTGAGGCCCGGCGGGGCGCGGTCGAGCCGACCCTTCTCCCACGGGGGATCGGGCGAGGCNCCCGCGCGCGCAACGTGCTCGCGCCGCCGCCGCCACCCGGCCAAGATGGCCGTCGGACCCGGGGGGCGGGGCATCGGCGCGCGCCACGGAGAGAGAGGAGGGGAGGGAAGGGAAGGGAAAGGAAAGGAAGGGCGGCCCTGGCCAGCGACAGCAGGGAAGGAAAGGGCGGCCGTCCTCACCATGGAAACCTAGAGCACGGCTGTGCCGAGGGAGCTCACCCTCCCGGGGTGCGGGCGGCGGCCCCGCTCCGAGGGGAGCCCCCGGTCGGCACGGCGCGTTCCCAGGACAGAAAGGTCTCGCTGGCCTCTACCTCCACTGGGTAGGTGGTGACGGGAGGCAGCAACAGT
>VWYP01022910.1:727052-879946 GCA_013400435.1 Pycnonotus jocosus | reverse complement strand
GCACTGCGGCTCCTCCGCGGCGGCGGCGGCGGCTGTTCCCGGCGGGATCAGGTGGGAAAGGTGGGAGCTGCGGCTCTAACGGGGCCATGAGGGGAGGAGAAGGACGAGGAGGAAGGTGCTGCCCGGGCAGAAGCTCGGCTGGCTGAGGCGATCTGTTCGCGCCGGGTGTGGGGCTGCCCAGCCGGTCGCTCCCGCCGTGCGTGCGGGGGTCTCGCATCGCCCCCGCGGCCGGAGAGCGGAGCCCGGGCTGGGATCCGGCGGGGCCGTGCCGTGAGTAGGTGCTGCTGCTTTATTTCCGATACTAACGCGGTTTGTAGGCCTGGGGGACACGGCTGTGTTGTAAACCTGGGTAATTTTCATTATATTTATTTATAATTGTTATAATTAATATAATTGGTATTGATTGAAAGCCTTACAAACAAGTCGTGGGGGGACGGCTAACAGTTGGTTTTTCAGAGCGGCTTCATCCTCTGGTTGCTCTTGGTTTTCACGACAATTTCCGCCTAATATTTACACTTTACACTCCTTGTAAAGATGTGCTCGCCTCCTTTAAGGAACAGCTTGTAACCCTACCGGGTAACTTTGTAAAATCTGGGTTTTCACAAAAATATATTTTTTAAAAAGTATTTTTTTAGATTGATTAGGAATATATGTATAAAATTGCTAAATTAATTCTCTTAATTATCTTTATTTTTAATGACATATAATTTTGACAATGAAAGATTAGTAATTTTCACTAATAGGCTTTAAGCAATTCACTGGAGGCAGGGTAAAAATAAGTTTGTTAAAGTTGTATTGAGAGAATAATCTGAGGGATCAAATGCACAGGTGAGCTAGTTAAAATAGGGTGCTGCTGAACACTTACTATCATTATTAAATATTAATTAACGATTAATAATTTTTATGTTTAATGTTTATTCTTCTATCTGCTTAGAAAAATAGTGAGAGGCTGGTTTTTGGATATACATTGAGATCTTTAAAGGCCTTAGATGAGCAAGGGTCCAGCCAAAGAAAATGAGAGCAGGGACAAGAGCTTGCAAATCAGTAGTAAAATGAGTAGTGCAGTTAAGAAAATCAAGGAGTCTTAGGTATGAAATTCCCTTCTGTTAAGAAAAGGAAAAACAGTCTTATGGATGTCACAGAAATGCTGAAGTTGTCACTGCAGCCTTTGTTCAGTTTTCCTGGAAAGGCTGTAGTCAGATATTTGCTAAAACTGAATAAAATTATATTATTGGAATGCAATCAGCATAATACTTCTTAAAAAACATTTGAAAAAAAGAGAAAAGCCAGATGATCTCTGATCCCCTGAAGAATTCTGAGGAGGTGGTTTGGGAAGGGCATTTGTCAGTAAGTAGAGGACAGTTAAAATCAGTGTGCACACAGGAAATATTCTAGTGTGGTTTGTTGAGAGTAGTCTGGATAAAACTTTTGGTTGTTTTTTTTTTTAACATTAGCCAATGCACTTAATAAGGAGGGAATATGAGGAGTCTGTCTTGAGTTTTACAGGATTTCTGCCATTGTTCCAGCTACTGAAGTATGGTCTAAAAATAATTATTTTTAAAGATTTTTTTAAGAGCTTTTGAATCAGACTTGTAAATAACTCACTTTTAAACAGGGGTGTCATGAAACATGCTCCTGGAGGGTTCAGTTTTGAGTGTATTTTCACTGTTTCCTGTAATGTGGAACACAAAATTGAAAGGATTGCAAGCACTGTACAGCTGAGGGCTGGAATTAAAAACCTTCTTGGGAGGCTTGGGGACAGGTTGGAAATCAGCATAACTAAGCTCAGTTAACGGGAACTGAGGGAGGAAGAGAACACAGGAATAAAAAATCGAAGGCCTGGTTAGTGGAAAGGGTGTCAGTGAACAGCAAACAGTATCCCAAAATATACTGGACATTTATACTGCATTTGAGCACTGCAATGCATAGTAAAACAAATATTAATTGAGAATTATGTTCTTTCAGCTACCCAGGTGTTGCTTTGTCACATTAACAAATGTGAGGAAATATAAAAACAAGGAAAGTAATTCCTCTGCTGAAAAAGGCCCTTAGCTAATATGGTCTGGTTATTTTTTAAACAATAGTGCTGAATACCTAGACTCTGCAAGAATATTAGGTTAATTAAACTTCGTGAGGGGAGTTTGAAAGGCATAGACACTCTAGAAAAGAAGAAACTAAGTGCAAATTCAGTGAGTGCCCTCACATCAGTAGAAGGATTGCTACATAAAGGCCAGTGGTTGACAAGTCTTAGAGTTCTCTGTAGATCAAGAGATGCTTGTTTTTACAAGGTGATACCTGATTTGGATGCTAAAGGGAAACTTTTAGGTTTCTGAAACCTGAGGCTGGGTGTCCACAAATCTCTTTCTGGAGAGATAAATGCCTGGACAGACATCTCTCAGGCAGTCAGGTCTCTCAAGGGCCCTCACAGGTGTGTGTTTAAACAGTTCTGTACATACAACATGGTGGAATTACAAGTTTTAATAGGGGAAAACTGCTTTGGAGTCTGCAGGTTTCCTTTGAGCCTGGGTTTTTATGGAGCTTTAGTAGGAAAGGCCCGTGGTGTATCCTTCAGTATCTCCTCTTGAGTCTGTTGTGTGCTCCCACAAGGGTTTGCTTCCAGCTGTGCACCTTTCCAAGGTGTCTCCTGCTGGTGCCTCAGAGCAGCCTGGCTGGGGAAGGCAGACTGTCCAACTGTTTAAATGCATTTCACTCTCTTCATAAACTGTGCTTGCTGAAACATCTTCAATTGGCTGTTGCTTCACAGTGCTGGGATGTTTTCTGGAAAAGAGAGAACTTCTCTGAGGAAGATGAGGGATAAATAGTTCAAGGAAAGGGGAAAAAGCTGCTGCTTTCTCTGGATCAAAGGTTGTGCAAACCACAGAGTGGAAAAAGGCAAAATGAAAATGTGGCCTTGATCATGTCATTAAGACATTCACATATTCACCGTTAATAAGGAAACAACAGCCTGTTAATGATCTTTTGGAATAACTGAATTGGAGAATCAGAGATGTTTCCAGGCAATGCTTATAGAGATGGAGTGTGTCTTTCCATTTCACAGCACATGTCAAGGAGAAGGCCTTCTAATAAAATTACTTGTTTTTACGCAGCCTGAAAAAGCAAAGAAAAATTTTATTAGGTGACTTAAATTCCTTTTAGTGCTAGATATTTATGTCTCATTTAAAATGAGGTGCTTTTACTTCTCCTAGTGAAATGTCCAGAAGTGTGACTTGAATGAGCTGGCCTGTTGCTGCATTATTTTTCCTTACTGCTTCTATCAGCTTTCAGATTTCTAAGTTCTGAAGAGTATTGGAGATCTTCAGCAAAGCTATCCAGAATGTTCTTGAGCAGGAGTTCTGTCATGAAAATGACTCATTTAGTTCAACCATTGAAAACTTCCAGTCTTTCTCATCACTAGTACACAATATGTGGCTGATTTATTTGCCAGCAGTAGTTTGGAGTTGAAATTTTGGGGTTTGAGAAGCTTTTCCTGTTAGATGGAAAGAAATAAGCTCAGTTTAAAACAGCAGGAAACTTGAATGATGTTTCTTGCTGTATATTTCAGATCCCCAGAGTGTAATGCCTCCAGCTTTCGAGAACCAGCGCAATACAAGTCTTGCGTTTTTAAGTTATTTAGAACTTTGCTGTGTGTGCTGAAGCTTATAAGAAATCTCAACATCATTATCTCACGGGATTTTGCATACTTGAAAATTCCGGTAATTTTTTTTTTTCTAAAAGCACGTGTAATCAACTTTGTGATGTAATCTGAGTGAACAATGTAATTTCTGTAATTTACTTTATTTTGGCGGGTTTTGATGGGGTGTTTGCATAGTCCTTGTGTCTTAAGGGTGGGATTTGGAGTTTTTAATTCATTTTCTCTTGAAGTCAAAAGAGTGTCAAGACATGCTGGCAGTAATATTCAAAAGATGTTCTCTATGATGTTTTTGAGATGTGATCACTTGAATTACAAGTGAACAGTTTGGCTTTACTTCATGAGGTTGAATTTTCTGTGTATATTTTTAGAGGTTGAAAGAACAGTATTTTTGATGTCTGTATAAATCCGAGAATTAAAATGAATGCGACTCAACCTCTCTTAGTTCACTGCCACAAAAGTAAAGAAAAATTGCACAGAGTTTGGATTAGAAAGGCATTTGAGCTTTAAAATTCACAAGTCCAGGATAATAGTCTCCCCAATGCTTAATAAACACAACTGGAATTTTGGTGCAGCATGGGGTTGGACTAAATGATTTTTGAAGGTCCCTCCTACTAGTCCAAACTATTCTGTGAAAAATGTTTGTTTTTCAAGTAGCTGTGAACTAAATGTTTTGTAATTTTTTCCCAAGTTTTTTGGTTTGGGTTTTTTTTTTTTTAATATTTAGATGGCATTAGGATTAATATGTCTGTGAATATGTATGTATGACATCTGTAGGATTAGCTGTGTAGTGTCCAACTTCTCTTCTCAGAGGATGGGGTTTGCACAAGGATTTTTTCTGAAGACTTCTGTGACACTTGCTGTTGTCAGCATTTAGATTTATTTTCTACACATGCAATTATTTCTTCAGATTTTGTTTGTGGTAGTTAGGACTGCAGTCTCACATATGAGAAAGCAGGTAAAATATCTGTGTCAAGTCTTATGTTTGAAAAATAAAAAGAAAATACTCAAGGGCAAATAGAAAGTGTTTGGTGCGGTACAGAATTGAGATTTCCTGTGTCCCACCAAGAAGTTTTAGCTGTGAAGTCGTTGGTACACAGAGAATGCTGTCTGTGCCTGGTGTCAGTTCTGTAGTGGGTGAGGCCTGGATCCTGCGGGTCTCAGCACAGCTCAGTCCCGTATTTGCTGTGTGGGAGAGGCACTGGAAGACTTGTACTGAGATTAGCAGAGCATGACTTGATGGCATGCCTGTAAGCAAAGGATGAGAGGTCAGCTCTAATTCCCTGACTCTTTAGTGCTCTATGTTTAATTTAGGCTTTAATGTAGTTCTTTTCATTGAACTGAAGGGATTTTTTTGAATTTTCTTAAAAAATATTTTAAGCCACTTCCTAGGAAGTAGTAAAGTGTTCTGTACTATACAACCCCCAACTTAATTAAGTTGTTTTATATGTGGTGATAGTCTGAGTGTTGAGACTGAGACTTGAACAATGCAAGGCACAAGTTTATGATTCCAGGTGAAGTTGTAAGGTTAAGGAAGTGGTTGTGAATAAATGTGGATATAACAAATTGCTACAAATTATACCATTTGTTTAAACTCTCATTTCCTATTTTAGGGGTGAAGTATCTTTTGCTGTAGTTTCTGGATTTGTAGATTAACAGAACTTTTAAGTGTATCTGTGGGAGAGAATGAAGTTGTATTGTTAGCCTCTAAATCAACATTTTAAATTTTAATTTCTTAAAAAACAGAACTGTAAAACCCAAAATCTGCAACCCTGACTAACTCTGTATGCATAAATTAGAACAATACAGACAAAGTATGTCTTATGAATGTTCCAAGTGTGTATTGAATTCTTAATGACAAAAAATTGACATATATGCTGAACTTCTAGTTGTATTACACATATATATTCTATATATATACACATATTACTTTATATATATATAAATAAAATGTTCTACAGACATGCAAAAATGTATTTGTGTATATGTATAAACCACATATTCTGTAGGCTATTATAAGAGTGTGAGGCTGAAGAATTAAACTGACTATGTGAACAAACAAAATCCTTTAATTTTCCCATCAAGCTAAAAATATGTCAACTAACTCACTTGTTTTCTCTCACTAGAAATGACCACCCCAAACAAGACCCCACCTGGTGCTGATCCAAAGCAGTTAGAGAGGACTGGTACTGTTAGAGAAATAGGCTCACAAGCAGTTTGGTCTCTTTCATCCTGTAAGCCAGGTAAAGCGCAACAATGATGTAAAAAGTTGAATGTACATTTATGTTTGGGGGGGAAGCCATCCACAGTAAAACTGCTGTAGTGTAGGCTGTAGTCACTGCAAATAATGTTGGCCTTCTCTATGTGTGATACAGTATGAAAGTTAGAACTGTATCAGAAATCCTGCTATGAGGAACCATCTCATATGAACTAAACAGAACTCTTACATATTTTATATTAACTTTTAAATTTTTTTTCTTATATTTACACAGTGAACAAACTAAGCCATGTGATCAGAACCACACCCAGTACAGTGAAATTGTTTCTATGCTTTGGCATTTTGTCTGTGTGTCTTCCATTTTTAACTAAGGATGACTGTGCAGCTGGGTGACCTAAATGTTCTGACTGAACTTTGTAACTTTGTGTGGCCTCAGCCATTACAGGGTGGCCCTAAAACCCTGCCAGTAAAATGAACCTGTGGTCCTGAGGTGCAGCTAGTGTTACCTGCTCAAAATGTCTGAAAATCTGTATTCTTTCCCTTTGGGGTGGTTGAGTTGCTATTTCAGAAATATCTGTTGGGAATTGATCAGCTGTCTTGCTGCAGCCTTGGGTCAGTGATCCCTTTATGTCACAATGCTGTGCTCAGGTGAATGACTTTGGTCTGAAATCCTGGAATATTGGAGGAAAATGTCTCATGGTTTTGTTGCTTTAGCAGGCTGAAGGAAATTTTTTATTGCCGATTAAACTTCGGCAGCTATGTTAGAACAGCAACTGGTGTGGACAATCAATAAAAGGATGTGATTAGTAAAAGGTAATGGGGGAATAGAAAATACAAAGCTGGAGTTGCTTCTTCAGATGTGATGGTGTTAACCTTTAGGAACACTGTTCTAGCTAGTTCTTGAACTAGCTGTTCTATTGCCTGTTCTAGCTAGTTCTTGAAAAATCAAAAATATTTCAGGACATGACTTGAAAAGAAATGATTTTAATCCTAATTATTGCTAATGATTTTTCTTTAGATCAGCAGTTAAGTTACAGAAGAGGTGGAAAAGTTTAACTGTTAATTATTGCTCTGGCAACCAATATGAATTACTACTTAACCACTTGAAATTCCAGGACATGTTGACATGGATTCGCACCCCAAAGACCTCAACAGTATTGAACTTCTGCAGATTCCCCTATTTCAGTTTTGTGTCAATGCACCTTGCATATCTAGAAATATGTCCTAATGTGTTGTAACTTGGGAGACATTGGTTTGTAAGAGTTGAAGAAGAGCTACATTTGCATACAGAAATGGGATGTTCAAGATTATCACATTTTCTTTTTCTTAGGGTTTGGAGTGGATCAGTTACGAGATGATAATCTAGAAACTTACTGGCAGTCAGATGGATCACAGCCTCATTTGGTGAACATCCAATTTAGGTATTAAAATATACTCCCTGTGGGTTAGGGTGCTTTGTGTAACTTTATATTGATTACTGTTCACCAAGATAATTCTGGAAGTGCAAGAGTTCCTGGGTTAGTTCTGTTACCCAACTGGTAAGAAGTCAGATAGCATTTCTAAAAATGAGGTTTTCAAATGTTATGATCACTAAATGCCTAAATAAGCAATGAAAAGGAATGTTTAATGGTATGTCAGTTGTGACAGCATTACATTTACTCATGTAAGATGACTTGTGTCCTGATTTTTGTGTCTTTGAGTGTCATCTGGAGGGTAGTGACTCCTATGTAACCTAACAGATGAGTTTGGGAAACCTTTTTTATTCTGTCCTGTGTAGGATGCTTTCAGTACTTTTTCTTTAACCCTACTTGAGATGAGATGTGATGTTTGTCCCCCTTTTCTATTTATTTTCTTGAGAAGGCCTTGGTCTAATAAGAGAGCCCATATTTGAAAAGCCTAACTTAAGCTTCATTCTGTACAAGTGCTTATTTGGCATCTGATTCTTGATATACTGACATTTCTGAAGGCAGGCAAAGGAGAATGGTGAAAATCAACTGTGTGCATAATATAATGTGGAAAATCACCTAGTTCTTCAACAGCAAGTTTCTTATGAATCACTATATTCATTTTCAGAACATTTAAATCCTTAGTTATTGCAAGCTAGCAACAAACTAATCCTGAATATTTTTCTTTATGATACTTACATAGCTTGTGTTGATTCTTGCAGAAGAAAAACAACAGTGAAGACCTTGTGTATTTATGCAGACTACAAATCTGATGAAAGTTACACTCCAAGCAAAATCTCTGTCAGAGTAGGAAATAATTTTCATAATCTCCAGGAAATCCGGGTAGGTCAATGATGCTTTGCATTCTGTCTTAAAACAGTTCTCTCTTGTTAGGACATCTGATGTAATAAAGTGTTTTTTGGAGGTAAAATATGGCGTTGTGCTTGAAGGGGGAAGATGGCTATGTTTATTTTGATGTTTGCTTTTAGTTTTTACCCTGTAAATTTAGTAGACTGGTTTCTGGTTTTGGCCTTTTTTATTTTTTAATCAGACTCTTTTACCAAACATCATTATAATTGAATACGTTCATAAATTAAGTTTTACTTTTGAGCATTGTTTCTGATCTTTATCTTTTTAATACTGGACAGTCACTGAGATGTAAAAATTTTGGATGGGATGCAGTTTTTTAACAATATGAAGCAAAATCCAATTTTCAGTTCTTCCACTAAAGATTTTGAATGAGACAGAGTTGTAGTGTTTTGTTAGTGTTTTTATTTATAAAATGATCAAATCCAGTATTTTTTCTGGTGATGTTTCTAATCAGAACTGTGATAAGATTTGAGCTGCTTTAAGTGCTTAGTTTTGCTTACCATTTGGTTAACAGTAAAAGCAGATTTGAAATAATCCATGATCTTGGTAGAAGTCCACCTTGGAAGCTAATCAGGTTACTCAAAAGCAGGTATCTTTGCTCATTCTGAGTCAGGGTAGCCTCATGTTTCAAATTCCTCTTCTCTGGAGCTCAGCAGTTACTGGCTGGTATTTTGGGAAGGTTTAACTTACCGGCCTTATATGGCAAATATTACAATAACAGAAGGATTGGAATGACGAGAAAAGGGTCGTGCTAAATGGCGGCTTGAATTTTTACTTCTGGGATTTTTATTTTTTTCACTTTGGTTTTCAGTCCCAACAATTCAAAGTCCCAAGAGGAAGTTGTAAGTAGAAGGTTGTAGATCCTGTAGGAGTAAAAAAAGTGTAGTAGAGATGTCTGTTATCATTATGTATCTATCTACATCCTATCAGTGATTTATGACCTCTCAAGTTTTGACCTATACTTTTATCTTAAATCCTAAATGGAAGTCTCTTGACATGGTTTATATTTCTTTAATTTAATTATTAAATATTCGTTTGGAAGAAATGAATCACCACGTTATTTTTGACTTCCATCACTGCAAATTCTGCCTTTCCCTCTTCCTAATTGTATCGTAGCAGTTTGGGAGCTGTGCAGCATCTGAGGGACGGCAGCGGGATCCTTTCCCGTTAGGGTGCGGGTCAGTTTACCGAGTGTCCACTAGATGTCATTGTTGTCCTTAATTATCACTTTGATTTTTGCACTTTCATCTGCCCCTTCAAGAACTAAATGGTTATTATCCTTTCTGTAGTCGTGCTTAGTACAGCACTGTGCATCTCACTGCCTAACTTAAGTTTCACTCCCACTCTTGAGGGGGTGTGTGTTATTAACATGTTAAAGATCTATAAAGCAATAAAAGGTATAACAAGTGTATTCGTTTCCTCCAGTGTCTCAGGCAGTATTTCTTTAGCTCTTTTCTTGCCAAACACGGGATTCTATGCATAATGTATGTAGTTAAAAATGGTACTCCTATATGACACAAGTTACTAGCATTTTTATGGTATATGAATGTGACTATAATGTGATGCATGGCAGAGTAATTCTTATGCATACCACATGCTCATGTGCTTTTTTTACTTCCAAATTGAGGACAAAATATGGTCATGCTTCTTATTAATGAGATACAATATACTGATGCTGTAAAATGCTTGTGACTGTCATCACCATGATGTTACATGTTGCTATCAATTTTCGTATTTCTAAACTGCTTGATACTGTTTCTTAAATTTTCGTTCAGTCCTGAAACTTTCTTCAGCTTCCCTGACACATGGGGAGGTTATTAAAGCAGTGCGAACTGTTATGAGCTCTTTACAGAAATCTGCTTAATTATACAATGAATCCATTGGCTTCAGTACTGATTAACTGGGTGGAAAATCAGGCTAAAGCATTTTATATTTTTCCATGGATGCTTGCCCAACTCATAGTGTCTAATGAACATGTTTTCTTTCCTAATGGTCTAATTTTCAACACAATGCAATATGCTGTTAGGCTGAACTTTGTCACAAATGTAAGATCAGCTTTAGTTTGTATTCTAGTATGTAGGCATATCTTTTTTGGAAACTAAGATGAATTTATTTTCTAAATAAAATGTTTCTTCCCCCTTGTTTGTACCCCATCATAAGGGTGAGACATCACACTGTTGACAGTCTGGCAGGATTATTCCCTTGCTTACTGCAGTTCAGCTCACTCAGCGTTCTCCTGTGACTTCAGTGCCATTGTATCACAGCTGTCAAGCCTGGAGAGCAAATATTTTCTCATTTTCAGTCATGGGGTTTTCCCACATGATGGTACAAACAGTCTGGATGGACAAGATAGTTGGTAGAGGCATTTTTGGAACAGCATCCTGACTCCTCAGGATATGACTTAAGTTATTACACTTTTTCATTATATAAAAATAACCCACTGCAAAGGATATGAGTGAAATGCTGTCTGTGAGAGATCTCTGCTCTCTTTGAGTGGTGCTCACCTGCTTGTTGCATTTTACCTCTCTGAGACATTTAGATGTTCAGCAGTTCATCTTGTAAGAAGACTTAAGTGTTTTGATGCCAAGTGCATGTAGTATTTCAGGGTACCTTCTTTATCCATATATAATATATATACACACATCTTGTAGTTTCAGTGGTTTCTGCTGTCAGTCTGTATTGTAGGGTCTTACACAGATTCAGGTGAAAGCCCTCTAATCTTAGTACACCTTTGATGGCAACAGTGTGAGGTCTTTGGTTAGGTTTTTCTTGGAGTTTTTTGTTTGTTTGCTTTTCCTTTGGACTGCTGTCTGGTTTGTTTTCAGTTTGTTTTCTATCCCTTTTGGCCTTGCCTGGTGTTTTGTAACCAGGTACAAGCAGAGCATCCTCCCTGGTGTCATGGAGTTGTGGCTGAGCACCACGGACAGGGCTCCTTCTTCACTGTTTAGAGAGATTCTGCACTGGAGAGGGGAATTACCAGCTGGAGGAATGCCCAAGCTGAGAGGCTTTTCCAAGAGGTAGTTAAGGAAGTGTGACCCTACTGTAATGCCTTTACTCCTGCAGTGTTCAGTGAGTGTAGTGAAGATGTTGGACTTTGCCAGACATTTTCTGAAATCCATCAGTGAGCAATCTTCACCTGTTTTCTGTACATGGAGTAAACTTAGATCCTGACCAGAGAGGACATGGTAGCTTGTCATGAGGCTGTTGCAAGGTAATCAATCAAGAAGATTTTTGTGAGTCTCTAATCAAACATCTCTCAGGTGCATTTTAAACTGCTTTCCACTGAAGGTGGAGTACTGAATTGTCACTCCTTTGGATTCCTGACTAGGCTTCAGGTACTTTGGTTACAAATTATTCCTCTGTGTTCTTTCTTCCATTCAAGAAAAGAGGCATTTCTGACCACTAATTATTCCTTTGGTTCAGAATGTCAGTTAAAAATAGTCTGCTTTCTGCAAGCTGCTCTTCATGCTAAGAAAAGAATGAGTAAACTTTAGTTTTACAGAATTTCAATCTGTAGTCTTTCCTGTCTGTCTCTAGGATGCTCCATAGACCCACACCAGCTTCATCACACCAGTTGTTCATTTTGATTGTTATCTTGTTGTTACTGCTGGCTGAGTATGGATTTGTTTCATCAGGATGGACCTAGGACTTGTTCCTTACATCTAAAGTTTACTGGTGCTGGAAATCTGCAAAGCAGAGTAGAATGCTCCACTGGTATTAGTTAGTTATTAAGCCTTGTGATTGATGTCAATAGTAGGGATAAAATTTCAGAAGCAGGGTTATTTCCATTGGTACTCTGTACAAATTTCCACCTTTCAGCAGAGGATATTTTGTGAATCTCCAACTGGGATGTTCACATGAACTCGTCTTTACAAAAAGAGGGCAAATTAAATGATGTAACATCACTGTTCCCTGCCAATATCATCATCACTGTAGGTGATATGACCTTTTCATCATTCATGTGCTTATGGAAATAACTAATATATGCTTCAAACTGTGGAAATTATGAACAGGATTACAATTTTCCTGCCCTTTGATACTGTAGAATGGTAAGACATCAGAGCAGAGCTTGCTGTGCAGTCATGAAAAATGCAGTTATTGAAATAGCCTTTTATGCAGATGAGATGTGTGTCTACAAGTAGGGAAGTCCACATTAGAGCTAGTAGAATAGTGGAAAGTTATTTTTGCCACACACTATAAAATTGTTAAGCATTTTAGTCTTACCTTGCTATGAAATAATATTTTAATAGAAATAAACATCTCTTCTGTGGAGGAAAACTGAACATGGTTTTATACTGTGGTACATGTTGCATGCAAAAGATATTTTTTCTTTTGTATCTGAGCATTCAGAAACAAATCTGTGAAGGAACCTTTTCTTGCCACAGAAGGGCTCAATTAGGCAATGGTACCTTAAAGAGGCCCTGTATTTTTAATTCTGTCAGTCTGACTTTGCTTTCTGAAGCAGAGGAAAAGCCATGCGAAACAATGTGGCAACAGCTCTATGGAAGGCAGCAAGTTGATGAAGTACAGAGCTTTCCTCCAGGGGACTCAAATGCAGAGAGCTTGGAGGAACACATTGAAGCACTGAGTGTTACATATGTGTGAAAGCCTCTCCTGTACCTACATCCTTTTTTAGGATTAGTCATTGAAGTTCCTCTGTGGAAAAGAAATTGGAAAATCACCACCCTCACAGTAAAGCATTTCTTGCTAATATCTAATCTAAACCTTAGTTTAAGGTCCTTCCCCCTTGTCCTATCGTTACATGCCCTTGTAAAATGTCTCTGTTCCTCTTTTTTGTAGGTTCCCTTAGGTACTGGAAGGCCACAATAAGGTCACACCACCACCTTCTCTTCCTGTAGCAAGTGTTTGATTACCCTGTTTCATGTTTTCTGTGCATGAAGTTCTAGTAGGAGGATTTGAAAAGATTCCCTCAAATCTTTGTTAAATATTTTACTGCTGTAAAAATCTTTCTGGTACTAGTGGCTTAAAAATCAGATTTTTAAAACTGTATTTTAGCAGTGCAGGTAAACTGTCCTCTAGCATGATGGGGGATTCTTTCTTTGGCTTCAATGCAAACTTTCACTATTCTATTCTAATTACAATACTTTAAGAAATTTTCTGGTGGACATGAGCAGGTTGCGTGTAGTGCTCTGTATGTGAGAGGAAGGAGCCAGATGCTTGAACTTTTTTATATTGAAAACCAATTGCAAATATCAGTGAGCATATTCCCTAGCACTCTTTTGATGTAGGATAATACTACAGTGGTAGAGTAGTAATCATATTAGTTAGGAGAAAAACTGCTGGTTTTCCTTGATAGTTTGTTACCTTCTCTATATCTCTGAAAGATTTATTCAGGGAAGACTTCAGTAATGGACATCAAGGTACCAATAGACCAACCCCTTTACCATTCCTAATTAGTATTAATGAAGGCTCTCTTCTCCACAAGAAGATACTGTTATGAAGGGAGTGGAATACCCCTATGGTGAAGGGAGCACATGTATGTGTTAATTAAAGTTCTGTGAGAGTAGGACTTGTAACTTTTCTTCTTTGCACATTTTGCCAATGGCATGGCCTTGCTGCTTATGTACAAAAATTCCAGCTAGAGCTGTGGAATAGTCTTCTTTTTTTTCTTAATTTTATTTTTAACTCTACCAACTTCTGCAGCTGATTTACATACACACACACATGCACACATTGTGCTTCTGGCTTTTGTGAAAGCATTTTATGTAGCCTGTTGCCCTTAGTGCTACATATAGCTTTGTTTCTTTTATACCACGGCTTTTTCTTTTTAATGCCTGGATAGAGCAGAGATGCTGATCTGTCACCCTTTGATAGCATTACCAAATTTTTAGAGTGATCAGTCAAATTTCTGTTTTCTTTAGCTCCTAGGAATTGGTCCAAATATGTATATTTGATGTACAGTAGATCATATCTATTTAAAACAGTAGCCCCCATGCCCTTATCTCCCTGAAATTTCCAAGTTGTAATCAAACTTATGTGCAATCAGGCTGAGGGAAGAAAAGCATGTTTTTCTTTTACATGTTCAAAATGTAGTGAAAATCCCAGTGGACAGTCGTGTTTACAAGGGTAACTGTCTGCATTCAATTGTGGGTTATAAAAGTGCTTGCTTGAATAAATACACAGAGCTATCAGACAGAACAACCAATCGTTCCTTGGACTAATTGACCTTGTCAGTAGAATAGAAACACTTGCAAATAAAATTCCCATTGCCAGCAAAGTTGCAACTGAAAACCCCTGAAGAAACTGTGTATATCCTCTAACTATCTCGGAATGCAATGATTCAGGCAGCAGCCATGTGCAGTGGGAGGGGGCAGGAGGGGGGAATCATTAACCAAGAGAGTTGTATGTGCCAGCAGTTTTCAGTGGGCTCCTTTTGCAGCGTGAGGCTGTATGCGTTCCTCAAGTCATTAAGTAGTTCACTTTCCATATTCAGAGTTATGTTTTCTACCAGTTGTTACTACTTTTACCATCCCTTGGGTCCCCCTGTATGATTTGTTTTGCTGGTCTGCTTTTATTATAATGTAGCCTTTTCAGAAAAGGCAAAGGTGTTTGGCTGGTAACCACAGCATGTTGTAATGAGGGTGGAGTGTGTTTGTCATTCTGCAGCAATGGTCGACTTCTATGAATGCCAGTGTCTACAACCACACAGGCTGTGGCAGTTTATCTTTTTGAATATATTCAGATTGCATAACAGTGAAAAGAATTGCAGTAAATATCAGAATATCTGGTCTTTCAATCAAAAGCACGGTGGAACCATTTTTTTACTTTACCCAATGATGAGTCATGTATCTTCCCATTAAAAAAGGAAAATATTTCACTTCAGAAATGAGTCTTCACAAGTGAATTAGTCATATATCAGACATTTCCTTTTAAAAGTTTGGGTAATATCACACAGGTGGAAGTAGTATTTAAAAAAAAGCAACAGTGAAAGACACAACAGGCTTCACTGTGTACTATAAAAACATGGTTTTATTTTGGTTAGAAAACAAAACAGGAAAAATGGCATTTGGAAAATAAAGTCTGAAAAACGGTCCAGTTAGCTGCTAAATAAACTTCAGAGATGAAGGCTAAAAAAAAAACCAAAAAACCCACCAAGATTTGTAAAAGGAGGCGGGGGGGGAATAGTGTATTTCACCTTAAGTAAGGGACAATGTGTAATAAGGGATTTTGTGGTTTTACAGCTCGGTGCATGTGTTTGAAAGCTGTTCTCTCAGCAACGTGGGTGGCAGGTTATGCTACCATATAATGTATTGTAGTTGGCTCTCCACACTTGTCAGGGTTAGCGTTCAACCATTCGGAAAATTTTCCCATTGTTCTATCATGTGAACCAAGGCTAGTGTTGAATTCCCAATAACCTTCTGCAGGAAAAAGAGGTTTAATTAGAAAGTTTGAAATTTGATTACTTCTGTTATTGTCTTAATGCACTTCTCTCTAATTTAGGTGCTTATCTGCAAATGCAATTGATTTTTGCTCAGAAAGATGAAAAACAAACTTAACTCTGTACTGCAGTTGCTTCTACACTTTAGAAAGAAAACTTGTATATTCAATTCTGTCTTTCTTCAGCATTAACACTCTATTTCCATCTTAAACATGTTTGCTTTAGATGGATCATAGCTTTTGGCAGCTACTGCATTTTTAGCAAATAATACTGTTTCTAGTAAGAGTTGCAAAAAGAAAAAACTTTGTGTGAGGTCCTTGTAAACTGAACCTTGGGAACGTTATGTTATTTCTGTATTTTCCCTTCTTTTGTGCTTCTTCCCTATTTGTGTCATGGTTATAAATTACACCGTTTGAACTAGAGAATTAAAAACATTTCATTTTGTGATTCCTGTAATTTTAAAAAAGAGAATGTTTGTCTTATGTGTATTTTTTTTTCTTTTTACCTGTTATTTCAGAGGCTGGCACACAGAGAAATAAGCAGTTATGGTATTGAAATTCCATTGTGCCAGCATCTCCAGGGCATAATCCAAAAAACCCAGAAAAATCGCCTGCTGGGTTGTATGCAGTAAGCTTGTGTGAACATCAGTGTCTGCTGTTCACACATCATTTTTTACTGGAAGTTCCTGTTGGAATAAAGGTTCTGTGTTTGGAAAGTGTACTGGGATACTTGTCGGTCAATGGTTTTTCAAAGTTTGTAGGGATTTCTAATTACACTGTACTAGTGTAGGCTCACTAGATACTTCTTGCAGATAATCATTAATGTTCCAGAAGTAAGAGAAGCAAGCAGGGATTTGGCAACATAAAAGCTGCAACAAGAAAGATCTCGGTGCACTTGGTTTAAGCATTCTCTCAAAAACTGAGCATGGGAGTTAGGAATAAGGTGGGTGGATGGAGGGGGAGGTGACAGCATGACAGAAGACACTCACATACTTAGTTTCCCTACTTCAATATTTAACCCCTTCCCTTCCTTCCCCCTCCTTTTTTAATGCAAGTGTGGTGTCTAGTTGACATTTTAAAACATACAAGTGCCTCCAGCATTACAGCTTATGGTGGGTGTCAGTGTGATGCTCATCTAGAACATCTTCATGGTGCTCAGTCAAGTGAACCCCCTCAGTTGATACTGTGCACTTGCAAACTGGAGCATGTAGCAACATCTACTTTATCTCTTGTGTTTAGTTTCTGTGCACTTGGACAGAAGGATGGAGACCCTGGTACGGTCAGCCTTTTACTTGGGTGTTTGAAGGAGTTCCTGGTCACATAAGGCTTCAAGGCTTGAACTAGGGAAAATGAAAATCTTTATTGGTTGGTTGGCTGTATCATTTATTGGCTTTTGGGGAAGTGGATTCTAGACAGCTGACCTTGCAGTTATTTAGCAGAGCAAGGAGGTAGGTGCCATGGAAGAAACTGTCTGGAACAAGGGACACTTCTTTGATCTCAAGAAAGCAGCACGTTAGGAAGGAGATATTGGAAAAGTGCAGCAGACCCTATTGTATTGGGAAGGGAAATTATATTTTTCTGTACTAAAGGGCCCTGCATACTGCATGGAAATTGTTAAACAAAGAGCTCTTTTTATATCTCATTTTTCTTCTTCTCTTACCCTTCCACATTCTATATAGTCATGCTCTTTCCCATTCTATAAGTTCCCTAGGCCTGAAAAATCCAAAATTATCTCCTCTGGTTTTGGATTCGATATGTGAAAACATTGTGGGAGTCACAGCACCATCTTTTGCTTGAAGGATGTAAAACAGTTGTGTCAAAACTGACAGTAAGATGCTGCTCACTCACTCCTGTTTTCCTCTTTCTGGAGAGGTTGCTCACCATTGGGAAACTTCTTGCTTTTAAGCTACTTTTTTCTACACTGTGAAATAGGATTGGGAGGATAAAGTCAGTGAATTATAAACAATCATCTTTGATTTACCTGATTGCCTTCATAGACTTAACTGTGGATAGTAATCCTTGGAGGGAGCACTAGATATTTTCAGACTTTAAAAACTGCTAAATACATGCAGCAAGGTCAAATCCAAGAGTGATTCTGATCCCTCTGGATGCAACTACTAGCATAGCATTAAAATCCTCCAAAGAGTAAAGCCAGCAGTCAACATTTAATTTGGTTTAAGCATAAGAAAAGATATGAAAGGAATGGGAATTTTCTTTGATACCTAAGAGTTTTATGCTGTTGTCTCAACTGATGCTGGTCATCTGGCACTGAACACCTCATTTTCTGTTTCTCTTGAACAACTTGTAAGCACCAGGAGCTGGAAACCTCCTGTGACTGTGTTCACCACCCTTTGCCAAACCAGCAACAGTTTGGCAGTGGGGTGGAGAGAGGAAGTTGCCCCAATTTAGAAGAAATTAGGAGCCAATTTGCCCACCACGTATTATTCTCTGAATGTGTGACTCCCATGTTATAATACCTTTATTTGCATCCGTACTAATGCAATCACACTTTGCTATTTATAGTACATACTGCCTTGTGGCAAAGTTACCAGGTGTTGCTATTAATTAGGATTTTAAAAACCCCAGAACAAAACCACTCAATGCACTGGATGTGCCATGCTTTGTCAAGTCAGCACCAAAAAAACCCACCTAAAAATTTCCATAAATTCAGGTAGAAGTAAAGGAACAAGTGTATTTTGTGTAGATGTGTGTGGGGATTTTATAATTATAATCAACCTTTTTTTTTTTTTTTAATTCTGAAACTGAACATTGTAATAGAAAACTGAGATTATTCATGGTGTCATTAGAAAAGTAGTTCTGTAGAGGAATTCTGTTGGTGTGGTAAATTAAAGCAATCCTCAGTATTCAGAAGAAAATGCGACCTGGCAGGTGGTAGAGATCTAGAACAAATCCAGGGTTCTGGAACAAGAGACTCGGTTGCTTCAGAGCTACCACCCTGGCAGTTCTTTCCAGAGGGAGGTCTTGCTCCCATGATTGCTGAAATGTTGTGTTGGTCAGGGATCCCGTGTCTGCGTCTGGCTTTGATGAGAACACTGCTACCCAGGGTCTAAATTCAATTCTTTGCTAAGTTTTATTGGGTGGGAAGGGATTGAATGTGGTGTTGTCCTGTTCCTTATCTCAAGTAATGCATGGAAATGTTTCTGTAGATATGAAGTATAAATTTTTTCTTTCTGAGGGCTGTTCTCTGTCTTAATCTGTCATAAGATAACCGAGATCATGTGTTTGAATTGGAAAAACCTTTCCCAGGCTTTTTCCATTTTCTGTGCAAACACACAGGAGAGGGTGGAGTGCAAATAATAATGGAGCATATGTGTCTGGCTTGAGGGGCTGTGCTCTCTAGCTGCCTTCATCCAGTTCCTAGAGCAGGTTTATCTAATAGTCCTATTTTGTTTCAGAATGAATCCTGGAGTGTTTTATGTCTCACGTTAAAGGAATGTTAACAAATACAGTTTTTATTGAAGCTTTTTATGAATTCTGTTCTCAGTCACAGTTTTCAAGTGAATCATGTGGCCAAGCCCCTAATACTTCTTTTTTAATTACTATTTTTTTTCCTCCTCTCTGTGTCTGTCAGAAATCAAATTCAGCTATGGATATGAAGGATTTTTTTGGATTATTTCTGCTAGCAAATGCAGAAACCCCTAATTTATTTCTCTTAGTTGAGATTAATTTGTTACTTAGTATGATCATGTTGTTGAACATAATTAGTAAGGTAAAAATCAAATCACATTTTGCTTTTTCATTCTTTCAAAAAGTGTTGCAATTCAGTATGAGGAGAAATGATGCAGTAAAATTTTGAATTAGGTTTCCCTCTCCTTGATGAGGTCTCTGTTGTGGTTATGATGGTCACCATGTGTAACAGAGTTTTTCTTAAATCAGCTTTTGGTAAATCTGGCACTGCTGGGGTAGGAACTTCTATTGTGGAAGTACTGGACTTTCTTCTACTTCTTCATACTCTCATGAGGAGTTAAAGATTTACTTGCATAGCAGAAATAAATTAAGCAGAGGAGCATATGTAGCCACAGGACTTGTAGATATACAGTAAGTCACATAGATATGCAATCCAATTCCATCCCCTTTTTGTTGACTGCACTTTACTAAGCAGTAAGATGACACCCCACAGTAGCTCTAGACTTGGTAAATAGCAAGCCTGCTGGTAAATAAGTTTTTAATTATCTCATTCTCATGCTTGGTTTTCCGCTGCCCCCTCATTTTTCAGGAGCATACTTAGGATGTAATATTATTTTGATTCTTACACAGTTCATGGTGAAGAGCTCATGTTCTTGGTCTGTAGGATGTAGCACTAAGGCTACTCCAGATGCTGTTTGTAGAAATGCTGTGGCAGCGAGGGAGTCATTAGCCCAACAGTGTAGAGCACCATTGAATACCTTTTTAAACTGTACATTTTTTTGAGTGAATGGTGACTTGAGGGAACTTTGACTCCCAGAAAGAAGTCAAGAAATAAAATTCATCTAGATTGAACGAAGCTGAGTCTAGAGTCTGACCTCTGCATAAAACAACAGAAAAAACCTTGTGGGTTTTTTTTGACACACTTTCTCATTGATCTGTAAGAAAACACAAGCAAAAGGTAAAAACTCTGCTGCATTTGTTCCAGTACATTAAAGAAATTCTGTTTGGATGTAAAATTAAATGCTTCCATTGGGCAACAGTTCTGATTCCAGCTTTGCAAATTTATGGAAGTATATTCTGGCTCATGTAAAAGTATTCAGCTGAACCTCTGACAGATATATTTCTTCTCGTTTAAAGTTCGTTCATATGAAGATATATCTCCAGTGAGACATGTTTATGAATTTGGGATCTTTCTGAGATGAGACTCTGCACTGCATTTTAAATTTGCACAAAGAGTTTTCACAACAGTCTTTTACACTTGTTTCCAATGAGTAAATATTTCTTGAACTGAGCATTATGTGCTCTGGATCCTGTGAAATGCTTCTCTGCATTTGTTTATTGTGTGCTACAACACACTTGAGTAATCTTGAAGTTTATCAGGTTTTGCCCCGCTCGCCTTTACTGAGCATCCACGGACTCCTTATCCAGAGACAGAAATGTTTGCATACTGAACTTCTGCAGGATTTAGAGATTATTTACAGAGGTTTAGGGTCTTTAAATTCCTTGATTTTTGGGAGAGGCAGCCCTCTGTAATTCTCGGAAACAAGCCACTCCTGTGAAACCAGGAGAAATGCTTTCCCTTAACCCCAGTGCTTTTCATGTCTTAAAGCAACAACTTGTCCTCTCACTGGTAAGGAATGAGTAGGGTTTTTTTAATTTAGTAGTACTCAGGTATAATTTCTTCCAGTCTTTTCCTGACAAATAAAGTCACTCATGAACTCTTGTGTAACAGGTAGAAAGTTAGAGCCATGCAGTTTTGTGGGCCTGTCTTCCTGTAGAAGATCAGAAATCTAGTTCTTGTCAATGTGTAGCAATAGCCCTTCTCAGTGAGGGGAATGAGGGGAGGGGTTTTTGTTTGTTTTGATGTACTTTCTTCCCCTCACCTATCAAGAGTGCTTGAGAGCTAGCAGTGGGCTGCTACTACTCCTATGGACTATTTTTAAAATATAATGATATTGCCTTTTTTTATATTTGTTCATTTTCCTTATTAATTTTCTGCATTCTCTGGGATGCAAAGTGCATGGCATGAAATATGGTCACTAGGTTATTGCCACTAACTTATTTGAGATGGTTTGATAGAGAATTAACTCAGTGTGGCCAGTTTTCAGACATTTAAATCTTTACTATTCCTTGCATAATTTTTTTTTTCAAATACTTTCTTTGTATAATTTAACTTGCAGCTATGTCTAGACATATTTCCTGGATATGGCTAAACAATTTTGAAGGTAAATTATGACCTGGATTTTTTTTTTTTTCACTTTCACACAAACATAGTATCATTCCATTATGTATGTTAGGAGAAATGGGAACTGCAGACATCTGCAATACAGTTTTCACTGAATTTGCAAACTTCTGCCCCTTTGTAAAATCAGTTATTTCCCAGAAGTGTTTTCCAGCCTTAACTTCCATTTGCAATCAATTCGTGCAGTGCACCCACAGAATACATTTATACTGTTTCTGCTTGTACCCAGCAGCTCTAGTTTTAAAAAAAATTCATAGGACTTCTCCCTTTATGCTTTGCTATCTTCTAGGTTTAATGTGTTCATTCTATTTGCCTTAAGGTCCTTTGTATAAGGCCATTGTTCAAAGCACTTGTTTCTTGCTCACAGAAAATTCTGTCTATTCTCCCTTTCTTGGAAGATTCTGTGGTGTTAACCATAGAATCATTTAAGTTGGAAAAGACCTCTAAGATCAGCAAGTTCAGCCTGTTCTGTCACCTTTCATAAAAGGCAGCTGCTTTGTCCCATTCTCCAGTAAGCAATTCCAATTGTGATGCAAATTCACCTGAGCTTCAGAATCGTTTTTTAAATATATATTCAGACTTCTTTGCAGTAGAATGTTCCACTACCCCACTTCAATCTGTTTCTGTTCTTTGTGTAGCTGTCTGCTCTTTTATCACTGGTTTCCTCTGCATCTCTTCAGAAGGTGGTTAAAGTGCTGCTCTCTCCCTGAGTGCAGCCTGACTCACCTGGAAGTTGTAGGAGATGATGTCTTTACTTTGGGTGGGTGCTGCTCTGAAGGGAAGGACTAAGATTTTGATATCTCAGTACAGGGAAATCTTAGAGCTTTTCAGTGCTTGGGGGATGGAGAATTCAAATTTATGACTAAGACACAAACTTAAATGAAAGTGCTAGTAATGTATTGTCTTAAGTAATTTTTAAGAGCTCTGTGTCTTATTTCCATTGTTATGAAAACCTTAGTCCACATACTTAACCAGATGGAGGGGTTTTGATATTTCTGTCACTATTTTGTATTTTGTGCTATGACTAAAAAGTTTTGAATGCAAGTGTTTGAGTAAACATGGGATGTTGAAGTGGCTTTTGTTATGTTTGACAATTGTTTTTTATTTCCAAGCTTCTGATCAGATAAAAGTTACTGAGGGTTTTCAAAAGCCCTCCAGAAGGTACTTATGTGACTTTGTCATCATCTGCCAGATTCCCACACAGAAATATCCCTACACAGTTACCTTGTGCACATAGGGCCTCCTCCTTAGTTACTTACTTGTCCATAAAATGAAGAAACATTGCAGCGAGGTAAACTTCAATTTGAAGTGCATCCCTAAAGGTATGAAACATTTGTTTTCACTAAATGCATTTGCACTTCTTTCTAAATGTGCAATGTGCAGTGCTGGCTATGTATTTTATAGTAATTTTTTGTTGGTTTTTGGTTTTTAAAATGTGTTGTTTCTTTTCTAACATCTGCAGCTGTAATACTGTAAGCTACTGATAATTTGAGTTGTAAAGTACCATGGTTTTAAAAAAATAATTTAAAAATCCCTCATTCTTCTTTCAGGATGCAGGAATTTTGAAAAGACTTGCAGCAAACCATGGATTTTCTACCATTCATTTTTAAGGCCAGACTGTCCAGATGCAGTCTGTTCCAATATGTCTGCAACTAAAACTTGACCCACCTTAGGTACCAGAAATAGGCAAAGTGAGACAGGAAACTTGTTTTGGGCTGCATTACCTGTTCTTTGATACTGTAAGCCAGGTCACCACTCCAGAGCAGAAGCTCAAGATTTTTTTTGTAGCTTTTTCGTCTTCAGTGTGCTGTCTGCCAAGCTCAGGGGAAGTAACAGGTTCACACTGGAGCCAAGTCCCTGTAGGTGTGAAGGATTTCTGCTGATACCAAGAATCTTCTCAGAGTTGCAGTGCCATTGCAAAGGCATGGCATTCCTGTAGATTGTGAGAGCTGTGGAGCGAGATTAGGTCCCTGCAGGAGAATACTACTGCACTGAGGGTGTATTTGCCTTCCCTTCCTCCACTCTTGACTTCTTAAATGAGTTACAAAACCCATTTCTCTTTAAATCAGAGATTCAAAATTTCACAGCTGTTATGGCTGATTTCAGTTGGGGATAATATTCCTTCTGGAGCAACAGATTCCTGTTAAGATGAAATCTCTTTTAGCTGATACCAAACTAAACGTAGATTGCTTCCTGCTGTGGGTAGAAGGTTTGCTTTGGAGTTTTAGGCCTTAATTCCATACTTGCACATATGAAACTCCAATCTAGACTGCATTGTCGTTCTGTGTTTGCTGGATGAATCTTTCTGCTTTTCAAAGGGACAGGGAGAAGGTTTTTTTATTATTTTCTGGAGCTCCAGTGGCTAGGATGGTTGCCACTTAAAGCATACATGCCATGGCAATCCTTCTCTAATGAGTTTTAAGTTATGAATATGTCCAGCATAAAGTATTATGTGAAAGGTCAAATAACCTCACTTAACAATAGGACTTCAAAAATGTGGGACTGAAAGGCAAACTGTCCAAGGCTATTCAACACTTTTGCCCTTCTCTGAAGCAATATATATCTCTTGAGCTGTGTATTTTTGTAATAAATGTTGGGCTGCCTATTATTCCTCACAGAACATACTAAAAAAAAAAAAAGTGCATATGGCACAGCAAATGGGGAAAACAGTGTTTCTTTCTTCCAGAGAGACTTTCCTAGTAAACATTCCGTGACAAATTCCTGATGGTTTCTGCAGGTAAATTTTCTAGAATGAAGAGCTGTTTTCAGCCACGTTCTAGAGAATGAAGTATTCAAAGACTGTTGTCAAAACTTTTTTTCCTTTCCTTTTGCTTTTTTCCCCTGCCACCCAGAGTTAAGCAGACAATATTTTCTGAAATTGCAATTGAGTCAGACAGTTCTGGCTGACAATTTCACAGAGGTTAAGCATTTGGCAGGTTATTTATTTTGTCTGTCAGGCTGGATGTACCTGCCTGTGCAAGTGCTGTGAGCAGATGCAGAGGTGGGAGTGTGATGGGCAGGGTGGTGGTTGTTTAAGTACCACGGACAGGGGCCCCTCCATACATGTCCAGACCATCCATGACTTCATCTGCCAGGAGTTTTGTATGTGGGCAGTTCAGCACAGCCTTGACCCTTTTGCAGACATCATTATGTGGGATTCTTCATCCCTTGGTGCTTTTGAAAGAGCTGTTTCTCCTGTGAATCCATGTCCTAAAACTCTTGGTGTTCCACAGTGTGTGCCACTGTGCCCCATTTCCTCCATTTGAGAGTAGGCTTATGTGCACATTTACTCACCAGAGACTCCCCATCATGCCTAAGACTTGACTGTTGTCCACTTTTCTCTGTCCTCAGATTTCAAAGACAGACTATGAGGGCATTCATAAAGCTGACTTTCCCTGTTTACCATTCCATGGATTAAATTTCAACTCTTCCTAACTTTATTCCTGTTGTAACATTGAAATTCTACCTGAATCAACTATGTACATCTTAGAAGACATTGCATTGGTTTCTCAACAGAATCAAATGAAAGGGTTCCTTTTTAATCAGATGGAGAAGTGACAATCAGGACACTCAACTCTAAAGAATATCAAAATGGACTAGTCACTGAGACCATTACATGAGTTGGCTGGTGAGTCCTTCTGCCAAATGAAATTCAGGGAGCGTCACACATGGCTCAATTGGCATCATCTGCTCTCTTCAGAAAGCAGCAATGGGACACAACCCACTGACATTGTCCGACACATTTGTGCTGCTCGAGTAATCCAAACAGGAAATTTGGAAAGGCAGTATAAGGATTTGTATTTGAGCATTGCGAATACTGATCCTTGACCCACTAAGGATTTGCTTTTCTAGATTTACCTTTCTTCCATTTCTACATACTCTTTATAGCTTGGTTTGAGTGTTTAGCTGTCTGTTTTAATTGCACACAACTTTCTAACACACCTGGGCATTGATTAATTTTTAGTGTTTTCATCTGGAGCAGAATAGTCTGAAGGAAGTTCTATAAAACTTGTTGCAAGGATCTTTTGGGCCTTTTTTCAACCTTCCCAGTCTTCCCAAAGGTTATTTCTTTCACTTTATTTGAATAAAGAGCTTATAGGATACTAAAAGAGAGGAACTTTTAGTGTTCGTAGGTTTCACTCTCTAATATAGCTTATTCTGCACCTGGTCTCCTATCTACCCAAATCCACAGCTGACTCTTCCTGAGGGATGGACTGTGCCCCTTTAGCCTCTTCAGGAACTGCTGTTTAAAAGAATGGAAAACTTCTCTTTCCTAATGGACTGAAATGAGATTTCTTGACCGTTTAAGGAGGTGGCTGATTAAACCCACAGAGGCACCTCCTTAGGTGGTCGTTGCTTCATCCGAGCACACAAGTGTGCTGTTCACAGTGGGTCCTTTGAGCCTGTTGCTGTGTTCCCTGTTAAGTTGCTAATGTGGTGTCCCTCCTTTGGCTCACTTGGAACTCACCAAGTTTCTTTTGGACATGCTTCATTTTTTCTGCTGGAGCTGGTGCATCACTGCTATTAACTGGTTCTCTTCCTTCCTAAGTGAAGTGATGGCTGAAGCCCAAGCTCTGCTACTTCATGTGTTGACAGTTCCAATACTTGGAATTATGCAGAGGCACACGGATTCTCAGTCCTGGTAACTAAATGGTAGGACATGGCAGTTATGGAAACAGGATTTTGGAAGTTGAGCCAGCCTTCTTTCCTCTTGCCAGTTGTTGTGAAAACATATGTGGATAGATGTAAAAAACAATGGCTAAACAGGAAAAAGCCTTTTCCTATGTGGGAAAGTTTGTGTATTGATAAATATTTAATTTCTGAATATAGCATTTCTTTCCCCTGAAACTTAGTTTTATAATCTGTTGTTTGGAAGAATACATTATTTATTGAGAACACCTGCTTTGAAAAGCTTAGGTTTTTATAAAAACTGTATTGTAAGAACTAGCTAAGCACATAGAGAGACAAAATTATATGTGTGAAGAAGAGTCTAGCCACTACTTTTAATTTCATACTTAGGTGAGTCACTAAAACAAAAAGCAGCTTTAACATTTTTATGAGAAAAGTAGAAGGAGTAAAATCAAATGCTGTTTGATTTCACAACCATTTGAATCTAGTAGTAAAGTTGGTGAAACAGAACTTTGATGAGGTACAAACATCTCAGAATCATGTTTCGTGCTGAAGCTGTGATGGCAGCAAGAATTCTCAGCTTTCTGTCAGTACATAGGCCCTCTTCTGCACATGCTTCCCACAGGAAAAAAAAAATGAGCTGCTTTTTCTTCCTATATATATTTATTCCCCTGAGCTGGGAGCCCTGTCTAGCATACATCTGGGATGTGTTTGTAATTAACCTGAATGTGAAACTACTTACAGTGAGTTTTTTCCTCTCTATATCTTCACAAAAGATACCTTTAAAGGGCAGGAAAAATCATGTCTTATTTCAAGGGCACTAGCCTACTGTAAATATAGCAAAAAACTTGGGTTCCATTTGTAACCCTAGTAGAAGTAGCAGTTAGAGTTATGTGCCATTTGGAGACACCACAGAATGTAAGCAAAATATCATTGAGTATGGGAAAGAGGTCAATATTCAATTTAGGTAGGATTAATACACTGGGAAAGTGTTCTTTGGGTAAATAACTTCCTAGTTTATAAGGAGGCTAGCGATTGTAGAAGCAGCTTCCTCCTAAAAGCTCTGGTCTTGTGTGCAGACATCTCTCTGAAGTGTATCCTCAAGTTGCCTTGGTCTTTTTTTATTTTTTTGATTTGTATTTTGTTGTGTGGTTTGCATCTTCTGTGGTAGGACACACATTAGTTGCAGTAGTAGCCTTGCCAAATATGTATGGAATTCTGTAGAATCTCCGGACTGTACAATAAAGTGAAGAAAAAGGGCTGTTAAATAGGCTGGGGAGGAGAATTCCATTGAGAATATTATTTTTCCTTTGGCTTTCCAAATAATATGGATTCCTGGAGCTGGAAGTATATGTCCATAGGTAAAGCTGTAGCACGCAGAGGACAGGAAAAAATAAGAAAGCAACGGGGAGAAAGCAGAAGAGCTAGAGTATAACAGCAGCAAGGACAAGTGAGTGGTTTTTCCATTTCAACTTTTATCCCTTTGTTCTTTTATTTTGACTTTCATGATCTTCTTGTTTTCCAATTGTCACAAAATTTATAGTATTAGAAGCAAATATAAAAAAGCCACAAACCCTGGCTTTAGTATATTGTACAGTAAAATTAATCTCGAGCTGCAGGAACTGTCCTGAGTTACCAATACTGAACTTGCACTGATTCATTCCTATGTTTTTCTTTTTTAAAAAAAGAATTCTAGAAAAAACACATATCATAAAGAAACTTTGAATTTTTTATTTCATTTGGGTGATTAGCAATAAAGCTGATTTTTAAAAATTTCTTGGAAGACAATTATGACTGAGTTTTAATGATCTACATAAGACTAAAAATACAGGAAGAAACTTAATCTGGTATTTGCTCAGAGTGGACTGATGCTCTAGAATTGAGGTGAAATATAAATATATCTGTATGTGCGTGTGTCTGTATGCATGTACAGTGGTCTGTGCTTTTGAAGAACAAGCTTGACTTTGAGCAAAGTCGACTGAAATGGATTTGAAGTATAGTATTTATTATGGGTGCAGCTGCCAGTGCCACCTGTCCTTAAGGTTGTGTGTCCCTTTCCATTTTAAGGCTTAACTCTTGGTTACTTGACTTTTGCCAAAGTTCAATTCAGACAGATTTTTCCATGCCAGATATGTGCTTTGCATTGAATTTTTTGCAAGTTTCAGCCAAAGCAGTTCTGTTCCAAGAATAAGGCTAGTGAAAAGTATGCTGTTTTGCTTGTGTGAGAATATTCTGGTGTCCTTCTTTGATGCTCCAGTGCCCCCAAGCTCTAAAGCAAGGATTTGAAATTTGGCAATAGTTCAGCCTTTGTGTTGAGGATGTGCCTTTTGCCTCCCTGTAAAAATCCACCCAAATTTCCAGACCAGTTTACAAGGCTTTGAAAGATTGCCATTTGCATGGGCTTAATAGGAATTTCTTAAAACTTCACAGTAAGCTTCCTTTAGATTCTGTTCACACTGGGAATGCTCCAGGCAGAGCAGAGCTGCATATTTCATCCCACTTCTGCTAGGAGTTGTGATGGCTGGTCTGGGTGCTGACATTGAGCTAGGAGTGGGCAGCATTGTGTCTTGTATCTCCCCTGCCTATTCCCATGTCCTGTTCCTTCTCCCTGGTGACAGACCTGGGCCCTCTGGAAAAAGAAACTGTTTCACTCATCTGAAAGAACATGACAGATGTGGAGGAGAAGAATTTGGGAGAATGTGTGTGTCTGGTTTATACCATTCCTTTGGTCACAGAAAATGTGTGTATCACACTGGCAAAACAATACTTTGTTTTCTACTGAATGTTCAGTTTGGTTTTGTTGCATTTAAACCTCAGTAGCTGAGCTGGTATCAAAGTTTTAATGAACTATGTGGCCATGAATTAAAAAAAAAAAAAAAAAAGACTCAAATGTCAATAAAAGGATGTTATTTAGAGGAAGTCAAGAGAAGTCAAGAGATCACTTTTTTTCAGACATTGAAGCCTGACTCTGACATTTGTATTTAGTATACTGTAGCCTCCAACTTCATCACAAGTGTTGTGTGTTTTGTCCAAGAGGCAACTGTTTGACTGGAATGGGGAAAGGGGCCTATCCTGAGGATGTGTCCAGGATCTGTATGAGTAAAGGCTGTGTATTCATCTGTAAGGGAAGCTGAAAAATGTGGAGTGAGGGAATCCGAGATTTGGGAAAATAAAAAAAGTCTTTGTGGCTAAGACAGTTCAGTGGTGCTTGATGAATTGTGTGCGGTCTGTGCTCGGTGGTGGTGTTGTTACAAGAGGCACTCAAGTGACTGTTCCTAGGTGGCTGCTCAGACTCTGTGTTGTGGCTGGCTTGAGAACTTGTATGCATTTGCAGAAACGCAGAACTGCAAGTGAACTCACTTTTAAAGGAGCTAAACCTCCTTTCAAATCCTGTATTTCACTTAAGACAGTAAAAACTGGTTCAGAGTATGTGAAGTTTGACATCTGGAGCCAGGGAACCTTTTAGTGTAATTAACCTAATGCCTCAGTTGCCAGTTTTACAGGTGAAGGAATGACTTGTCCCATCTCTGTAGAAAGACTTAGGGAGAAACTGGTTGTCTGTATAGCAGGACTGGAAAATAACATGCTGTAAATAGAGCATATAACCAGGGATGAAACAAAGCACTGAAAAATATGCCATACTTTTATCTTTCATACCTTTTTTTCACTAAAAGTTACTTACTGTTAACTAATCTATTTCATACTGATCTAAACATAAAAATCTCAGTATCTTAGCTCTTGAACTCAAATTTTCCTCTTTAAATTAGCAGTCAAAATTTGTAAACACTGAGAATAATATTAAAATGCAAGTTTAATTAGCAATAGCCTTGCAATTCTCTTCAAAATCACAGTCATTTGACCTTAAGAGTAGTTGAATAAAGTGTTAGGAAGATCCTCCTCCTCTGTTTACTCTGAAGATGGAAAGCATCCTTGCTCAAGCTGTTTACTGCCACCTCACCATGATAAATTTGCCCTTTGTAAAGCTGCTTCAACAAGGCATCTTTTTTTTCATCCCTTTGTAAAGTCAGCCATTACCTGAAGTTTCCTATGCAAAAAAAATTAGATTTTTAAAGCTTTTTGAAAGGGACAGTGCTATGACAAATAAGTCACTGTATGTTTGTGGAAATGTCTAGCTCCCAGAGTGAGATGATTTGCTGCTAAGGTTTAGTGAATTTAATGCTTTGGAAATAATTTGTTGGAGAGTCTGCAGCATTGGAAAGTTTTGGGTTGTGGTTATTTGTTGGTTTGGTTTTTGTTTTTTGTTTTTTGGTTTTTTTTTCCCTTTCTTTTAAGGTGGAGGTGTAAAAGATTTTTTTTGTTTGCTACTTCAAGCTGAAGTAGTCATCTGTCTGATGTCAGTAGAAACTGTCTTACTTGTTTCTTGGGTTGTTTTCTCAGGGTGTCTGCTGCCTCTGAACCAGTAGCACTCAGATGGGTCTTTTGAAAACTTCTGCATAAACAAAGCATTTGCCAGGATGTGCCATGCAGTATTTTCAGGAGAAAGATGGGAATTTTGAGCTGCTCAAAGCACATACATCTTCCTTAGGGGAACTCAGCTGCTAAGAACAGACTCTTATTTGCTTAGCTGTGTGAATCCACTTGCTAGTGGACAATTGTTTTGTGTTTTGTTTTCTTTCCCCCCCAAGACTTCTATTTATTTGTGTGCTCTTCCATGTGTGTTTTGAGCTGTGCTTTGAAGTTGGGCAGCTAGCTTTAAACAAAAGCTGTTACCATGCTCTGCACAGCATCCAGCTTGATTTCAGCAATCTGTTGTGTCAGTGATGTGGTCTAGAGTTAACAAAATGCTGTTCTTTGCTTGCCTTGACATTGGTTTGTGTAGGAGTAAAATTGAAAAAGAAAAAATCATCATAGCATGCTGGGTATGCTGTATAAAAGGCAAATCAAATGTGATTGGAATGTGATTTAATGGCTGTGCTGCAATTATTAATTGACCAGGCATCTGTCTTGATACATGAGATGAAATTTAAAGTATTGTCTTTTTTTCCTCTGTCACCTTCCTTTTCCTCTTCCCCAGTCCCCCTAATAATCTAAGGAATATCTGAAAACTCAGAACTTTGTGTGCGTTTAGTTTCCTACATAAGTCTATTGTACTTAAGGGTGCCTAGGTAAAACGATTTAAAGTGCATGTTTTGTCGTCTTTGAGCACACTGGTCTTCAGTAAGAAGGTCCAAATGCTACACTTTTATTTTCTTGAATTTATACTGAAGTCTGTATTCTTTTATATTGATTTTTATTTTAAAATTAGGGCAAAAAATGAGGATAGATTCTGAAAGACAAAAACAAACACAGCTCCAGACAACCAAATTAATTTGTATACATTTACATGAGCAGTAAATTAGCTATGAGTATTCAACTCTGTTATTTGAAATTAATTTGAAAAAGTAATTAAAATCTGATTAACAAGACTGCTTTATTAAATGGATTTAACATGTGATCATTTATATGAAGTATGCAAACCGTTTCTGAATGTTTTGCTCTTCTGTCTTGTTTTTGGCAGCAACTGGAATTAGTGGAACCCAGTGGCTGGATCCATGTTCCTCTCACAGATACTCACAAGAAGCCCATTCGCACCTTTATGATCCAGATTGCTGTTCTAGCCAATCACCAAAATGGGAGAGACACTCACATGAGGCAAATCAAAGTGTACACCCCTGTGGAAGAGAGCTCCATTGGGAAATTTCCCAGATGTACAACAATTGATTTCATGATGTATCGCTCCATCAGATAAAATTTCCTCATGAGGAATAATAAAGGTATTTTTTTCATGACTGTATCATTGCTAAAGTATTCAGATACTTAAAGAGCAGGGTTTATTTCAGTGTAATTATGTCTTTATGTTTATACTTTGTATAATTTTGAAATAAAAATAATCTTGTGTTACAGTGTGTTGTAGTCTGTAATTTTGTTTCTTTTTCTAGGAGTCTGAGTGCTCTTGTACTCTCTAAGAGGGGGGAAAAAATCCAGGCACTCTTAAAAAAATCTATTTGACTGGGTGGGAATCAATATTTACTTTGATATAATACAGGTATTTTGGGGGATGATTTCTTCCCCTAATGATCATGCATGGAAATAGTTCATTCCTCTGCCTAAAAATTGCTCTTTAAAAAGTTGCTCCACTTCTTGAACAGACATGATCTAAAGACATTACCAGTAGTATTCTCCTATTATTGCCTATGCTCCTATGTTGTACCTTTTCTCTAGGGGGTTGTTTCTGCTCAGTGGCCGTGTGCATGGATTTAGCCTTCTTTGTTACTGCAAAGTAAATCAGAATTACAGCATATCTGCAGTTGGAAGGGATATGGAAAAGATCATGAAGTCCAATTTACTGCTTCTTGCAGGACTATTTAAAACTAATCCATATGACTAAGTGTTGTCTAGATGCTCCTTGAACTGTAACAGGCTTGGTGCCATAACCATTTTCCTGGGGAACCTGTTCTAGTGACTGATAATGCAGTGAAGATGACAATGACAACGACATGAAGAAAACCAAACCTTTCCAAATTATTCAACACAGTATATACATTAATATAGATACACTGAGTGTAGGTCATCTAGAACATGATAGCTGTTGAAAATAGGTGATTTAGGAATGCTCTGGCATCCTACAGCAACGTAGGAATGAATGTAGTGGTTCAATGCAACTTCTAAAGTACTGGGAACTCGAGTGTTAACACAGGTAATCTCATGTCCAGAGCACAGAATTCTTTTGTATGTTTTAAAATAAAGAGCATTGCAAGGAAAATGTGTGCTCTGTCTGCTTGCTGTGAGTACCCTACTAATGTCTCATAATCTAATCACTAGTTATTTCGTCTTTTAAAAACTGGAGTAGATTTTAGAGAGGTTGTTGAAGTACAAAGGTTTCTTTTAAAATGATCAGTACTAATCAAGTCCATTCTTTTTTATAGCACCGTGAAAGCTGATGAATCCAGACTAATCTCAGCCAAGGAAAACTTTTGTCACTCCTCCTAGTTGTGAGCAAGGAAAGGCTAATAAGAGTGGAGGGTCATCAAACAATGAGATATCATCCTGCAGAGGAGAAAGGAGGTGAAATAGAGGGAAATGGGAGGGTTGTCAAAGGAGGAGGAAGATTTAACTGTTGAAATTTGTTTTATATACTTGATGAAGTTGTTGTTTTCTGAGAAGTTTTATCTGTGACTGAATTCCACAGTATTCAGGAGGGTCATTAAACAGGGCATTTCCTGATAAAGAGCCTTGTAGAGAAGTGCATGACTTGTTTGAGATTTCTATTTAAATGTGGGTTCAATCATTTCAGGAGGACCTTAATGGTACTTTACCTGTAGAGGATGGAACAAGTGCAGAATTCCTGTTGAGCAGGAGCTGTCTGAACTTGTGCCTTTCACCAAGTCTGTCACTTCTGTGGATTTTCTTATATAGTGTCAGGGAGTTGTACATTCCTCTTCACTTAAATGAAACAAGTTATGTACTTTTGATGTCCACTTCATATTCTTCTGTTTAAAAAAACAACAATAAACCTCTTCTGGATTTATCTAGTTACTTGTGATAAGTTATGGATTGTTTTTAAGAAAGGAGATTATTAGGCATGGAATTTTCCTGGTGTTCTCCCAGAAGTTAAGGTGGCAGTTATCCATCCTAGCTTTGCATCACCAAGCCACTGTTTCCTACTTAAAGATTCTACCACAGATAATTCTGTGGTAATTTTGTGCTTTGGTCAGTAGCATTTATCTTTTCATGCATGTCACTCTGCAAGTGATATCTGGACTAATACTGCTCTATACCAAATATTATCCAGTAAACTAGGAACAAGCCTGTCAGCACAGTCTTGTTCTTATTTCTGTCCTGCCATCAGTAGGCATAATTTTTGGATCTTTAGGGAGCTATTCTAGCTTTTATTGGTTTTTTTCAGGACAGTGATGCTCATACAGGATAGGGACCAGCATTTGTGTCAAAAATTTGGAATTGTTACTTCTGGCAGTGTCATCGAATAAGCTGAAATGTAGCTTGACTACTTATCCTGCTCTTCTGAAGTTACAGATGGTGTTCAAGTGGTTTTAAAAACCCATGGTAAACTGGGTTATGTCAAGCTTTATTCCTGGGGAAGGAATCTGTACTTACTTGAAAACAAGTGCAATGGCCATTCCAAATCCATATAAAATCTCTTCTATGTTGTTTTGTAACAATTGTAGATACATTGCATTGCATTGGTATTTAACATCTGTGGAAGTACATTTGGTTTTTAACACTTTTGGCACTTGGTCACATATGGCTGTTGATTTTTAAGTGATGAGATCCTAGATGAGTGTGTCTGAAAAATAAAGCAAGTTGCTGCCTTTGTGTATGAATATAGTACTTAGTATTTGAATTGGGATAAACAAACTGGGCTGCCAAGTCATTCAGGAAGTTACTTACACGTATCTTGTGTTTAGCTGCGGCTTCTTTTCCTCGCTTATTATTTTCCGACATGCAGTTGCCTGGAATCTTATAATTTTCTCTTTTTCTCTTGTATAAGAGGCACCTGATAAATATCGAGTAGTACAATTATACTGGAATAAATGACAGACAAAATGGAAGACATATTTGTCCTGAAAAATCATTACTTGGCAGTGACCTGACTCATCACTTCAAATAGTACTAATGTAGGGGGTTTAAAACCTTTTCTTGGAAGGTTACTTAGGCCCTTCTGCCTCAAAGAACAGAAATTTGATTCCCAGTGTAAGTGTAAAAACCTTCCTTTTAATTAAACTTTAGCTTATTTCCTCTGCAGACACTAAGAGGAAGCTTCTCTTTTCACTGCGAAGCTGATTTTCAGATAATGATCCTGTTTCAAAGACAAATTGAATGTAATGCAATTTCTGTATGTAATTCCATTTAAAAGTTTGTATTTTGAGTTTTGCTGTTCTGGTTTAATCTGTAGGGGAGATGCTTTTGCCACCACTGACTATAGAGGCACCACTGAAACTCTTCAGCTGAGCCTTGGTTTCTTGTTCTCCCTGAAGTGTTACTGTTGGTACTTGTTTTTCTTCACCTGTGTTGGAACAGTTTAAGGGAAGTAACTGAAACATTATTTAGGCTTGAAATCTGTTTATATGTTAGAGAGGGACAGATATTGAGATTGCCAGTACTGATTAACAAAAACTCCTGAACTTGGGCAGAATGAATGGAGTGATGGAAGAGACTGAAGGACCATGGAGAGCTACCAGATATTGGGAAGGCAAACCTAATAGGGCAAGCCACAGCCCTAGGCATTAGGTCATTGCTTGAAAAATCCCTACCTTTCACACAGCAGCAGCCAGCAATAATTGTAATTGCCTGGGCTCAAGAACTGCCAGTGAAACAGGTGCTCAGGCAATTCATGTCACCTGAAGTGAGTCAGGGTGATAAGACTGGACCTAATAATTAGAGCTGAATTGTACTACACCTTGTAAAGAAAGAAGGAGAGTCAGGAGCTGCTCTAGTAAACTTCTCAGGAAATCCCAACGACTTTGGCCATTTGTCAACCATAAATATGTGTCTTTGCTTCAAAATGGTGAGTAGGTTTTTCTATAATCTGTGTTTTCAGGATAGGTCTGCTTATTAATATACAAAAGAAGAGTTCATTGCTCTGCCAGGCCTAAGTGAAAGAACAAATGGTCATTATAGTGTTACTGTGTTTTGCTGATTATGGAGATAATTTTTAGTGGATATTTTTCTTGAATTTATCAGTAAGCTCTGCAGCTTTAGGAGGATGTATCTGAATTCTTTGGGATCACTGGATGACCCAGACTGACCTCAGCATGTGCTTGCCTGCATGGGGGAAGAGGAGGTTTGGGGCTCTGAAGAGCCCATGGTTATAATAAGCAGTACAGTGCTGTGCTTTCAGAGCCTGCCTTGTTTAATTCCTGGTGACCTTTGTGCTCTTATTCCCAACTTTTGTCATTCTGTCTTAATGGTTAATTAACACTGATGCACTGATTACAAGAATGCTTTACATTCCTTTGCCTGTATACACAAAATTAGCTGCTTATTTAATTACCACATATACTTCTTTAATTAAATGCAGTAGTTTTTTTGCTGGAGCACGAGATAATAATCTAAATGTAATTAAAATATTCATAATATTAAGAGTATGTCCCTCTAAAGATGGGATTGCTGAGCTTCCAGGCAAAGGTATTGGGTGGTCTGCTGTTGGTTTGGAATACTTAAGTGTTCTGGTTTAGATCAGAAAGGTGTTAAGGTGCTTTTATAAAGCTGCATAAAGCATCATTAAACATTGTTCATGGAAGCAAATTGAAAGTCATCCTTCACGTGACATATTTGCTGTAACTCCAGGCTGACATTTCAACAAGCTGTTTTACGTCAGCCTAACAATTGCTTGTGACAGTTTCTCCATTTGCACCAAAGAATAAACCTCTCCTGCAGCAGCCAACAGTGTTAGCATGGTTTAGTTTAATGGAAGAATGGAAAAAAAAGGCGCCCCAACCCTAAAGCCCAGGTAATGAAAATTATGCTAATACTTGATGCTGTTAGAAGATATAATCCAGACATAATTATATATGAAGTGAGAAAGTAAGTTTGGGATCACTGGAAACATTAAATACCTGAACTCTGATCCCACTGAAGCAAATTACTGCTCTTAATTATAAATAACTGTAGAGGAACAGTTTAGCCAATATTTAGTACTCTAAGGAAATTAAAGGGAATTGATGAC
The DNA here is from genome assembly GCA_013400435.1 of Pycnonotus jocosus. Lineage (NCBI taxonomy): Eukaryota > Metazoa > Chordata > Aves > Passeriformes > Pycnonotidae > Pycnonotus > Pycnonotus jocosus. The sequence goes on along the minus strand of VWYP01022910.1, from coordinate 843,160 downwards.
TTCCCAGTTATATAGATAAAAAGAGGCAAACCTGGAGCAGTTTTGGAAGTTTCTTTCTCAAATGCTTCTTTCAATATACAAAATTAAAGAGTAAATTCCATATATGTGCAATGTAGATGAACAAGTAATTTGTTGAAATCTTTTACAATTAGAAGGTAAAAATTCCTTGTGTAAGTTGAAAGCATCAGAGCTCTGCAACACTTTACTTTTTGAATATTTAATGTTCTGAATATATGACTGATATTGTGTAGGTGACAAGGTCTAGCTTGCAGAATGATCTCAACAAAATTGGTAATGGCTGTTTCATTTCAATATTTACCATATTTTTGTACTGGCATTCAATCTGTAATGTGAAGCATCAGAGAGGAAAGCTTCTGTAAACAGTCTCATTCACCCTAGAAAAACACTACCATGACAAGCAAATAATTTATGACAAAGTAATGTCTGGGCATTTTACTTAGAAAACACCTCAGGAAAGGAATTGTTCTCTGTAATTGTGCATTTTCTTTAAAAATGTTTCTCTCTTTGCTTAACCTGATTAGAAATTTCAAGTAAAAGGTCAGCTTACTGCTCTTTTGCAAAGGTTTTACCTGTTTTTCTACACAGCTGCTTCAGGTTGCTCTCCTGTTGTCATTGAAAATGGGTATAAAATAAGGAGATGTTCATTCTGGAGCTTTGGAGTAGAATCTTTAATCTGGGGCACACATCTCTGAAGAGAATTTCTATTAAGACCAAATAAACCCATACAATCTAATCTTTCCATTTATTTAATTTAATCCTTGTGTTTTGTTTGATGTGATTTTTGATTTTTGCAGTGTTTTTATCTTTAAATCTTCTGCAGTGTTTTTATCTTAAAATGTGTGTTTTTTAATACAAGACCTACTGTCAGGCCAGGATCCTGTGACCTCTTGTATTCAGTATCAAAGCTTATGCTACTTTTAGTTGAGACTAGTCTTTAATATTTCATATGTTATACCTCTTTATCTGTTCTGTCTGGTACTATTTCCCATTGTTTGGCAGTTGACAGAGGAGAATTACGGCACTTTCTAAAGGTGCGCTTTTCCATTGGAAAATCAGTGGGAACACTAGTGAGACAAAGATTTAAACTGAAATCTTACTGAAAGCTTCCAGACAATTGTTAATCTTCTAGCAGAGATAGCTCATCTCTCAGTACAAGTTGTGTATATCTTCATTCTGTTTGATTGTCTATCATTATTTTATTGAAAAAACAGGAGTCTTTATATTCTGTCACTTCTCAACTAAGTCTCAAGTTCAAGTATTCTAAACCTTCATAGTAGACAGAGATGTAAATTTCAGTGGGAACACATGTGCTCAGATGTTGCTGTATCCCACATTTCCAATCCTACTATATTTCCATGCTCTGATTAGTCAATGTAGTTTTTAAGGCCTTACAATAAAGCACTGAGATAGGTAATAAAAAAATATTTTTAGGTTGGTTTTTTTTTTAAATTCTTCCCTAACATCATTTTTTCTATGTGTGGTAACAATTTGCTTTTAATTCTTCCTTGTTTGGGATGGGGTTTTTTGGTCTGTTTCCTTCATTTTCATATTTTATGAAGGCTTTTTATCAAGTAGTTGTACTTCTAAAAGGAGATAAGTTCATCTGAGTATACCTGAAAAAAAAAGAAGAGATTATTTGTCTATATTTACCAACAAAGTGTTTGTATCATCCCTGGATGACACAGTATTTTTTGAGTATATATGGCTGTTTAGTCTGCTCTCCTCCAGATACTGCAGGTTTCATTTCTTCCAGATAGAATTAACTGTATTCTCATGTTAAGATAAAGCAAAGGCAACCTCATTAAACCAGTGGAACAGTGCAAGCCAGGAGAGAGTCAGTTCTTGCATATTAAATGGAAAAAGATTGATATACATGTCTTGGGAAATTTGCAATGACAGGCTTATCTATGTTGTCAGAAATCAGGATTATCCAAATAGTTTGTACAATCCTCCTGTTCCCATTATTTATGCTGCCTTTTGTGTATGATTATGTGTTCTTTTTTCCCCACCTTATTTTAGGAGTGAATCAAAATAACATAGTGAAAGGAGTCTATTACTTCTGGCTCTTCTGGAAATTTGAAAAGTATGGAGTGAATGAGGTGAAGTCCTGCAAAAAGGGAGAACATGGTTTTTTGATTAAGACAGATTGCTGTTTGGAAAGTTGGACTCCATCTTTATTTTCCCACACAATGACTCTAGCAAAGTCACTTGAATATTTTCATAGGTGATCACTCATTGTTTCTTGGAGGATTTACTCTGAAAGCTCTGGTTCAGATTTTCTAAAGTGTTAGTGAAAGTTCACCCAATGTTTTCAGGTGTTGCTGAAGGCAGAAGCTTGCTTGCATCATTCATTCTGCTCAGCTCAAGAGATAACCTTAAAAAAAAAAATCTTTCCATTAAAAACTGTGTAATTCACTTATTTGGACCAAACTTTGCATTCAATTAGTTGATTTCTCTGGCTTTTGATGGCAGCCCTATTGTTTTTTCTCTAGAAGTCACGTTTGGACCCTGCTTTGCTTATTTGCAGTGCTTGCTTCCCTCCCCAGTCTTCAAACTGACCCCAGTCTCATCTCCAAGTCTGGGTACTTTTCCACCCTAGGCTTTAGTTTTTCCTTCGCTCTTTCCCCAGAACTTTCTGTCTCTGTCCCCTTCCCAGTTACTGTGGCAGCATTTTGTATCTTATTTAGTCATACATTTTCTCACCTACTACTCACTTTCTTAATATCCCCCCCAAATCCCCTAATTTTCCATTTTCCCTCCACTAATCCTGAAGCTTTTCCTTTCTTTCCCAGCTAGTCCCAACTAATACCACATGCTTCCTCCCCACATTGCATAATACTTGTTCTGCCTGTCAGCTCTCTTCCCATCCCACTGAAGTTGTAGATGAGATTATTGAGAGCACAGGGGAGAGATTTTTCTGCTTTTGGTTATAATACTCAACCCAGCCCAAGGATACAATATCTGAAAGCAGCTATTACAGCAAAAGGTTGACTTTGCCCTGTAGCTTCACACCAGATCATGTTCAGGAGTGTTCTGTGGACTGTGCATTTTTAGGCTTGGCCAAAACTGGGCAGACTTTCATAAATGGTTCTATGGTTCTCCTACTCTCTCTCTGTTCCCATCTAATTTCAGAAACTCTAAAGCATTTGAGTGCTAAAAGTTTCCAAATAAAAGATTGTGAGAGTATTTCTCTGAAATGGCTGAATAGTTTTGGCTGGAGTTTTCAAAAATAAATTCAGCCTGAGGCAGACAGCTGGTATGGGAAACTTCAGCTAACTGAGTTGCAATTTGGCTAAGTTTTGAGAAACTAGGAAGAGATCTGTAAGAGGGAATGAACCCTGGGTAATGTTTCACCAAATAGCATCTTCTGGACAATGTGCTTTGTCACTTCATGTGGACCTTCCCATTTGGTATAAAATTCATTCTCTACAGAAACTAGCTAGGCTTCAGTACATTAGAATAGCTATTTTTATTTGGGGTTTATAGACTCTGAGTTTTTAAAATCATTTATTTGCTTCCCCAGTCTACTTGAAGTATCTTTCTATATAGGTATAGCCTGCCAAGGGTATTTGTACTGAACATATCTCTGTTCTTTTATGCTTTTTTCATGGCTTCCAGGGGGGATTTGTGCTGGACTAGCAGTGTCCCAGGGTGAGCTCCGAGAGGGTTTTGCCCTAGCACTGTCTGCAGCACCCTGCTGTGAATCTGCTTCCTCAGCGTGCAGTCTGTATGGTAATAAAAGGAGCAGAGTAACTCCTCCTGCCCCGTTCTCCTGAGGTGCTGCTGTGAGCCAGGCTTATTCACACTCTTGCTTTTCAAGCTCTGGCATTATTAAACTTTTCTTTCTTCTTTCTTGCCCCCTTCCCCTTAGATTTGCACTGGATTTCAACCCGAGTGTACCTTCATTATTGCAGGCTTTTTTTTGGGCTATTTGATGGTTCTTGATTCCTGGTGTAAGGCTGTAATATGCCCAAGCTATTAAAAAGTGTTAAAAAGCCTTTTTTTTTTCTGTCATGCGAAGTTCTCTTTGCTTTGGATAGACTTTTCAACAAATTTGACAGTCTCAAAGTACGAATATCTGTGTGGCCTTCAAATACCAGGGCAAATCTGGGCTATCAGTTTCTAAACTCAACTTTCTAAATGCAAAAGCTCTGCTGAAGGCAAGAAAGTATTTGACAAAGACAATTTGGATCATCTGGAGCCTTTTTGTGCTCTGGTGGTCCTGAGGCACTCAACCCAAAATAAGACCAGCCAAAGATTAAAACAACCCAATCCAAAGGAAAAAACAGCCCAAGCCAGCCTGTTCATCCTGGTAGATAGTTAAGGCACAGAAAGTCTCTCCCCACCTAATTCATGGTAGCTCCTATTACCATCAGGGTGGGTGAATTGGGTTAAAAAGAGCACTACCACCAGGCAAATCCCTTCCCTGAATGTAATTCCTTGTTTCACACACCTGTTCAAAAGCAGCCTGCTAAAAACTGAGCACTGTCAAAAGAATTGATTAAAATCATGAATGCTGTGGAGTGAGTAGGGACTGATTTGATTCCCCTCCCTATGTCTTTTCAGTACAAAAAATGAGAAGATATCAGGTTCTGTCAGCAGGAATTCAAAAGAAATAAAAGTATATTGTTCTTAAAACTGTATTTAAGCTGTGTAGCTTAAACTGGGCTGAAGCAGGTTGGAGGCACTTTAAGCTCTTGCATAGTTTCTAGACAGGACTGAACAAATTCTTGGAAGAAAAAACTTTTGAAGAATATGAAATCCAAAAGAAAGGCCATAAATTATTGGAGCTTTCTGGAGTACTGTGTGAAATACCATGCTTGTTCTCTGACACTGTTCCCTTGGGAATTGCTTGCTGGCATTGGTCTATACCAGTGCCTTTCTAGGAGCAGGATGGTTTCAAGCCCTAACAAGACCAAACAACTTTTGCTTGGAAAAGGATAAGGGAAACAAGAATTTGGAGAAACAATGTGACTACAGGGGACAACAAATGTGGGAAAAGGAATGGGTATGTGTTAGTTTCAAAGGTGAAGATTTTTCTCTGCTGTTCAGAGCACCCTGCAAAGCACTGGAAAATGCTTGAAAATATCAAAGAACCCAGTGGATACTTCCCTGGGCTCCTGTCAGGGACAGGTTGTTGAACGAAATAGACCTTATGGATTTATTTGTTGCTGCTGTTTTTACATTTTTCAGTGATTAAGTTCTCCAGCATTTTGCTGTTGGCAAAACTTGTGTAGAATGTAAAGCCAACTGAGAGTAGAAACATTATGATTTGATAATTAAATATTGCATTTCAGTAACACCAAAAAGCAAATTTTGAGAAGGAGTATGTTTAAGAAAGGAGGAGGGGGAAGGACCCTAACTGTTTTCTCATCACAGTACACTGAGAAAATATTTAGACTGATACATAACCTTCATAGTGTTATGTTCTATAAAATTGGCAAGAGCTTAATTCTTAGTCTGAATGCTATGCTTGTTTTGAAATTTAAATAATAAACAATTTATATATGTATATATTTTAGCTTAAAATCACATCTTGTCGGATTTGGCTGTTAATAAAAGCTTATGGTGGAATCAGCACTCTGTCCATCCAGTGAAAATATGAACAGGACCACACAAAATGCTTCCACTGTGTCATTCCTTTTACTGCTGTTCCATTAAAATAAACTCCTTGCCACAGAACTTACTTGTCATTTCCCGCTTCTCAAAAGTATCACAAGTAATGTAGTTTCTGAAGCTTTGCCACTTCTAGCTCTAGTATCTACTTGATTGTGTTTGCAGAAGATCTCTTTGTGTTCCTCCCTGCCATTCCTTTTCAAACACATGCAGCACTGGATCTTAGATATACTCTGTAAAATGCACTTTTTGGCCAAAACTGCTTACAGCTAAACCTAGGCCAGTCAGACAGTGTCATATTCATCTTGGTTTCTGTCATCACAGGTTCCAAAAAGAATGTGCTTTAGCTCTTAATGTATGTGTTCTTCTGTCCATGTCTACTTTAGCATTTCTTGAGATAAATTCATTTTTAGTTGGTATCTGCTTCTTGTTAGAGTATGCTTTTGTTTTTCTCCTGGATTTCATAGCTTACTGAAGTAAGAAAAAAAAAAATTTATGGGCGTTTTTTGGACTGGATAATTAGCTCATCCTGCTTGTATGTTTGTACTATCACCTATAATGTTGTCCTATGTAATTTTTAGGTCTTCTGGGCTTTCTTAGATCAGAAGAACGACGTGTTCATTCTTATTCAACTTCACTGGTTCAGAGCTATTTTTGTCTCATCTGACAATGTGATTTTCCTCTGTTTTTTTGCAAAGCATGATAATAATTCTTTAATATGTGTTTTCACTTCTTGAACTTTTTCTAATTTAGTTTTTTTGAAGGCATATGCATAACTAGGATTTGTTTAAAAATCAGAGGACCCTGTTTACCGGAGACATATTTTGGTGTTTTCTCTTTGTATGTTCATATGAGAATTCACAAAATTTCTTTGAATGTCATCTTAAAACTCAAATCATAGGTAGTGATACTTTCAAATCACTAATGCCCAGCTAGCAGTGAACTGGGACTCTTGAGATTTAAGATGAGTCATTGTCATACAAGTTTATTATTCAGGACCACCAACTTTACTCTTTCCTTTGGCATTGTATCACCTGATATACTCTATCACCAAAAAAATTATTAAGGTGCTCTCCCTAGGACTCAATTACAGTGTTGTGATGCAGTGATGTTCTCATAAATGATAAGAATACATCAGATTGGTGTCCTAATAAGGCTATAATTCTGTTCTGGTAACAAAACACAGTAAAACTTTACAGGTGCTGTAAACATCCCTAGCAGGTTTTGTTTTAAGCAAGATAGTGCATTTTAGTTTGCAAATCGACTTCGCCTCTTAAAATCCCGGGCTCAAATACCAGCACTGATTTGCTCATACAATTAATAAATACTTACAACATTTTGCTATGTTTTGCTGGGCAGTTAGTTTCCAACACCTTCTCTTAGTTTACAGGGGTTTGAATAATCTGCATTTGCATGCACTGGCAGCAGTGTTCCCAAGCTGGCAGGCAGGGAATGCTAACTCACAGGGCTGTGCTTGAATGCATCGCTTCTGCTGTGCTCTTCCCTTCCCCTGTGCCAGCAGCTGAGAGAGCTGTGAGTTTTCCCTACACTCAACATCTTTCTGGCTCATTGTCAGTCAAGCCATGCCAACTGCACCAGCCAGGAAAAGCATATAGGAAAAATAAATTTGTCATAGGAAAAGTACAGAAAAATTATTATTTTCATGCAAGACTACAGTAAAGGCACTGTTAGGCTATACTTTGCTAACGAGAAAAAAATAACTTTCAAAATCAGGGGGTTTTGTCAATGACAGCATGCTTGAGGACACTTCCACTCAAAGGGTTAGGACCAGAACTTGTTTTTTAAAAAACTGCTACAACATTAACATTTTATTAACTCTATGGGTGAATGAGGCAGCATGATACCATTGTGCTCTATCATTCTCAAAAAATTCTGTGTGAATAATAGTAAAGGGATGTGCTGGCTGATACACAGGAAGTTATAAGAGATGTGTGTAGTGAAAATTATGTTTGATGATGAGCAGCACTTTCTACAAGGGTTTATTTGTTAAACCTCCAAACACAGTGGGTTTTTAGGTTATTTATGATGTAATATAAAATAATAGAAAGTTGAAATTGAAATACCTTTGTGACTGGTAAAGAAAGAAACTCAGTGGACTTTCAGTTTTTAATTTTCCCTAAACACACACTTGCCATTTCCTCTTATTATAGGGAGGCAAAATCAGATTCCTGTTTTAGTAGCACTTTGCTTCTAATCACAAATTACAACTTCAGGATTTGTGTGATTATTTTGTGTCTAGTTCTTCCAAAGAACTTTACAGGACCCTGCAGAAAGCATTGTGATACTGAATGCTTCAGCTTATGCTTAAAATGGCTTAGCTTTGGCACACTAATCCAAATAATGACAGTTTGCATTTTTTGTTACTCATACATGTTTAGCAGAATCAATCTCCTAAAAGTGAGTAGTGCAATTAAAATTAACATTAAATAATACACACATGATTTGTCAGAGCTGTCTTGAAGGACTATTGCAAGTGCACCAATTATTTAACTTGAAGACTAAGATCAAGCTCATTAATCTCTACTTAGTATATTGTATTGACATATCAGAGACCTAATTTTGCTCAAGGCTTATTCCATGCGTCAGAGGTGGCTATTGAGTAGAAAATTCTTTTTATTGCTCTGGAAATAACTATTACATGTCATAAAATGGTGTCAGATTTTCTGAAGTCAAAGTGTTCAGAGAGTATAAAACATGCAGAACATTACAGGTGCTTAGTTTGGACAAGTTATGGACAATCAAAACTGATGTACAGTTAAAACTTGAAGAAACAAATCTGTACCAAAACCAAAGACTGTATTTTCCATTCTGCTAAGGAGCCTTTCAGTATCAAGAACACTTAGGAGTTTTCACAGGGAAAAATATCCCCTCTGTGGCAGAAAGCTAACAAACTATGCCTTCCCTTCTCTTATACCTGCTGTCTCCCAGATCCTGATACAACGTGAGACAGGGACTATGATGGCGAACTCCAAGTAAGATAAGAGGTTGGTTCTGGCAAGTTACATCAAATCAACTCCTTTTCTGACATGAAATGCAGAATCTCTTTAAATCTAATGACAGAAAAGGAGTGAGTAACCCATTGTTCTGTTAGTTGGATGTGCATAGCACATGTGAACCCATATATAACTTAAAGAAAGTTATTAATGGGAAATAAGGATCAAAGAGAAAAATAAAATTTCTGGAATACAAAATATAATTAGTGATAAAAGCAATATTGACATATTTAATGTAAGATACTCTGAAGGTGAGGCTGTTCTGAGTGGTTTATGACAGTTTGTCTTGAAGAGAGGGGACAGTGCTCTTTTGCCTGCAGAAGGTAAGAAAAAGCTGAGTTTCTATTAATGTTACGTTGGTTTTGTTCTGATCAGAGATTCTTTTTTAGGTGTACTTGTACATGGGAGGTGACCCTAAGAATGCCAGAAAAATGCTCTGTTTTGCTAGTTTTTTGATGGCCCTTCAGGCATTTTAGTTAAAGCTTTCTCTTTCCCTGTGATAGTTTAGAACTTGGCAGAAATGTTGTGTAAAGTAGGTGTAACAACAGGGATAAATTTCTCCATCTTTTGGAATGGAGTTTAGCTGGGAAAAATTCTGAGAGATACCTGTACCAGAAAACCAGCAGTGGTCTTTCCTTGGGCTCCTCTGAGCCCTGAGAAGCCCCAGGAATGTCATATTCCTGTATCTATGTGAGCTCTGGCCTAGGTCACAAAGTCAATTTTTAAAGGCTTAAATAAGAGCCATCCTTTGTTTCTTAATACAGTTTTTAAATCTCCAAATGCCCACTCTGTTATCTGACTATGCCAGAAAACCATAGGACCTGTATTTTCACTGGTTCATTTCCTCTGGCTATCTATGGATTCACCCACATCTGATTTTAGTTAACAGTTATGAGTCACCGGTGTGTGTGTTTATGAATGAGCAGAGGAAAATACTCTGGTCTGGTTGTTTGGGCACATCTCTAGGAATTAAGAAAAATTGTCTTCTCTTCCCTCTGCTGGCCTGATGAATGTTTCCTTCAAGTCAGCTAAACATGAAAAATCAATAGATTGTTTTCCTCCCTTTCCTTTCCTTTCCTTGTCCTTGCATCCTTTCTGACCCCATAGATGTGGGTTAAAATCACTGGATCAGAAAGGTTGGTGAGCTCTGGCCCTGCACATGGGTGGTGGGTGGGTGAGGGAGAGAGAGTTCCACTTTCCCCCATAGTCCAGAGGGAGGAGCACATCTGCACCACCATCTCTGACTGTGCTGGCTGTGTCTGCACCCCAGTCCTGACATATCCCTGCTGGAAACTCCAGCACATACACTGCTGGTGTAGGTTTACTGGCTGGAATTCTATCTCTGTTGTGTTAACTTATTCTAGTTTCATGAGTAAAGCAAATCCATCTCCAAGGAATTTGCTGTAAACAAGTCTTACACAGCTCCATGTTCAACTTGTTCCTTTTGAGGACTCTTTCCTGAAGTCTCTCACCAGACACTGCCAAGGAAACTGAGATAGCCAGCCTGGAACTCTGGTTTCCACTGGCTGGCAAAACAACAAACCTTTGGGAGCTGTTTCAGGGAATGCCTTCTGTGATATAGTTCTGATTCTCTGTGACAACATCTTTATGTTTACTGAGACTCAGGCTCAGTGTTGTTGTCTTGCAAGCTCTGGGAAAGGGAGGATAAATTTGAATTTTTGGACCCTTTCTTCATTTAGAGCCCTGATGTTACTAAAGTGACAAGTGAGATATAAATTTGTAAATGAGCAGAAGCCTAAGCACAGCAAACCCTTCTCAAGGGTGGATCTTGGGAATGGTCCCCACAGCCCTGCTTGTAGGAGAAAGAAATATTCGAAGGGAAGCAGGAAAGCCCCATTGTAATGTGGCTCTGTACAAAATTGCACTGTGGAGTGTTAATTCCTGGGCTGTGCTACTGAAATGTGTTTTAATAGAGTTCATATATTTCTGGGATTACGGTAAGTATGGCTGCTTCTCCTGGAAAGTAAACAAATACATTCCTCAACATGAAATCCCACACAAATGGTCTAAACACAGATTGTGACTTTCACTTAAACTCCCTGTTTTTGGAAAGAGTTCTAATTTTTCTTTTGAATTGGCATAAACTGTTCTTGAGTAACTATCTTCTTTTCAGCTTACTCCACCCTCTTTTCCTGGATTTCTCGTGCTTCTAAAGGGCAATGGGAATACAGTTAGCCATTTAATCCCCAACTAAGAGTTGTTCCCTTTCTAGAACAGATTTTTTGTGCAGATGGGTTTTTCTTGGACCAAATGGGCTAAATAGGCCTGTACTTACTAACTTATCATCTGTCCTGTATCTTTTATGTACAAATAGAACAAGTTTCTCAATAATTAAAAAATCCTACTTTCTTGCTGCAGGAGACCAGGTTGACTGAGATTATAAATTGGAGTTGTGGGGATTTAGCCACATCACTCACACAGAATTTGGTGAGTCAATACTACTTAGTCTAATTGACAGGAATGAAGAAGTCAGAACGTGGACTTACATTTTTTTCATTTACGAGCATATCTAATATCAATGAAGTTTGAAGCATAATTGTTACTTGGATAAGCTTCTGTGGTTGTAGACTTTTCTCATGTCCACTTTGAAGACAATTGCTCCAAATCTTTAGTCAGGCCTCCTGTGATAGGGGAGTAATATTGTGAGTAGCTGGAGAATTTCCAGATGTTACTTTCCTTACACACTCAGCAGGCACTGGGCCTGCTGATAAGCTGCCAGGCACTACTGTGGCATATTTATGCAGGCATAAAAGCCAACAGAAGTTAGTTCCTCCTGTGTGTGCTCCAGAGTGGCCTCTGCCTCACCTCTGCTGGAATTCCAGTAAGATTTGTGAAAACTGAGATGGTGTGGGCACATGGACACAGCAGCCACCAGCTGCTGAAACAGCTCCAGTTACTGCTGGAACAGGGTGTGAGACTGAATACTTTGTATTTAAAACTGAATTTTCATCTCCCCCTCAGCTGCGTGATGTGCTGTTCCCTGGCAGGTCAGAATTCAGGATCTGGATTAACTGGAGTAATGAGCAGTTGTTGAAAGTGTAAGAGTTAGCTGGTGATGCCTCCAGAACTGATTTTCTCCCAAGAGGGCATGTCCTCTGACATACTGTCATTAAATCTAGAATTTCTAGTGTTTCTACTGCTTGGAAAGTGAAGGAAGAAAGAGATTAAAAAAAAATCCAACAAACAACTTTAATAGAAATATCTAATATTTTAAAGTGTTTTTTCAAGCTGTAACATTTAATAGACCAGTCTATTATTCTATGGGATACTTACTTTCCTTCCATACTCTATGGAAGAATATCAGTCTCCATATAATTCCAAAAATATTTTTGTAACATCCTTCCAATTGTCTAGTTCTCAAACAATCAGACAGACCAAAAACTAGAATTCATAATTAAATTTATTGCTATTTTTCATCAACACTGCTGATTCGCAAACAAACCAAAATTGTTACATTTCATTTGGCAATCAGTTATGGAAACTTTTTTTTTTTTTGAGAGGTAATGATAGAGATACAGGACTGAAGATGCTTTTTAGGTCATCAACTCCAGTCCTCACTTCCTTTACATATGCCTATAGAAGTATATTATTTTATGTGTACTAATTTAGTTATCAGTTCATACATAGTTGAAGGAATATTAAGCTAGACTGAACTTCTCATAGTTGATAGTAGATTTACACTGTTGTATCAACTGAAGAGGCTTCATTGACTGACCCAGAATTACTATAACTCCAAGAATACTGTAAAATAGCTTTTAAACTACACTGTGTGATTTCTGCACTTAGTAAAACACAATCTTGTAAATGGCATTTGCTTTAACAGCAAGAGACTGTTATTTGTGCTTGGATTCTCTCTGTTCTTGAGTGCACGATAAAAATTATGACCAATTTTCTATATGTAGGTTGAGTTACTTAGTTTGAAAGAAATCTACAGCTAGTCTTGCTCCATATTTAGGAGTTCTGCAGTCTTAATAAGGTGCAAAATCACTCACTTAACGGAGATTAAGCTTCTTAGAGAAAAGTGCCCTTTCCTTGAGTATCTATGTATTTGTTTTTATTGGTGATGTCACTTTACTTCTCAAGGTTGGAGGTTTTTTTCATTCTGGCAGCTCCACCAATGTTTCATGATTAACAAATGCTATTTATACTTTTTCCATTGCTGTGCTACTGTGAAACTTCGGATTGTGCATTGCTCTAAGATGCAGCTCCTTGATATTTTGTCCTAGAAAAAGCAATGCAATTTTTATTGATAAGTATTTGTTAATCATATTTTAGAATGTACTCAAATATCAAATTACTTGTACTTTTGCACTCTTGGGAGAAAGTTAAGTTAGAGTTTGTTTCTACATCAGACAAATATAGAAACAGTTCCATCAGAGGAACTTTAGTAAAGATGCCATTTTACTTACTTGGAACAAAAAGAACTTACTGAGCTTGCACTGAAAGTTTTAGAAAGTCACCTTTCCAATAGAAAGTGGAAGTCAATGAGCAGTTAACTTCATTTTAATGGCCTACGAGTTTATCCATGGATAAGAAACACACTGCGATTGTTCTCTATTAGGAATGCTAGCAACTCTTTGAGATAACTTGAACATACACTACTGTAGAATTAATTAAGCTGCAATAATTGTGTTGTGCATCAGCTGCCCAAACCTTTAGAGCTTGATCTGTCTCACACTGAAGCTAACACACTTTTCAGCTGACAGCAGGTTCTAGATTAAGTTGTGGGTTGAAAGCTTGGAACTATACTTCTCTTTTTAAAGGCTTTATTTAATTTGACTATCCTTCCTTTTTGGGACCATCATAAATTCATAATCTTTGCTGAATTCAGAGGATGAAGGATAATATGAATAGCCCAGAAACACTCTTAAGTCACACATGGTTAGATGTTGGACAATGTGTCCAGGAGGTATCAGTTATGCTTGCCTGTTTCTTATTTTTCTTTTCCCATAAACATTCATCATGTCTACTTTCAGGTACTGAGCTAGAGAATGTGCATCTATATAAGTACTTAAAGTTTTCAGTACAAAAAATTACATGGAATGCATTTAATTCATCACTGGCATTCCAGATCTTTTCGTGTCAGTAAAGGTAATATAAAGCTTTTGTTTTGTACACATAGCCTTCCTTTTGGACAGAAGCCTAATTTGGAACTGCAGGACTGCTGAGAGACAGTCATAAAATACTGACACAAAGCACTCTCAGCAGCCATACCAAGAGATGGTTAGGAAAGATAGCAACAATAGTGCTGAGCTTTTGTACTCCCAAACCAGCACAGTGGTTCCTTGAATGCCCTTATAAACTATGACTAGTCCTGAACTATTTTAAATTCTTGTGGAAGCCATGCTGGCAGTGATCTGCCTAAAGGATTAAGCAGAGATAACACATTCCCTACAGAGTCCAGCTAGGCTAGCTCCCAAAACTGTAAGACCAGGAGCTTATTTTATGAGGTCTTATACTGTAATTTTGAAGTGCATGTTGATCTTTCAAAACCACTGGAGGAGAATTTGAGCTCTACCAGTCACAGACATTGAAAAGTCTTCAGTCAGAAGTCCAAAAGTAGATTTGGTGGATGCCTCTCCTGCTTAAACACTGTTGCACCCACCACTTCTTGGTGTCATGGAGACATTACATGCCTAATATCCCCTATGGATTGCTCTTCCCAAAGCCAGGCAGGTTCTGTGCTTCACTGAACAGCTTTCCATTACACTGTATGGGATATATTGCCCTATGTGGGATTTCAGAGGAAGAGTCTCATAGGAGAGTTCAGCTGGTTTCATTAGATAAGCTGATAAAGCTGGAACTCCTTTCAAAGTCTCTTCCAAAATATTAAAAAGTTCAAAGCTTCTCCAATCCACATGATTTTGTGGTAGGTTGCTAAACAAGAGACACTGTAAATTTACCCTTTTATATATGGGAGAGATGTAGGTAAGTTATTTACGGTTTAGATGACTTCAGCAGCTTTTTAAAAATGTGTTTTATCTCATGATAGCTCTGAAAAATGTTTTTAAAACTGGGAAGAGATTGTTATGTTTAAGTTGTTCTTTGGGAACAATTTAGCAGCCTAGAAATCATCATTATGGTTAGAATTTTTTTCCACTCATCCATCCCTTTCTCTTTATCCTGTGCTGGAGTATTCTTACTAATGACATGTTGCTACCAGAGGAAGATGAAGCATATAATGCTACTTAGAGTGGTTTTGCTGCTAACAGTTTGGGTTATAGATGCTGTTGGTCTGCACCTTTACACATGAAAATGTGATTTTTAAGTTAGGAAATAAAAGCTGAAAAGAAACGGTTTAACAACAAAGTGGATGGAAGTTTTCAGTATTCTAAGATAATATCTGTTCACATAAACCACCAGGCTACAAAGGATTTCAGCATTTTACAAAGCTTCTGCTCAGCTTCCAGCTGGCAAAAATAATGCTATTTTCAATAGTAGGAAAGGTGGTGGTTATGCTGTTTTGCATTGCAGAGTGTTCTTATCCCATGTTGTGTCATGTCTCAGAGTAGGTCAGTACAAAATCAAGAATGAAAGAAATGAAACTTTGAAGATATTTGTTTTTTCCAGCTCAGTAACTTAATATTTCATCAAGGGTCTTCTGGGAGCTGATCTGAATATGTTGCAGTGAAGAGAGCAGCCAGGGAGGAACTCTAATGAGAGCTCAGTATACATTCCTGACTGCCTTCAAACAACTTGGCGGCCATAATCTTTTAAAACATTCCAAGCACTCATCTCTCATTGTCTTTTGTGGTTTGGACAGAGTATTGTTGATTGTTGGACTGGTTTTGAGGTAGTCCCCTGAGTGAAATTGTGGATCCTACCTCACACATTATCATCTGCATTTGCATATAATTGAGACATAAGCTCTCTGGCAATCTGCAAAAGGAATGCTGTAGAGCTCTTGTTAAATTTTCTAAGAACAAACACAATAGGAATGCCAGCCTAAGATGTAGGTCAAGAATTTATCCATGGAATATTCTTTATTAAATCCAGTGAAATCCTCTGGAGGTTCTTAGATATGAGTTAAAGGAAAGACCTGTATCCAAGACCTCCTTAGTATGGGGATTAAGTCGAAATGAGATTTGGATCTCCTTTGCCTCTACACTTGTTTGTTTGAAACTAAAATAATTCCAGACTTTTTCAGTTTTTATTTTCAACTTTTTTTTGTTTTGTTTTAAAGTTTAATATTTTTGAAAAAAGCACCAAACTACACTCAAACCCAGGGTGTCCTTTTTGTAAATAGCATCCATGCAGGAGAGTGTTTGAGTGTGTTTTGGGGGTTGGAGTGGGTGAGCCAGAGTGAGAAATCACAGAGGTACTTTATACTGAACATTGCTCCTGCAGCAGCTCAAAGGGTGAGAGGTGACTTTAGCAATGACTTGCATTACATAATACCTCCCATCTCTCTGCAGATGTGTGAGTTTGTTTAAATGTTTTATGAGGTTTTTATTGCACTGTAATATAGTCCCAACCCCTCTGCAGTTGCCAGTTTGGTCACAAAATATAATAAATTTTAAAATACCTAATGCTTCAGCTATTCAATAATTTTCTGACAGGCCCCCTGATGCAATTATGGTACCACTGTGTCACTGAACTACTTTTGTTTGGGATGTGTAGAACAGCAGGTTTCGTTCACTAATCCTATTCTACAAAATCCCCGTGTTTACGCAGATTTGAACATTCTGTACACTTGTAAAAAATTACTGTTGTAAAAAATGACTGTTCTCTGTCCCTCTCTCCCTCATGCTGTGATACAGGAGCAGGCTGTGGAATGATGACCAGTCCTTCCGTCCTCTTTTAGGGTTACCATGCCTCCTTGATTTGTGGTGAAAGCAGCAACTTTTTGAAAATGACTGTGGTGTTTTTCAGGACTCTAAAACAAACTGAATTCTTGGGCAGCATCTCTGCTGTGTGCTGATATGCTACTTTTCACACATACAATAAAGTTTATATTGTGAGCCACTGAATATCAAACACTAACTCGTGACAGACCTGAGTACAGGCCAGTGAAGTCTTCTCTTTACATTAAGGCAGGGCTCAAGTAACCCATTCCTTTAAAAAAAAAAAATTCTAATTATTTTTCAAATGGAGAAAATAAAATTTGTGAAAGAAAAATCCTCAACCCTACACCTAAAAATAATCTTACTGTGTAAACAGATGGCAATTTTAAGCTAAATTTTAAAGCCCAAATAGAACCCCAGAATTCTAGAAAAGGAAAGATGTGTGTTTTTTGTAGTTATTTTTCAATGGACTTTCCAGCAGAAATCACTATCTTCCATACTAAACTAAGTTCTTTGTGATTTCCTGTTAAGACAACTTTATTAAAAGCACACTGACTAGATGCAATTAACAATTCCATATTGAAGCACGTTTAAATTTGAAGTGTCCAGTTGTCAAAGATGCTGGTCATGTAAAACAAATGGTCTTACTTTGGCCTACATCTTCCTGAGGACTCTTTGTGATTGTAGGATACTCAGAGAAGGAATTTGGGCCTCAATGTGTCTCATCTCTATCTTCTATATAAATATCTGTCTATAGTTTGGAAATATCCAAGTTGTTTTCCTAACATAGCCCTGTCAATTTTAGAACTTATTTGTAAAATCTTCAGGTCACCTCAGCAATGGCAATATCTTACATTTCATTCAGAGGTCACAAAAGGTACTTTTTTACCAACAGGGACAACTACAGGGGTTAATAGACTTTGCTGATTTCACACAATTAGCCAATAACTCAGGAGGGATAAGAATCTAAATCCCTACATCAGGTTGTATCTTCTGGGCTGTAAAAAAATGACAAAATAGCCAGCTACGGTATTGCTTTGTGTGTCAGATATCTCAAATTCAACTCAGTAATGTCAAATGGGTAGCAGGGTGGAATGTTCCAAAGAACTGCAAGAATTCACTTGAAACAATGCAGTGCTGCTTTCTCCTCTGGATAATTGCATAATTAATTGCATGCCTGTGCCCTCCAAGTTATCAGTAAGATATGAAAGCATTGCTCACACATTTCAAATATCTTATAAATATTGTGTGTATATATCTGTGCCAACTGAAATTATAATTTGAGTAATTAAATTACCCTTGTGATAACTTAGGTATAATATATTTCCATTTTTATTCTGCTCCTCTGTGAGTTGTCTCTTGTGTGTGCAAATAGTCCTTTTCCCTTGGTCTGTAGCTAGCAGTGTTGGTTGAATACCTGCACATCTGTACAAAGCTCAACTTTTGGGGTAAAAGTTGACACATAATTATACTTTTTAATATTAACCCAACTGTGAAACACAATTATCCCTACATGGATAGGAGTCAGTGACACATTCAGCTCAATGGAGACCATAACCTAATATGGAACACTTTGGTAATTTGATGGGGTTTTAACCCCCTCTGGAGATGAAATATTAGAAATATCAATATAAACTGTGAAGAAATAATTTTAATTTCATTTTAGCCAGATGAAAAGAGTTTATAAGCAAGGGTGAGGCAGGAGAGATTTTTCTGTGCTTATGGCTTTTGCGGCTTCATTGATGTGCAAGAGTCCTACCTACAAGGAAGAGAGCTAAAGCCAACATCTCTCACTTCCAAGGTGTCGGGATTGAAGGAACTGAAAAAAGATTGTGAAGACACAATGTGATCCTCTGGGGTGACACTGGCTTGTGGGGCAGATGTGAACAGAGTGAGATATTCCCATCCTTGGCTGGAATATAGTTCAGTGGGAGTTAACTCCAGTTGACATCGGGGTTCAGAGAAGGTGAGGGCAGAGATTTTTGGCTGCTGCTTTATTTTCTTCTGTGTAGCTTTGTGAAGAAAGGAGCCTAATTTTGCAAGAAGCTTTCCTCAATTCAGGAGGAGCCAACCATCTCCTGTGCTGCTTTCCACCATCTGAATAGGAATGGGCAGAGGGCCCAGGAGCCACATTCTCCACCTTAACCCAGTGACGCCTGAAGAAGCCAAGAGTCCTTCCAAGCAGTTGCAGTGGGAAAGGGCCAACAGCTACTTAAGAGTGCCCCTTACTCACATCACAGATACTTTGGGGGCCAGAAGGGAAGTAGTAGAAGGCAGCTGGGAGAGCTGCCAAGTGTCACACTTTTGGCAGTTTTGTCACACATTCCTTCAGTTTTGGATTTGGCTCCGCTGGAGGAAGACTTGCAGGTTTCTGCTTGAAGTTTTCCTTGCTTACCGCTTGGGGCCACTGTGGCACTCTTGAGCAGGAACCATGGGGCATCTCCTCCCTGTTGGATCCCAGGCAGGAAGGAGCTCTTGGGAGGTAGAAGTTGCAGTATAGAGGCAGGATATTTCCTGTTGTCCTCACTGCCTTTGCTTTGCTCCAGGTGGCTGAAACAGCCTCGAGCATCCCAGGAGCTTCCTATCACTCCTCAACTGAGCAGGTTCCCTGGAAGCCCTGGGCTAGTGCTGATGGATCCCCATTCCAGCTCTCTGTTCATTGGAAGCACCTGTTCCAGCTGCTGGGGTTTTGTAGCTCTTTACTTTGCCCTTACCCTCTTTGGGGCAGGGTGTGTTGACAACAGGATTAGGTGTTTGAGCATCAAAAATAGCACAAGGGGGCAAGCAGAAGTTGAGATTGTAGAGAATTGTTAAACAGTGAAAGCCTGGACAGCAGTGCAAGTGAGAAAAGTCATGTCGTCACTGTTGAAGATACACACATATTCTGAGGTAGTTAAGTTCTCTGATGGTGGCAGAAACACTGGAATTTTTACTTTAAAATATTATTGGAACATGTGTTAACTCTTACTTTGCTAGGCAAATACTTTGCTATTGAATCCAATACAGATAAACTATTGTTTTCTTGACAGCACTACCTGAAAGAAAATACCTCTTTACTTCTGCCATACTACATTACTCTTTCAATCTGTAGTTAGGACCATAATTTTCTTGTCTACTTGCATTTGAGATATTGTGGAGTTCAGGCTAAATAACATTTTTTTTCTACTTGGATGGATGCTGGTTAAGATGGTTATTTAATTTTATATATTTTTGGGGTAGCACTAAGTTGGAGTGCTGGGGTGGGGGTTTATAGCGTCCTCTATGTATTTCATGCAAGTTATAAAATACTTGGAGTAACTTCACACTGACTCTCACTTTTTTTACAAGCATTAAGTAACTTCTCTCAGAGAGAACAGACAGTGGAGGTTACTTCTCTGAAGGGTTAGGAGGGAAGGAGAAACTTGCTGTTCTCTCCCATTTCATTGAGACTGAGTGACCTGCTCAGCCTGGAGCAGCAAATCCCTGGGGCCCAGACACCCCCTGGAAGCAGAGCTGACCACGGTGACCCACCACAGCTCTGCTGTAGGGGTGTGGGTTGGTGTTGGTTTTCAATTTAGACAAGATGTTGTGTGAGTCACCCTGCCCCCTGCCCTCCCACCAGTGCTATGAATAATAAACTCAGGCAGAAGCTGGGAGCCAACTGATGTGCTGCCAGGGCACGGTTCCTTCTCCCTGTGCTCCTTTCCCTCTCTGCACTTTGCTGGACCTGCAGGGCCTGTTGTGGGTGGAGGTGAAACACATCTGGAAGGGGCTGATTCAAATGGCACTCGTAAGTGAAGAAGGAGGTTCTAAATCCGACCCACCCTGGGGAAAAGGGGCTGAGGTCATAGGAGGGCAGAATGCAGAGTATTATTATAGTGAAAAAGTGAAAAAAAATTACATCAAATGTTTGCTTAAGGATCAGGAGTCCTGACCCAGCCCGTTTGGTTTGCCAAATATTACATGAAGCTACATAAAAAACCAACTCTAACCTCTTACAGCTCTCCCATTAGGTCACATTAAGCTTTGGCAGGGAGGATGGTCCTACTTGGTGGTTTTTTTGATTTGTGGTTTGCATTTGGCCAACCTGACTTATTTAAATTTATTTTATTTTGTAAATGCTCAATGATAGAGTAAAACTCTGGAGTAAACTTGTTCTGGCCAACATTTATTGTGGAAAAATTCTGTATTATCAAGAGATCTTTGCAGAACAGCTAACAAATTAAAACAAAGCATTTCAAGCACATATTGAAGTTCTTTTTGCAAATGAAGGAAATGTACTGATGGCTTCAAGCCATCACTTTTGGTTGTTATCCACATTTAGCCCTCTGGGCTTTTATAAGCCTGGTGTCTTTTGACTCTACCCATGAGGACAGCAGTGCCTTCGGCTGTGGTGCAGCCAGGGAAATGAATCAGAATGTGTTCTCCTCCTTATAACTTTGTTAGCCTTTAACAAGTTTGACTTTCCTGCCTTTATGAATAACTTGGTGAGCCCTTTTGCTCCCATGGAGGCTCAGTTTGACTGTTGCCATTGAACTAGGAAGGAGGGACTTCCCCAATCTAAAAGAATATTAAGTACACTCTATGTAAGCTATTTATTTTCCCACTAAAAACAGAATTTAAAATAATGTGGAGAACTATATACTCTTTTTATATCTTGTGAATAAAAGAAGTTTTTTCTCTACCCATAATTTTTTTAAACAGAAAATACCCTAAGAGAAAAATTTAAAAACACAATCAGTTGCATTTTCCTTAGTGGGCCATTTTTGATTTGTTCAAAATAACAGAAATACTTTATTTTGCAATCAGATTGGTAGTTGTCTGCTTGTGGTAGAATAATAGTCCCATTCCTTCTCAGGGCTACAGTCTTGTGACATAACTATAGATATATTATTATCTTTATAGCTTTTTCTGGTGCAGTTGCCAGGTTTTATCATTGAAATATACAGAGATAAAAATTTGTACTGCATGGAACCCAAGTAGCTGGAGCTAGGAAGCACTTGAAGAAGCTTTCAAGTGAACCTACTGCCTTCTAACTTTTGCAATTTTTATATGTTGGAAATTTCATTTAGATGAACAACATGCAAATAGACCATTTGATATGTTTGTAATATTTTTTCAGAACTTTCCCAATCTGAGGGGGTAAAAATGCCACACTGCTTTTGTCTTTGAAAAGAAATTTTGCAGCTGTTTTAAAAATAAGTGACAATAATGCAGGGAGAGCAATAGCTTAATTATGATTTTATCTATAAGCTATGTATAAGATATGTGCCTCCTAAATGTTTTAAAAAGTATCACTGCAGGCTTGACTCACCAATTACAATTATGTCCTGCCAAAATTCATTATTTTGTTCTGTGCACATATCTTGTGCAGACCAGCTTTTCCACCATTTAGCATATGAATTTAGGCTCTTGTGGTGGGTTGACCCTGGCTGGGTGCCACATGCCCACCCAAGCCACTGCATCAGCAGGACAGGGGACAGGAAATATAACAAAAGTTTGGTGGGTGGTGATCGGGACAGAGAGAGATTGCTCACCCACTACTGTCACAGACAAAACAGTCAAGGCTTGGGTTAATTAATTCAATTTATTGCCAGGCGAATCAGAGTAGGGTAGGTAAAATAAAATCTTAGAAACACCTTCAACCCAACCTTCCTTCTGTCTTGGGCTTAACTTTATCCCTGATTCCCAACTTCCTCTCTATCCAGCGGTGCAGAGGGACGGAGAAGGGGCATTGCAGGCTCTTCATCACATATCTCTGCTGCTCCTTCCTGTTCAGGGGTGGACTCCTCAGAGTCTCCCTCTGCTTCAGTGTGGGGTCCCTCTCCCAGGAGACAGTTCTCTATGTACTTATCCAGCTTGAGTCCTTCCCACAAGCTGCAGTTCTTCAAGAACTGCTCCGGTGTGGGACCTCAGGGTCATAAGTCCTGCCAGCAAACCTGCTCCAGTGTGGGCTCCTCTCTCCACAGGTCCTGCCAGGAGCCTGCTCCAGTGCAGGCTTGCCCCAGAGTCACATCCTCCTTCAGGCATCCCTCTGCTCCATTATGGGGTTCTCCATGGGCTGCAGGTGGATCTCTTGCTCCATCATGGTCCTGCAGGAGTACAGCTGCCTCACCATGGGCTGCACCATGGGCTGCAGGGGAATCCCAGCTCTGGCACTTGGGGCACCTCCTGCCCCTCCTTCTTCACTGGCCTGGGTGTCTGCAGGGCTGCTCCTCTCATGTATTCTCACTCCTCTCTTCTCTGGCTGTAATTTGCTTTGTGCAGTAGCTCTTTCCCCTTCTTAAATACATCCTCCCAGAGGCGTTACCACCATGGCTGCCTTGGCCGGTGGCTGGTTCATCCTGAAGCCAGGCTGGCACTGGCTCCATCACACAGCAGCTCCTCACAGAAGCTACCCCTGTGCCAAAGCCTTGCCACACAACCCCAGTTCAGCCCTGTACGTAGCAGACTGACAGCCCTGCAATCTGCTGATTGTACAGCACAGGCTCAACACACGTAACAGTGTTTGTACAATGTTCCCTACATTTGGCATTTAGCTAATCTAATCACTTGGCTTTTTGGCAGGATAATTAACCAAATTCCGTGCTCACTGATACCTCAACAGAATTGTTTCTCCTCCTGGAGTTAGCTTGTTGAAACAAGTTTAAATGTTCTTATCCTTGAGCTGTAGTGCCGTCAGCAGGGAGGATTTAAAATAAATTATAAAAGTCACTTGAAAAAAATACAATGTCTGATAGGTTTTTTTAATGCCCATGTAGTTTTTGAGCTCTTGACTGGCTTTTTCACAGATGCTGGCAACTATAGCAGTAATTCCATTTATATGGTTGATTATCTGATAGTCACTGTTAGAACACCAATCTGTTCTATGGGAGTCAGTGTCACATCATCTAGGGATGGCCTGACTGGAGGTCACTTATGATCTAAAGATGACAAATTCCTGTGTTGCTTGCTATTCTTGAAACATTTTGTTCCACTGTGCACTTTTGACAGCAAAACCACCTTTAAATGCCAAAGCCATACTGTCATAGCTGTCTCTGGCTCTATAATACAGAATTGGAGACAGATTTTACAGAGATGTGTCAATGACATTTGTGTTGTTGGTGGAGAATGATGCTGAATTATTGAAAAATTACGAAGCTGAAGATAGTTGAAGGGAAGTTTTCAAACCTGTGTGTATACTCTACAAATTGTCAGCTGTGTGACAACATTATTTCCATTTGTTTTTAAAGTATCCAGATAAAATTAGCAATGAAAAGACCTACACAAAATCTCAATAATTTGTTGGATGGAAAGGATCTTTCTTGTTCACTAACAGTAATCTTCTATTATAGTTTATGACTTTGCATTTATGAGTTTACAGATTTTCAGAAGTGACAGAAGATGTAAAATATGATGTTTCTTATTGCAGGGTCAGCCTGTTCCTCAGTTCCTCCAATTTGTGATTAGCAATGCTTATTAGCTTGCCAGAGGTTTGGATTAAATGCTTAATCACCATTATGCTAAAGCTGAGAAGAGGTCATAACTTTCAGTTGTACAAGTAAGTAAAACCAAGGCTTTGAGGTTGTTTGTATCAGTACGGGGTCAGTCCTTGTGACTGCTCCCCGAAATAAGTATCTCTTCAATCTGCTCATATTTGATGTGCTTTGGGCATAGAAATCTGGATACTTATCTCCCTCAACTATTGAAATATTCAACTACAGAATTGCATAGGTTTTCCTCACAAACTACACTACACATGCATTATTATGCTGTATTTTGATTTCTCAACAAGCTTCTATGATAATAGCCATTATACCCATCTTGGCTATTATTGTACACTGGCCAGATTTAGGTACTCTATTTAGTACAGACTAGCTGAGGTCACAGCCAACCGGCACAGTTTGAATAATGTCAGTATTCTGAATTTAGATTTACTGTCTCTCCTCATCTGTGATACTTCTCAGATGTGAAGAGGCCCTATGTCTGAGTCTGGTCCCTTAAAATTTTCAACCTCTGTATTACAGTTACTTCTGGGTGTATAGGGACATAAGAAGTGTTTTGTAGGAGTAAGTTATAATGCCAGGGCTCCCTTTTCTTATTTGACTCCAGATTGATTAACAATACTCAAGTTATATTGATATACACATGTATTGATATAAACATTCATGGTGCTGAATTCAGTATAAATAATTCACCGAAAGAAGCTAACAGAAGAAGAAAAGAAGAAGAGAGCCTTTCTGCAGGAAAAGCTCTGAGAGTCCTGATGGATGACAAGTTGACCACGAGCAGCCAGGAGGGACAGTGGTATCCTGGGGTGCACCAGGAAGAGCAGGCACAGCAGGCTGGGGGAGATGATCCTGCCCCACGCCTTGGCCCTAATGAGGCACACCTGGAGTGCTGTGCCTGGGCTCCTCAGCACGAGAAAGGCAAGGGGCTCCTGGAGAGGGTCCAGTGACAGACCACAGAGATGATGAGGGGCCTGGAGCATCTCCCTTATGAGGAGAGACTGCAGGAGCTGGGCCTGTTTAGTCTGGAGAGGACTGAAGGGGATCTCAGCAATGCACATAGATATTGCAAAGGCAGGTTCCAAGAGGATGGTGTAGACGCTTTCCAGTGGTGCCAGTGACAGGACGAGGAGCAATGGCCGCAAACCAAAACACAACAAGTTCCACCTAAACCTGAGGAAGAACTTCTTTACACTGAGGGTGGCAGAGCACTGGAACAGTTTCTCAGGGAGGTGGTGGAGTCTCCCTCTCTGGAGCCATTCCAAACCCATCTGGATGTGCATTCTTGTGTCCCCTGCTCCAGGTGACCCTGCCTTGACTGGGGGGTTGGACTGGATGACCTCCAGAGGTCCCTTCCAATGCTAACTAATCTAGGATGCTGTGAAAGAAGTCTCCCTAAATTACCATTAAAGTGGAACATACAAAAGGATAGTAATTGGTAGAACAGGTAAATGTTGGATTTGGGAAGAAAGGACTTGAAAAGATCACAAAAAAAAAAGTTTAAATGCCACATGTTCATTCCAAATATTGCGTTGGCATTAAGATAGGCACAGAAACATTAAATCCATTGGCTGGATATGTTGCTGTGATGATAAATATTTGTGACTTGAGGATGATCATAATAGGTACTGGTTTGTTTCCCCTGGAACACTTTTTTGTGCTTTTAAACCTCAGGTACATGTTTATTACAGATCATGAGTGTGCTTTTGCAACAAACCTCACGGTAGTCTCCACTTGCTGCGTTTTTGGTTTGTATCACTGTGAAGTCCCAGAGGACAAAAATTGGATTCCTTTCAAGAGAAACTTGTACTCCAGGAGTGCATGCTCCAGACTCTACTGGTGGTCTATCCACAATCCCAAACTAAAGCAATTCTGAAACAGAGTCTCAGGAAGTATATTTGTACAGGGATGTCAAGTTCTTGAGGCTGTCAGTGTAGTAACTGCTCTGTCAGTAGGGGAGTGACTTCAGTAACGCTGCTTGCTAATGTAGATGTAGTTATTGTGTCTCTTAACTTTTCCTCATGGTGTCTCTACTTTATTCAGGATGTGCTCAATGAGGCAGATAAGGTGACAAATGCACTTTTTCGGGTTAATAGTATTTGTTCTATGTCTGCAGTTATTCTCAAGCAGCAATGAGATACCAGCACAATGGTAAGAAACAGCTTGAAACTCGACTGAGAAACATTCTACCCTTACACGAGTTTTGTATGGTAGTATTTGCTTTTTCTTTGAATGTCAGAGCTACCACTTTTCCCTTTTAAGACTCCCCTGTGGTGACAGTAAGCATTGCCAGTCACATGGCTGAGATTCAGAGCTGGGAGAACTGCCATGGTAAACTGAATTTGAACTCTGGTCTTCCCATGCCTCCACTGGGATCTATAACTGTCTGAAAGGCAGGTCTGGCCAGAAAATTTTTGTGTTGCAAAATTACTTTTGATGTGCAGCTGGCTATGTAAAATGGTTCTTATTTGTTTGTCCAAATTCCATAGCTGATTTAAACCACACAGTCCAATCAATAGTGCAAGTTTGTTTTTAAAAATAAAAATATTTATATTTTTTATTAGTTGATTGGATGATAATTGAACCCAAGTGGTTTTGAATCCTGGATGCAGCTGAAGCTCTCTTAATTCATTATAGATTGGCCAGCAGGCTGGTGAATCACTATAAAGCCATGTTGGGGCACTGACAAACCTCAGATAAGTTTGGCTTGTCAGGGTTTTGCATGTAATCCTAAAAAATGCATGTAATTTCTGTATTATTACATGTTAATTTAATTGTAACAGGGTTACTTTTAAAGAACATTAATTTGTGCTCAGCGTCACCAGACCTGCTGATCTAATGCTGTGGAGCTTCACTGCATTCAAATATTCATCAATTTAAACCCTCTCCAAGCTCCTTGTTTTCAGAAACGCTGTATTAGAAACCTGGCAGCACAGCAAGATACAGAAAAAGTCTGTAGGAAAATTTAAATCAGTGACATGTGTACTTGTTTTGATAGTGCATTTGTAGGCCTAATTTAATAATACATATTCTTGGAGGAAATGTGAACAAAATCTGTTGTTAAAACAGATGAAAACAAATGAGATTAACTTATTTCATTTTGCATGAGTTTTAGTATTCATCTGTAAATTGATCAGTATGTTGCCATTCAAAAGTTGCCAATAGAGTCTCACAGCTCAAAGAGCTGTAGGATTTGGAGTAGGTGGCATCATTCTTCTACTAGACACACAAAAAAGCTATTTGTCAACCTCTTTACCATCCAATGTCTGGTAAAGCAAACAGAAATTGAAATGCAGCCAGAAAGTATTTGAAATTCACTTATCTGTGCATGGAGACAGTCATTACTTACTACATTTTTCACTGTCTTCACAATTTAACATGTGATTTTTTTTTTTTAACACTGGCTAATTTAAAATCTGTTTGGCAGAGGGAGAGAGATTTGAGGGATACCTTGTTCCTCCAGTCCTTGGGGAGACTGGTAACTGCATGGAGACCACCATTAGTGCTCTCATTGAAGGAACAGTGTTTGTTTGGGCTCAATTGTCATTTGTATTGTTTGGGTGAGAAGAAAGTGATTAAGGAAAGAGGAAAAAGGGTCTAGGAGAGAGCCAGAGTACTGCAGAGCATAGGGAAAGGGCAGCAGGGACACAGAGCTGGGAATGAGCAGGGCTTCATTTACATCACTGATCACTGACTACGGGAGCATGCATCACTGCTGGGGCTTCAGATATGTCTGATGGAGGTAATTTTAGTTTCCCTGCATGACTCCAGGTGTGTCTTGGATTTGCAATCAAGATTTTAGACTGGTCAGCTCTACTGGGGAAGAGGTATTGGAGGTCAGAGGAAATCTGTCTTCTCCAGACAACCTTACTGGTTACAGATATTCTGCCACAATGGTTTTGAGCTTCCTGATTCGGATATATCTATAAATGAAATATTTGGATGAAACTTTTTCATTTTTCAACAAAGCTAGGGGCTTTTTTCCCCCTAGTTTTAAATGGAAAAGTCACAATAATATCTAAACTCAAAAGTGTTTCCCTCTCATTTTCTCTTCCTAGTTACTTTTTCCTTACTGATTTTTTAATGCATATGTAAAGAAAGAATACATTTTCTTGAATGATTTTGTTAGGACTCAAAGATATTGGACAGATTCAGGGTTTTATTTTGGCATACTGCAGTGCTGTGGTCTGACTTGTAGGTTTTATTTGTATTTTCTCTGAATAATTTCAGGATTTTGTTTTTAATTTATGAGGCCATATTATAAAATGAACTGTGGAAATTAATACTGTAATTTTAAGGTAACCTAAATTATTTTCTAAATAATTATTTTCTAAACCATGCAGGTTAAATTGTTTCTAAATAAAAATAGAAACTTTCCTTATTAACAGGGCTAATAAAACTCTTTGCCCATGCTCATGCAGCCCCTCACTTTTTCACCAGGCAACTTCATGACTCATGTTTCTTAAAGTTCTTTATTCATTAATGTATTTTTGCATTTAGCAAATAGAAAAAAATTGATGAGCTACCTAAGATAGCATGAAGTATTCAAGCATGTTTTGCATATTCCCATTTTCCTTGTAAGTTTTCAATACAACTCTCTCCCATTTGAATACTGAACAAAATAATTATAAACCTGTCCCTGCTAGGACCCCTGAAAGGTACCAGCATGACTATTCAGATGGTGTTGGAACCAGGTGCAATTTGGTTTAGTATAAAACTTGACCAAAGAAGGTAAACAAGAACCACCCCCCCAAGCTCTGTAAGTATGTGGTCTTAAGAAATGCACACAGCTGCAGGAAAGAGCTGCCAATTAATGTAATTTACAACAGGTTTCAAAATCTGGGCTTAGATTGTGAGTTGAATAGTGGGGGGAAACACAGAAGGGACTGGTGGAGAAGTTGAGGCAAAGGATGCTGTGTGGCAGGGAAAAATTGGGTGAGCAACACCTGGAAACTTAACTTGAAGGAGGAAACAACCAAAACTGCAATGAGTAAGAGAGAACCCAGACTACAATTGATTGGAAAAGAACAGAAGAAGCCAAGAGGAGACCTTTGTGGTAATGTATCACACAGCAGGAAGCAAACATGATTGTTCCTTTTGACTTGGAAAGTTCTATCACTTTCTCTCAGTATGATACCTGTGTCATTACTTTGGCATGTTGTGCTGGTTTCAAGGTCTGAGATTATTTAATAGAGATTTGTTTCTAAAAGTGAGAATTGAGTGAAATCCACTGCTTTCTCCACAGTTCTGATACCTGTGATTGCCTTGTGGCTGCAGAAGTCCTTTGCTTACATGAGTATTGAGGTGATTTTATAATCACTTCACTAAATTGTGTGTTTAACTACTGTGTGATGTGCCTCTAGAGGAGCATCTTTCCTCCTGCACACCTCATATATTGCAAGATAAATGCTTTTTGTGGCAGGTTGCTCATAAGTCATGTTATCATCACCTTTGCCAGTCATATGGAGCCAATCACAGCCTTCCCCTGTTCATTGCAAAAGAATGCAGAGCAACCCACTCAAAGCAGCCTGTGAACACTTGCTTTAACTGTTACCAGTTGCTTTTCTCATCCCTTGTTAATTCCTGATGGATGCTCTGGTCCAGGCTCACTGCAGTGGAACTCTGTGTGTCTCACAGCACAGGCTATGGGCATGGACAGTGCTGGATAGCACAGGGAACGTGCGTATAGGGAAACCATTAGAGCTGTGATGACTAATTTGCTCATTCTTTCTTGTTAAAATTGGCTCTTCATTTTAGATTAGATTTTTTTTTTTCCCAGCTGACACAAACTTGAGGAATCTGTCATTTCTCATGAGAGAAAATTGAGTTGCACAAAAGTCTGAAATACTCTGACTCTGCTTATACTTTGACCAGAACACCAAATATTCTTACAAGAAGAGGAAATCACCATTTGGCAAAGGAAATTAATCTTCACTAGACTAGACAGGTAATTTGCAGCTGCCACGATATTATAGAATAACTTATTAATCTTTGCACCTGCCTAAGGTGGAAGCATTTTACCTTTCCAATCTACAAGCTAGGGTCCTGGCAGCAGAAGCACATAGGCTTTGGGAACAGGAGAGGAAAAAAAATACCCACCTGAGCTTATTTTTATAGAAGAAATGACAAATATAGCCTATTTTTGTTCCTCAGAACATGCTGTATCTTGGGGTGAGGCAGCATGTCTTTGTGTCTCACCTAAGAAAACCAAGGTTTCTTTTCCAGGGGTTTTCTTTCTATTTCAGAATGTGAAAGCATTCTGTAGCTTTTTGTTCAGTTGAGTCTTTTAGACTGGATACATGGCAAGAATTTATCTTTGGTTGGTTGGTTTGTTTGTTCAAATAAAGCAGCTGTAACTCAAGTGGAGCATTTGGGCCTTACCATAGTATAGAGGGCAACATGGCAAAAATCTAGATGATGTTCATTTTCCTCAGCAGATGCTTAATATCCATCCCTGTGATCTTAATACATGGATATCTTCTGAAATGCCTGCATTCCCCCGTTATCACCAAACCCAGTCTGTTTTCTCTGGACAGATTGCTCCTCCTCAAAGCACAAACAGAGAATTTACAGAGCACTGGCTGGATCTGTGTTAGAAAGCTGTGCCCTGCCATAAATCTCTGACTGGTAAGGCAATGCCTATACTTACACATTTTCCAAAAATACCTAATTGTACTTGTGGTGTGTTGGACTACAGTCCCAATGGTTTCATGCAGTGCTGTCTGGGGGGGTGGGTGTTATTCCTTTACTTCTTCAATGTTATATTTACTTACAACTAATTTTGGAGAAGAGAGGGGATAAAAGTTCTATATGTGATTCTTGTAAGGTCTATATGGGTCTGGTCTTGTTAGAAATGCACATTGGTGCCACTGCCAGAGAATCTCAGTATGTAAATGTATTTCATATTTCTCTGGATGTTTTTTTCTACTTCTGTTGAAATTTCTTATGTTTATTGTCTATTATACCTCTCACTACATGAAGCAAAAATCCTTAAATTCAGAAAATTTCATGCAAAAGAAAAGTGTACAGTGAAACTGCACCTCACTGTCAGGTATTTGTTATTTTAGTACCCTCAAATTTTACTGCAATTAGAAAACAGGTAAGGACGCATAACTTTTGGACTATTTTAGGATCTATGAACATGTCTTGTATTATTCTTCTAAGAGAGATTCAGCACTGACAACTTCATACTTTTAACTGAATATCATACACAACTCATAACTTGCATAATTTTGAAATCATGTAATTTTTGTTTTCTCCCATAGTGCCTTCTGTCCTGGACTAGTACTATAGCTAATACAATTATGCTTCATATAAAAAAAAATCTAAATTCATTAAAAAATTTATAGCATAAGATCGAAATAATCTATGTATTTTGATACTCAAATTCAAGAAAAAAGGATCAATTAGTTTTTGGTAAAAGGTGGAGTTGATTGGGTTTTTGCTATAAATTTGTAGGAGTAATTATAGTATTGCCATCAGAAGTGCTCAGGATCTTTGGAAAATAAGATCATCCTGTGGAAAATTGCATATTAATGTAGAATTTAGACTCAGAAGTTACTCTCTCCTAGGTAGCTGAAATTGGATGTTATTTGGTCTCATCTGCCTTCTTCAGTGTCCAGATTAATTTTCCCAGCTGTCTCCTCAGGCATGTGAGTTATGTGTGTGCCTGTCTTTCTGTTTAGCAGTGAAACGCTCTTTTCTCTTCATCTCAATCCTTTACTTCTGGTTAGAGGAGAAGAATCAGGAATATTTTATATTGGAAAAATGTTGTTACACTGGAATAATGTGTCATGCAGATTCCACTCTTAGGCAGACAGCAAAATAAAGTGCTGCATTTGAGTTTTCCTGTTTGCACATTTTTCTGTGCTCAGCTAATTTTGGTGTTGGTTCAGGGTTTATTTAGGTGGTTTTTAGTCATGAGTAGTAGATATTCTAGAAATCTTCTGGTTAAATTGTAAGCAGAGCAAGTTTTACAGGGAGAGCAGAGGAGGATGGGTGGTTTGCAGTGAGAGGAATGGAAAATGCAGAGCAGTTCTCCTCAGGAAGGTAGCAGAAGGCACCAGAGCAGATCTGGCTGTTCCTGGGTTGCAGGACGTGGGCACAGGCTCCACTAGGTGGCACATTTTCAGGGTGACATGGTGCTGACAACACATCAATGAGGCTGGATGGATCTTTTTTCCTTTAATCAATATATAGCACGTGTTTTGTGCCTTTACAAGTCGTAAATTCCACTCTTGGAGTGAACGTTATTAATCCCATATTTCCTTCCCTGCAACAGAGCAGCATTTCCAGAGCAGCCATGCATTCAGAATGTGTTCCTATGCTTTGGACTGTAGTGTGCTGTCCAAAGGGAAAAGTCAGCTATTTTGATATCTGTAATGCAAACCTCCTTTGCTTTACAATCTTCTGAGGCTTCACAGAACTTTAGCGATGGTCCATTTTAGCTTTGCTTCCTTGTTTGAAGCAAGTGGCATATGCAATATAGGATAAAGAGATACAACAATGGTTCTTGGTTTGTTTTCCGCCCAGGGTTTTTTAAAATAGAGTCATGGAACCATTCAGATTGGGAAGGACCCTTAAGATCATCAAGTTCAAACACTAACACTAGCAAGTCCACCACAGATAATCCTCTCATTCTCCTTTAGCTCATTCAGTAAATCTTGTATATTGCACAGGAATTATTTTTATATCACATCAAGTTAAGTTTTCAAAATTTAAAGAGGATGAATTTTTTCTTTTTTTTTTACTAAGTTCTAAAGGTAAGGCATTTGCACTTACTATTTGCAAACTAATCTGGGTAGAACTACTTGGCTTTAAGTATCTTGTTGAATCAAATCTCAATGCTAAAATGTCCCACCATCTTAAATATCAACCTATATCCACTATATTGTTTTGAATATTTAGATTTTAAAAAAAGTCAAATGGAATGATCCACGATATAAGAATGTAATTAAATAATTACCTTATGTGTCTTTTTAGGGAGTTCTGCCTCACTGCAATTGTTGATCAGATAACTGGGCAGTAAGTTTTGTTAAGTAGGTTAGCTGATGGGTGGTCTCAAGGATATTAATATTAAAAGATAAAATCAAAGAATAGAAGCAGATAGAATGAAATCAGTTAACCTCCCACTCTGTTTAGAGAAGGATTCTGTTTCAGTAGAGGCTGACTTGTTAAAGACCGTGACAGCTTTTGGATATCTCAACGGGCAAATAGTTTGTGGGCATAGGTATGACAGACTCCCACAGATGTTTAGAAAAGCCTTCTGCTTCGCCTGGAGTTCTGTATTAAACTTACTGAGAAGTATGGTCAGGTGTGCCAGCACAAATGAATAAATATCTCAAACTTTTTTCTGTAAGTCATGCATTTGTGCTCTGGGGAATCTGCAGAGTGGATTGGGACAGGCTTCTGCAAAGAGCAGGGTTCATTTTCAGGTAAAGAGAGGTTGTTCCGTAAAATATGTCTGTGAGTGGTGGATGTTCATAGAGAACTGAGGATAGAGTAATGATTGAGATAACACAGAGAAAGAAGTAACTGTTGGATAATACCAGCTGTGTTTTTTCCACATCTTTTGGGCACTATTTTAGTTGGCAATAGTTGGGCACTATTTTAGTGTATATTTTTTGAACCTAGTGGTTGTTATTCAGAATCTATATTCACAGTCTTCCAGTAACAGAAATGGTTTGTTTCCAGACCTTAGACTAGTCAGCATTAAAAATCCAATTCAGATTCATTGTGCCAGCTTTATTTTTGCTTCCTTTTCCGTAAAATGTTGCTAATATTCATTATATATTTAGAGAATAATTGGCCCTTTTGAAGTTATCTGAAACTTTGGGTAGAAGGTGACATAAAGGTATAAATTTTGAGTGTCAATATTTAATTTTAGAACACAAAATTGGGTCCAGAACTTTTAGCCAAGTACCAAGAAGAAAAAGAAGAGAGACAGAATAGTTTTCATGCCAACACTCTTAGGAAATATTGTTAATTTCTGGTATCAGCTGCAGATTTTATGTGCAGAAGGCAGTGTTGACTTGCTATTAATTTATCTGAGTAAAGCATCTGTACAACAGCTCTAGTAACTACTGAAAGGTAATTAGCTAAAACTTAATTTCCTTCTCTAGCTGAGATTTAGGTTTGTTGGCCAATGACACTGGAAACACTGTAACATTGGAAAAATTTTCAGAACTCTTGTCACTTGCTTTTGCAAGAGACCTAGAATTCACAGAGGCTTTGTCTTTTTGCTTCTGCAATGACAGTCGCATTTTTAAGTGATGAAGGGTATTTCTGACAGTCTCCAAGACCATCAAGTGTGAATCCATTTCCTGACTAGTAGCCTAAATTGTTACAATAATTTATTGTATTCTGAGTTACTGCCTAATTATTTATTTTAAAATAATTGATAAATACACAGTTGTCAGAACATTATTTTACTGCAGGGGAAGCATAAAGACTGTGGAAATACAAAATACCAGCTGTAGATTTCATTCTCCTTGTATCAGTGAACTTTTCAGAGGAAAACCTGGCTTAGAGTAGCTCTTGCATTATTTCTTACATGAGTAATTTGGTAAATGTCTCAAAAAACATATAAATCTTAATATTTTCAAAACATTAAGAGGAATCTAAGCCTTCAAATTCCTTCAGTATCATTTGGAATGGAATAGAATCATAGAATCAATCACAGAATGGCTTGGATTGGAAGGGACCTTAAAGATCATCTAGTTCCAACCCATGGCAGGGACACCTTCCACTAGACCAGGGTGCTCAGAGCCCCATCCAACTTGGCCTTGAATGCTTCCAGTGATGGGACAGCCACAATTTATCTGGGCAATCTGATCCAGTGCCTCGCCACCCTCAAAGTCAAGAATGTTTTCATAATATCTAATCTAAACCTGCTTTCTCTTTCAGCTTGAAACCATAAATGGTTCCTGATTTGCAAGGCTAAGGCTGCACCCAGTTTCTGTAATTGTCATTCTTGTGGACAAAATTTTCAGTTTAGTGTTTTCCTGAAGTATGAGTATGTATTCTTGACTTGTTCTACAAGTTGTTTTCATGATGGATCCAAGTTTTTACACAGCCTGGGATTAAGTAACTAATCCACTCATGGATTTGGGTCTACCTTTACCTGAAATGATCAACCATGAATGTACCATCATGCTTGGGTCTAATGAATTTTCTAATGAATGTAGCATTAGTACAGAAAGAGGCCTACAGGGCCCAGTAGTTTAGTGAAGATTGTTAGCCAGGCATCAAGAGAATTTAAATTTTATTCTTAGTTTTGAAATGTGATAAATCTGGTTATTGCTGGGAAAAAAACCCATCCAAGTGTGGTGAATATTTTGTCAGTTTTGGAGTACTTTTGTTTCACAGTTACTGCTTTCTTAAATATTTATCTAACAAGAAACATTTCTTGCTTTGCCAAATGCCTTTCCTGCAGTAGAGAAGAGTCTGGAAAGGCTGAGGCAGATCAGGATAAAGCATTTGGTGGCACACCTCTAGCAAAAGCAAGAACTCCTGTGTCAAATTACCTTGCAAGGCAGGAATTGATCCAGAATTGATGTAATGTTAACTCAGGGCAGGAATGCAATGTTAACTGAGGAAGTTGCAACATACTTTGACCGTTGCTAAATTAACTCTTCTTGTGGGATATTTAATTTGATGTGCATCACCTTTTCTTCTCTTTGTGAGTGAGTTCAAAGTAATTCTGAAGATTTAAGATATTCTCAAGTGGTTGGAGTGAGTCATTTAATTTTTTTATATGTTTAATTCAATTAATGTAGTTAAATAAGGGCTATATAGTTAAATTAATGGTAAAAGCTGGGGCTATTCAGCCTGGAGAAGGGAAGGCTCTGGAGAGACTTGAGAGCACCTTCCAACACCTAAAAGGGGCTGCAAGAGAGCTGGAGAGAGACTTTTCACAAGGGCATGGCATTACAGGGAGGAGAGGAATGGCTTCAAACTGAAATAGGGCAGGTTTAGATTAGAAAATAGGAAGAAATTATTTACTCTGGGTGTGGTGAGGCACGGGCACAGGTTGCCCAGAGAAGCTGTGGCTGCCCCATCCCTGGAAGTGTTCAAGGCCAGGCTGGATGGCCTTGGTCTAGTGGAAGGTGTCCCTGCCCATGGCACAGGGGTTGGAACTGGATGATCTTTTAAGATCTCTTCCAAGACAAGCCTTTCTATAATTCTGTGATAATCAACCAGCTTATCAGTGCAGTACTTATTTGACATCATATTCAAACTTAGCCTGATAGATAACATAACCAAAAGAGAAATTTCCAATCTAATGCATGAATACAATTCTAAAAATCTGGTTTCTTGTTAAATACATGATTCACCTTCAGTATCTGCCTAATCAGTTCTGAAAGTGAATTGCCAAAATATTTGCAAAAAGTAGTTGAATGTCCTGAGCATAAACACAGTAAAATCCTTTAGACATTTACAATTTTATGTATAATATTTTTCTGTGTATTCCTATCTGTCCACTGATATAATTGCTCTTCTAAAGATAGTGTTCAGTGACTGGGGCCGTGCATGTTAGGATAGAAGTCCAGGCTATCTGATCTGTCTGTTTCCAGTTCCACAATCTTTTTTACTGTTCTATCCTGTGTTCTTCACTTTGTCCATGGATGAGGAGGTCAGGAAGAGCTAGGAAGAATCTCTTCTGAAATAAACAAGAGTGAATTTAACACAGTAATAATAACAACAATTACAAAAAACCAATTTAGACAAGTTAAAAAGAGAAGCCTTCTCCTCATAACTTTTCCATGGTCAGAAGAAAATGCAGGGCTATTCTTGCTCTGCATTCTTTCCTAGAAGTTTCAAAAGGTAGTACAAAGGTTGCCCAAATTCTTATATTTCTGAGGTCTGTCTTTTGTTTCCAGGGTAGATATAGTAAGAATTATCTTTGTTCTCAAAATTTGTCTTTCTAGCTGCATAACATCAACCAAATCAAGTAACCTGTGAAAATCAACCAGATTTGCACTGCTACAATAACCAACTTGGTTATGATTTGCAGAGAGCAAATCTACTTAGTGGTCTAACTTGTTTTAGGACGTGGACTTCAACGTTTCATGGATGCAAAATGCTAAATCATGGACTGTATAAAAACTTGTTTTTGCATTTTCTTTCCATATTTAAAAAACACATCTGTTTGTTTTTCAACTCAAGAGCATGAGTTTAATTCACCAAGTCTCTTCTGTTGCCATGACAGGGATGAGTTTCAAAGTCTCGCTTTTACTCAATATATATACCCTGTGTGCT
Source organism: Pycnonotus jocosus (assembly GCA_013400435.1). NCBI lineage: Eukaryota > Metazoa > Chordata > Aves > Passeriformes > Pycnonotidae > Pycnonotus > Pycnonotus jocosus. Next base: position 805,978 of record VWYP01022910.1, on the reverse strand, counting down.
GTTAATGAAGTAAAATTGGGTAATAACATTTATCAGTTTATTTTGAGATTTGAATTAATGATGTGGAAATGTTGAGCTTTTCCTTATATTTGCTCTGGTTTGATGTTACCTGTTTTTGTGTTGAAATGATGCAATTATTAAAACCAAAAAAAATTGTCACAACAAAATTATAGCCTTGTTTTGATTAAGGTATAATGTGTGTGTGTAAATTGTAGCACTTGCTGCTCTGTGTTCCGAGCCTGCTGTTGCTTTCTCCACTAGCTGAGACTCCAGTATTTAAAATGCTCTTTTTTTTTTCTTTTTTTTCTTTTTTTTCCCCCATGCACAAAAATGTACCTCCAGCCCATCAAACCATTTCCTTGGGAAGTTGTGGTTCATGACAGCATGACCAAGTCAGTGTCCTAACCTGGAAATGAAAGGAAGGCAGAAGCTGAGCTGTTTGAGAAGCACTGGCACGGCAAGAGATTACCCTGTCTCATTTTCCCCAAACCACATTTTTCTGGAATTACACTTCCAGGAGAGTCCCCACCCAGGCAGTCCTTCTCCCAGATGAGGTAAAGGAAGCCACCATCAAGCTGAGCTGGGAGCTGTGTTAGGCTTCTCTGAGCTGGAAGCCTCTCTTCATTACATCACACCTGGCTGTATTTCAGAGATTAATGAACGGCATCTTGTCAGCTTTAATATATCACAGTGCTTGGGTTCACATTGAAGATGTAATCATAAATTCCCTGAGCTGTGAACTACACCTTAAGGACTTGCAGGGAGTTCTAAGAAGGCAAGAAAAAGAAATGACTGTAAACTACAGAGTGTGCCAGTTTCGAGAGAAACCTGCAGATTTTCTAGGACATTAGGTTTCAAAAGAAGGATTACGCACAGACTAAACAGAGTAGAAGTCATAAAAATTTAAAGACATCACAAAAATAAGATCCTTTTTAGGTATGACAGAATACTAAAGGAAATTTATACTGAATTATACCACCCAAGCAGACCCATTAATTAACGTAATGAGAAAATATGTTCCATTTCCATGGACCCAAGCGTGTCAGGAAGCATTTGACACTTTTAAAGGGGGAGAGGTGAAAGCATGCACTTCACTGCTCTTGAAATTCTCAGGTTTTAGCTTATCTATTCACATTCATGTTTGGGCTGCTGAGGCATTAGGATATGTACTAATCAAGAGAGAGAGAGAAAAAACTACTGCAAGTGACTGATATGCCAAAAAAAATGTAAACACATTTGGGCTGAATAACTCAGGATACTCTTGTATCCTGAACATTGGAGAGGTTGTCATGTCATATCATAGGAAGGCAGAAATGAAAAGAATCTTTTTATTGCCAAGATATGATTCTGAAAATATTAAATATGTGAAATTTAAAAATCCATAAGCAGATGCTCTCTGTTCATTCCAATGGGTTGTATTAGTAAAGCTGGCAAGTAGGGCCATTTCCAGGATCAGGAAATAAAAGTCAGACATTCAAGGCTGTTCAGACATCATTTCTCTATGCAAAGAATTTAAAATCAGGTTCTAATTCCTTTTTTCTGGGTTTTACTCCATTCCTGTTATTCACATATTTTCCTGTATATCACTTGGAAATTCTTATGGTCATTTCTTGACAGAAGCAAACTGAAAAAAATATTTTGAGCCTTAATCTTTTTTTAGGGTGTGAAACCCCCTGGTCCATCTTCTTTCATTTCTTATCTGTGATGTAATGGCCAGTTGATGTTGAGAGTGGGACATTGCAGGTAACATCTTCTGCAATGTGTTTTGCAACTTTTCTGTTTGAATAGCACCTCCCAGATATTTTCACAGGTATTTGGTTTTTGATAGATGGGACTACCCCCTCTGGATGTATTCTTAGACTCAAAATGTTGAACCACCTACATTTCTGAGGCATAATTTTAATTGATTTTAATAAATGTGTATTTTGTACACGTATAGCCGATGCTTAAGGATTCTCTAATTTACAAATAAGTATAATTTTTATGCATGCAAAAATTTAAGAGTTAAATACACTAGCATGCATAAGGGTGCATATCTGATACAGCATATAGTTGATTTTTGGGGATTAAACTTTGTTTCTTTTCACTTGGTGTCAGGATTTAGTTGTGCAGATCTCTTTTCTCTTTTGTGCTAAGCAGCTTACATGCTGTGTGTGCAAAACTGTGCTGTAGCCAAAATAATACTTGAAATATTTGGTCATCAAGAATCAACAGAAAGAAGGCCAAACCTTAGGCTTTTTTGACCACATAAAAAGCAGGTGGTAAGTAATAATAGCTAACCTATCTGTGTGGTTGAAATGCAATGTAGCAGTTATTTTATGATAGCAGGAAATAGAGACAGAAGATGCAGGAGAATTTGGCATTTAATTGAAATTGGTGAAAATATTTTACATGGGTAAAATCCATTTTATTTTCTTCAAGCATTATCCTATAGTGCGCTGTCATTTTATAGGAGTGCTGATCACTACCCTGATTATGTTAATCTAAATATTTGCAATACAGAGAATATTTGTTTAAAATTGCTTGTCTCTTATAGTTGTTGTGGAAGGTTTATCAGCATTATCTATTTCTGAGATGAAACTTACTGTGCTAAGAATCCAATTACAGATAACTGAAAAAAAGCTCTTTCTGGGCAGGCAGCTTTCAAAACCATCAGAGGACAGAATCTCATTGGCTTCTTTTTACTCTTTATAAAAAGGTTAATATGAATTATTAATTCATCCCTATTAGTTTGAGTGATCACCTTCTGATCTCTGGAAGGCTCTGCTTAAATGAGTAACAATACTGAAGATGAGCCTTCTACTGTGCCTGTGCTGCATTTAGCAGTGATTGCAGCAGCCAGAACACATTTCTGAATGAGGTGTCTGTAAGCACCTTGGGATACAGGTCACAGTTAAAACAGTCCTGCAGAGCTCACAGGCACATTTGGGATGCCTCTTTGCTGCCCCAGACTTCCTGATGCCACCACTGGGCTACAGCTCATACTCCAGCTGATTCAAAGCCATCTCCCAGAACTCAGTAGTCACCCAAAACTTCAGCAAAGACTTCACTTTTATTTCCTTTTATAATATAGAAAACACTTTGGTGCTTTCTGTTACCTGTTCAAAAGATGCATGAAAGGATTCATATAATCCTGTGGGGTTTTAATGTCTCATTGCCATAATCTGGCAAATCTTTTCTTTCGAGCTTTTCATTGGAGTGTTTATTTGTCAGGAGACTGAAGCTCAAAACTCACAGTGATAGTCATGTGCTGCACTGAAGCCCATTGCTGTCTGAACTTGTCTTCCTGAAGTCTCTATTCAGCTTCATCAGATTTTAATCTCTTGGGTTGGTGTGCTGGCACCTCTGAAATGACAGCCAGAGCTCCTATGGACACCAACAGATCTGGATCTACTCTGTGACTTTCCTCTGGCAGGTGGATTTTCAAAACCAAAAATTTGTAGCTCTCAGGTGGTAATTTTTTTGTTGGCACTGTTTTCTTAGTGGTTCGTGTGATGGCTTTGTGCTTTTTCTGTTTAGTCTTCTCTGCTCTGTAAATCACAGAATCACAGAATAGTCTGGCTTAGGAGAGCCCTTTACAGGCCACCCAGTCCAACCACCCTGCAATGGGCAGGGATGTCTTCAATTGCATCAGGCTGCTCAGAGCCCTGTCCAACCTTGAATATTTCCAGGGACAGGGCATTTGCAACTTCTCCAGGCAACCAGTGCCAATGTTTTACCACCCACTTGGTGAAAAAACTCTCCTGACTCTCCTTCAGTTTGAAACCAGTGCCCCTGATCCTGTCACAACAGGCTCTGCTCAATATTTTGTTCCCACCTTTCTTACAAGTCCCCTTCAAGAACTCAAAGATTCCAGCAGGGTCTCACCAGAGCCTTTCCTTTTCCAGTCTGAGCAACACCAACTCTCTCATCCTTTCCTCATAGGAAAATCATCCCTCCAATCATGTTTGTGTCCTTCCTCTGGACCTGCTCCAACAGGTTTGTGTCTTTCCTGTGCTGGGGAACCCAGCGCTGGATGCAGCACTGCAGGTGGGCTTTTACCAGAGTGGAGGAGATGCTTTGCCTCGCCTGGGCTTTTATAATTTATGAAATAGTAATAATTTAAAAAATCCCTGATGATTCCCTACAAACACTTTGAGGTTTGTCCCTTGATTCTTTTCCAAAACTTTTTGGAGGTTTCAGAGATGCTCTGCCCCATTGAGGGCTAAGTGAAGAAGTGTGGAAGAGGCAGCATTGTCAGTGCTGCCTGTTGCAAACAGACCACTTGGAAAAGCAGGGCACAGAGGCAGAAAAGAGAGTTTGACTCACCTGGAAGGAGGCACTGGGGCACTGGGTCCTGCTTCCTCGAGCGTGTATATCTAAATTGCTTAGCAGGATTAATTTAGTGGGCTAATTTACACTTGCAAATAAGCTTTCTAGGCCAGAAGATTCTGACTCTGCTCTTCCCTCTCTTCTTTTGATCCACTGCTTTTTATCACTTCTGGCTTTACTGTACCTTGGATTCAACCAGAAAGACTGCAGTCAAAACAATTTCTTGGGAAGTAACCAGAAGTTAGATCCACCTCTTTGTGAATCGTAGTGGTGTTCTTATCATTAAACTGGCACCACCACCCATGAAGTTAATTGAGGTGCTGGCTATGACTAACTTTTCAGGATTCTCCAAGGTTTCAAGCAAGCTTTGGCAGTTGTATGTCTTATCCTGCACTGCTTTTAGAAGGAGATAATTATCTATCTCCATAATGTTTGGGTACTTCTGAGCATATATGCCAGCCAGAAAAAAAAAAAAAAATTAGCCATATTAAAAGAAACATAGTGAGCTCAGGTGCCAGGATATTTAAGTAGTAATGGAAATTGGGTAGATGGAATTGTTCTTTGGGTTTCAGAAGGGTTTACAGGCCTGGGACACACACACACACCAGCTTGAAAACTGCTGTCTTCGTGGAGGAAAAAGTGATCCTAAACACAACAAAACAACCAAACCAGTCCTGTCTAATCTGTGTTTGAGACACATCAACACCAAGGCTGTGAGTTCAATCCACACATGGGCCTTTTCCTGAAGAGCTGGACTCGATTTACGTTGTAGGTCCAACTCAGAATATTCTGTGAATATTCAGAGTGTTCCATCTGGGGTAATTTCAGGTGAATCTGCAGTTTCAGAAACCACTGCTGCCTGAGTATTATGTGAGGGATTTCATTTCATGGCTAATAAAAGATGTGAAGAATTTGCAAGACAAAAAGCTTTAAAAATATTAAAGTGCAGTTTATCTGCATGCTGAAAATCTGATTATTCCATAGAAGTTCCGTCAGAAACAAAAAGCTGTAATTATAAATGCAAAGTAAAAATGATTCTAGTAATTTACAGGGACCTCCTAGACATGAATTCATCTTGCTACTAAGGTATTTAAATAAGAAACCTGAGAAAATGCCAGACAGCTGTATTTTTTGGAATAATTTTTAATAAGCTTACATGGTAATGAGTTTACTGGTTGCATCCTGTTGCCCACACTGAAGTCTGTGCAACTCAGTCACTTTGCTATAATTTTTTCTTGCAGAACCATCTTAAAAACTGCCTATTGTTTTAGCTTTTCACTGCTTGTTTGCATCGATCTAGAACCAAATCTCCCTGAGTAAGTGTAGAAATGATGCATGAGGTATTAGCGTGTGTGTGTGGCTGCAGGTTTGTGTTACAGATATAATAAGCAAGAGGTATATATATATGTGTGTGTGTAGGCTGCACAGCTATACATCTTGGAAACCTCAGGGTTAGGCTGACATAAGTGCCTTCTGATGGCTTGCTAGCTAAGATCTAGCACGAGGCTCTCTGGGGATGAATTTCTTAAAAAAATAAAAGTGGGTTCGGCCACATTTATTTGATATTACATTCATAGGTGTAAAATAGCAGTTTATAGTTTCACTTGTCCATTTCCCTTGCTCTGGACCTGCCTCCCTGATCAAGAAATTCAATAGCTATTAAAAGCTGCAGCTGTACTAACAGTCTTGTGCTTTATAGGAGGCATTTTGCAGCTCTTACTTTAGAGCAGGCGTTCTGTGCCAGTACAGATGTTACGTCCACCTTTTTCATAAGCACTTTATCTGCACCCTGGGCATTGCATTTCTAATGTTTGCTTGAAATTGCTGAACACACTCCATAGCTGTAATTTATTTGGGCTGGTGGAGTTTAAGGGCCTGAAAGCTGTGTCTGCACCTGTTCTATTCATCCGACCAGGAAAGCACGAATTCCACTGCAGGAGAGTTTGTGCAGTTTGGATCTCTTCTTTATAAATCTCCTGAACCAAAGGCAGCCATTTGATTCACGTGTATGCTCCCTTTCCCTGAAGTGAAAATAGCTTGCATATATATCACAGAATCCCAATTTTCTAATACTGAAAGGAGAACAAACCTCTCGTTCTGATGAAGGACAGGTATACAACGGCTACACTCCCTGCCTCAGTCTATCTCTGAGTAATTAAAAGTGCATGGTGAAAGGTGAGACATGTAGAAGTTGCTCCAGTATGCACAACTGTGCTAGGATAATGACACCAGTTTCATTGTGGGACAATGTGACAGACACTTCTGAGTGAAATGTATTTAAAATGATATAAAATTAGTGAAAAGGAAAAGCCACTGCTTAGCCCTATTTGCCTCCTGAAAAATCTGGTATCAGTGAATTTGTGATAATGGAAGATAAGCAACAGTTGAAGATGACTGAAATATTGACAGTATCTGAAATTTTGAATATTGAATGAACCAGTGTAAGAGCCAGTCATTCAACTGTTTTAGCCCAAAATTTTGGAATTCACGTAAAATCCAGGAGTAGTCCTAGCTCTGGAAGACAAAAAAATAAACAAAAAAAGAACTTAAAAAAACCCCAGAAACCACCCCAAAACAAGCAAACAAGGAAGCCACTGTTAGGTGAGGTTTTCCAAACCAAAGCTATGTCCCACTCTGCCCAGTTCTGCCAGAGACATATGTCAGCCATAGACATGTCATCAAATATGACTCAAACAAACCCTCCCCCAAAAGAAATAAATCCAACCACATAGACCAAAATGCTTCTTTGGCATCCTAAAGATTTTACCCTACTTACTTGTGGTGCATTTCTAATTTACTGGGGGCTGGTCCATTACTTAGGGATTTCATTAAAGTAAAACAGAAAAAAAGCACTTGTGCCATAATCACTTTCTTAAAACACTTGTAAATATGTAGCGAATTTAGTGCAACAGAAGGGAGAAGCAGCATATCTATAAGAAAACAAATAAAGAACCATGGATTTAAGGAACAGAGCTGTATGTGGAAATAAAAAAGAAGGCAATTAAAAGACAGAAGATTGTTCTCAGTATATATTTTGGGAATAGTGATTGAATACTTAATCAAATATATGAGTAGTAACTGTATTACTAATGTGAAATGCTCCTGAATTGTGCATTTAGGCTTTGGATTCCTTTTGAAAGTTCTGATTTAGTCTTTTGGCAAAACCACACAAGCCTTCAAGAGGCCAAGGATGCCTCCTTTGGTAAATCCAAAAGCAGATTCAGAATTTGGCCCTTCAGGTTTAGGATATCATAAGCTCTAGGTAGAATTACAGTCCTGCTGTACACAGCTGAGTGTATATAATTCTCTAAGTAAAATTCATGTCTTATGTGTTGTAAAAGGAATGAAAGGTAGCTGTTAATTCCAAGGCTTATAAATATGTCAGTGGGTTTTCATAATGTCTTAATAAATTACAAGAACAAACTCAGTGACTCATGATGTCACCAGAACTACTCACTGCACTGTATTTATTGTAATTATGTACAAAAATCACAGAACTCTTTTTACTCTCTACATGAATATATAGGTCCCACTAAAAAATCAAAACAATCCTCATGGATTCCTTCATTATTTATTTGCCATCTTTCAGCTGTTTTCTTGTTCTGAGCACTTCTTCAAATGAAGAAAATTTTTAAGAAAATATGTTTAAAAGAACATTGCTGCAACTGCTGTATTTATTCACTGAAAAGCTGAAGTAAAATACAGTTTCCAAATATCCTGAAATTTGGGTGAAGTTCAAATTTTCCTTGGATCTCAGTTCTCTGGCTGGCTACCAGCCCATATCACTAATGGTATAGCTAGCTGAAAAATGGAAAAACAAATTCATGAAAATTTCAGGATTATTTTGGCTTCAATCTGAAACGTAGTGATAGCATCAATATCATAGAGTTGGTAATGCCTCATTCTTTAGTTTAAGAAATAAACACAGGACAGGCTAAAGGCTTTAGGTCAGTTAAATGTGTAAGACTAATTCAACAGCATTTCACACCACCAAAGCAAACTCAGTGTGTGAAGAAGCCCTTGGCTCGTTAGTGCTCCCTGTCCCAACTGGTTTCTGCTGTCCCAGATGCAAGTGTAGTTTGCATTTAAGTGTTGTGATGATTAATTGTTCTCTTGTATCATAAAACACTGGGGGTTGATCTATGGAGCTGGCCCTGCTCCCATGTGTATGCTCAGGTGTTGAGTTCAATGAAACAGAACCTGTGACTTTGGATGGAGAGAAAAGGAAAGAATTCCACACTGCATCCATGTTTTCTGGCCCTCATTTAAAGCACTGGAAATGGCACCTCTGAATTTAACATACATTGATTTGATGACATGCTCCTCTGAACATATGAAATAAACAATAAATAAATGACCCCAATGTTTCTCTCATTGTTACTGAACTAATTCTCCAAGATATCTGTACTTCCAAAGCCTGTGCATGAAATCCCCTTGCTCCAGCTGCATGTCCACTCACATACTGCTTACCATGCAACAGGTATCTTTTCAATAGGGATGTCTTAATTTTCTGTCCAGGAAATGCCATTCCAAACTTCCCAATCCAAAAATAATAGCAATGTTCAGTCACGTTTTATGAAAGCATCTCAGAATTTATATAAATAAAACTAGTGTACATTTCAAAGAACATATAAAATCTGGCGTTTTGCTTTTACTGCAAAGATCAAAGAGCCAATTAAAATTAAAATTTCATGAACTTTAAATTATGCATTTAGTCATAAAGAATATTAAAACAACAAAAAAACTAAAGCAGCAGCTGTACCTTATATAGTAAGATAAAGTTTAATATATTTTATTAGCTTAAGGGACACAGAATAACTATCTAATCAGAACTTCAGGCATGCATTTACATAAATATATTAAATTAAGGAAAGAAATTATACACTTAAACATCCTTTTGTCTAAAAAAAATCATTAAATCCACAGATTAACAATAAATCCAACTCTATGTATTTATCACTTCCAGATACAACTGTTCCATTTCTCAGATATTACACAAATACATTTGTTAGAATTTATATGCATTATACATATATTATATATTACATAATAGTGTGTATACATACATGGTGTTCAATAATATAATAATAATTTGTAGTTTTTATAGCACTTTTCATTTGAAGAGCTCAAAGCGCTTTACAAGGATTGATTTCACTAATTTTTGGATGGGAATTGGAGGCACAAAGATGCAATTATTTCAGCTTATATGGAATTTGTGACAGACAGCAACAGAATTCCCTTGTTCGGAACTTCAGTCCTGCTGTCTCCCTAAAAAGAAATGCACATATAGCATATGGAGCCTGTGTAGGTAGACTTGCAAAGACTTGTAAGGTCTCAAACCAAGAAAGCACTTAATTATATTAATAATGTTAAGCACATGACTTCAGTGAGGCTCATGTGCTTAAAATTACTTGTGTGCTCCCAGCTAGATCAGTGCCTGTATTTGCTTAGCAGTATAATTCAGTTTACAGAAGACGCTTCAGCCTAGTTTGAGTGATATTTTCTAAGCTGTTTTCCCACATTTCCAATGTACATACAGTACCTGACAGCTACTGTGAAATAAAACTAGTTGAACAGGGCAAGGCCACCACAGTAATGTTCTCGAGTGACAGAAGTTTTGTGATTTCCTTTTCTGCTTGGCTCCCATTACAATCTAATTGTTCTCAAAGGGAAATTGAAGTTTTAATTCTGCTGTATATTTTGTGGGGAACAGCTAATAGCATTTCTGGGTAATTCACAGGGTAGGGTTACTGCTTCTGGTGCTAATGGAGACCACTACAAGCTACATCTGGTGACTTCATACCAGGTGGTTTCTGGTCTCAATATGTCTTGATATGAATTAAGTTCATTCTGCACACCAGTTTTGACTGCCTAGAACACTTTCTTTTTAGCAGCTCCTCCTAGGAACATTCAGAAAATGGGGTTGTTTGTTACTGCCTTGTGATGCAAAACACCCCTTTGTGCTACTGTAAAATGTATCCTACATAAAAAAACCCTGTCTCCAAACCAGCCAACTCTCTCTGCCTTTTTCCCAAGAATACCGTGAGCACAGCCATTGTGTATATTCACATGCTTTAGCTGATGCTGCCTTTCCAAAATTTCCTGTGAATTTAAGCAATTTTTCACTTAAAATACTTTTTACTTTTTTACTTCTTCACAAAACAAAAAATAAACAGGAAAATCTCACACAACTCTTCTCCAGTAATGCAACTGGCTGGCTGTGCNTTTTTTTTTTTTTTTTTTTGTATGCCAATTCTCAGGGCAATTACTGCAGTTGCCCTTTTTATATCAGCATCTTGGGTGGCTAGGCCTGGGGTTTGCTCACTCTTTTTAATAGTATAATTTCTTTTTATAAATAAGCAGCTAGGATTTTTTTGTGTCTTTTTTCTTTCTTTTTCTTTTTCTTTTTCTTTTTTTTTTTTATGAGAATACTTCTTTTCCTCTGGGACTTCCTATGAACATGTGGGCTTAATGCAGATGCCTGCTTTCACACAATATAAAAGATGATTTAAAAATGAATCAAAACAGTTTCATAAACTATCTCCTCTCTCCCTCTAAGCTTCACTTAGATTATTTTTTTAATTTTGAAGTCTTTATGGGATGACCCAGAGTAGAAATTTTTGAAAAGAAAACAAACTGAAGAATTTTGCTTAAATTTTGTTTAATTTTGAAAGTGATTTTCTGGGTGCAGTACAGTCAATGTGATTTTTTTGCTGTTGATTTGAATGAGGCCCGGATTTAATTCTTAGCTCTTACTGGAGTTTTATTTTCAGATTTCACTAGTAAACTAAATTGTCTTTATTATTAAGATCAAAACTCCAAGATCATTGTTTTCTGTTCTCTGCATGACTGTGGCATATATATATTATTGTGAATCTTCAATTTAGGTGCCATCTGTGGTATTTTTTAAGGCATTAAGCAGCGAGAAAAGAGCTATCACATCTTCCCAGCTGGTTGTTGAAAATAACATGTCACAGCAGAGTTAAAGTTAGGTTTATTTTAAAATATATTTCATTGAAGAAAGTGTTAAGGATGTTATCTCTGTCAGATATTTAAACGTTGCTAAAATACTTCAGTGACTTTCTTGCCTTGCTGATTATGAAGAGTGTAATAAAACCGTGCTATGTGACAGATTTAGACAGCTGGCTCATTCATGAGAAGTTCACATTTTTGTCACCCACGTTGAATAAGGAAAGATTAGATGCTAAGGTCAATTTACAAAAATGGTTGTCAGGACATTTTTTAATTGTAAAACTTTTTGTGATGGAATTCAGGGAAAAGACTAAAGGCAGAAAGCAGCGGAGACAAAGAGCTGCTATTAACCTACAGATGCTACCACAGGGTTCATTTTAAGATTGGTCACACTGCTTAGCCAATGAAGTGTTCGTGTGACTATAAGGGACCACCCTTTTCTGGGGTGAGAGGGCAATTTGGTCTTCATGCTCATTTAATCCCAAGATGTCTTTCAATGGACTGTCAGTTGAATCTACATTGTGCAAAATTATGCATGCACTTTTTAATGCAGACCATTGTTCTCTGAGCACTTAACCAAGATTTCTCAACCAATTTCCATTTGGCATGAGGTCACTCGAAACCCAGGCAAACATATATGGAAGGCAAATGTAATTGTCTGTTCCTCAGAGCTGGAATGTGTGAGACACAGAAATGCAAGTACTGGTTATGCTGTAATTTCAGATTTAATAGCCACTAAATGAACACTGACAAATTTCTATAAGGGAAAATTTGTTGCATGTTGCTGCCCTGGAGAGATGATTTTACTGCTGGAGAGTAACATGGTGAAAGTCTTTTAGGTCTGTTTGGCTAAAGTGTTGTCAATCTTTGATGCATGAGCAGCTGCTTCGAAGGACCACAGGATGTGCACACTGGGGTTGCTCTGATTTCTTTTCTTAGGCAAGATTTTCTAAAAGCTGCAGTAGGTAGTTTGCAGGTAGTGCAAAGGAAACCTGATAGTTGGTAAGTAGTGAACAAAGAAACTGCCAGTAGAGCTGGAGATAAGAGGGCACCAGTTCTGCAGATACATCTAATTAATTAATACCTTAGAAAACCTGACTACAGCATGTACACCACATTTATTGATACATTCATAAAGACTCAGGTTTCTGTTGGCTCTCCAAGGCACATTCAGAGCTGCATTTGGCAAGAATTGCTGCAGGTTTTGCACAAGTGACACTGCACAGGCAGCACCTGCTCGTGTGAGCTCTCACCCCGGGATGCCCCGTTCAGTGTGGCATCGGCAGAGTCTGCCTGCGTGTCACTTCTTACACTATCCTGCTACACTGAAAATCACTTTATAGACACTTTTAACACATGCTGTAATTTTTTAATGGTTGGTGGGCGTTTGCTTTTTTTCTTATCCGGTGTAAATGAACACAAATTGACACAAGGGTACATTTCTAGATTAGATTCACAACACATTGAAGTGTGTGTGTATTTGCTCTCTCTTTCCCAATCTTTCCAATTAAGATGGTGAAAAATGTAACTTTAGTATTTTACAGGACATGGTAAAGCTGTCTCATCTAGGTGATGTCTATATTATAAAAATAAAATAAAATAATATAAATATGTAACATGAACCCAGTGCCCATCGTTAAATAAAATATATGATAAAAAGCAGACCTTCTAGGATGACTGGTTTTGAAATATGCGAATATAATTTAATTGTTAAACACTTGAAACAATCTTGATATTAAGCTGCGATAACCAGATTTTTGCATCTATGCTAGATAAAGAAATAACATTCTGTAATAGAGTTACATTGATGAAAGTGAAGGTTACAGTCTTACAATGAATTGCCTAGATAGGAATGCATTAAGCAGTTCTGAAATATTGTCTCATGATGGAGTTCAGTTTACCTTAGAAACTGTTACAACTGGATTTTATTAAGTCCAGCAGTTTTTTACAGCGATGTTTGGAAACTGCTTTCTCACTGTTCTAATCAGATAGGTACAGGAACGAGATTTCTGGGATGTCAAAGAATCCATTAAGACATCAGGAAAGTCCTTCGAAGAAAATGTGTTTTACCGTGGAATTGCTTCGTAAACTATTTCTCACGAGGAAATAAATATTGAAAAAGATTCCACTCTCTGCAAAACCGTATTTGTGATAGCGGCTGCGTGTGTATGTGTGCACATATTGGATATCGGGACGTCTGTGGAGACGTGCGGGAATATTTACACACATACAAGGGGGTTTTCTGCACATTGGTGGATATTACACTTAAATTAAGAAAGTAAATCGAATCACCGGTGTTTGTTGCAGGATAACAGTCTTTCAAAAACGACAGGATTCACAACAAATGCCCGTTGAAAGTGGAGTTTCCAAATAGTCCCAGAAACTATACAATGTAGCTGGTTAGATCCAGCAAGTAGGATGTCATGTCTAGGATCTGATCAAGAATACCTGCCCTTGTCACTCTTCGGATGTTTCTATCCACTTGTTCACACTGGGGGCCGAGATAGCCTTTTTTACATAAGCATTTATTGGGCCTTACACAGACACCTCCATGTCGACAGGCTGGGTCACATTTTGCTGTGGGTGAAAAAACAGCGAGATTCTAATTGGTTTAGAACATCACAAACAAACAAACAAAAAAGATACAGTACACATTCATTTAGAGCTTTTCTCTAACCCTGCTGTGATACAGCATATAAATTAAAGACAACATAGAAAGGATGAAATATTAGGAGTGTTGGAAGCGTATTTTTTAAAGTTTTATAATAGTAGGGGGAGGAAGTAACTTTGTATATCTGTGAGGATGTCACCTAGGAAAGACTGATAAACTCAAACAACAGATTTTTTTGAAATGTCCAATTCCCATATTCAGGTTTCATTTAGGAATCTCAGGCAAACCCCTTTGTATCCTCAGGGTTCTGCACTACACATGTGCCTTAGCAAAGCAGACTGCACCTGAACAGTGCACCAGATGTACTCCTTTGGCACTTAATTCTGGCACCAAAACTGAATTCCTATTGGAGAAAAAAGAGCCATTTTTATCAGTCATATAAGTTTCAAAGTTTTCTCTTCTCTTTAGCAGATGCCTGATGATTTATCTATAGAGTTCTAGGTTAATCAGGTTGCTTCAGTTTTTCAAATATAGCTCCTATTTTAAATTGTAGCCAGTGTTAGCAAAATTAATAACAATGACTTTAGTTGTGGAAGTATTTTCTTCTGGGGTAGTCACAGAAAAAGTGATATATAGAATGTATATAAAATATCTTTCTTTTTCTGCAGGTGTTATGAGGCTTAATGTTATCTATTGTAATGAACTTTAATATGGCTTTACAGGTATTTATAATACACTATAGAAATGCAGGTTTTCTTGTCCACAAGATTTTTAACTACATGAAAGGGGAACTCATACCTCATACCAAAATAAGATAAATTTTCTTATTTAAACTATAATAGTAGCTTGAGGTTCAACTTAGAACATCCCCATCAGCTGTTGTGTGGGATACAGGGAAGGAAGATCCTTAGTCTACATATTTTCTGTGGCTTTCTTGCTCATTGTGTCCATTCAAATTATATATATTATTATAAAGCTTTAATTTTAAAAACAAAACAAGTTATTCAAGACCCATTTATGTTCATGTTGGAGGCATTTTTTACTTTAAAATTCCACTTTGACAAAGTTTGTAGGCTTATTCTCTAATTGCAGGCCTCATGCTCTAAATGCAGGAAGGCTCTGACAAGTGAGGACAATTGAAGTTGGGATACTTGGCCAGATTACCTCATTAATTTCTCTAACCTGCCTTCGTTGCTGGGTTGTAGATGGTCAGCTCACGGATCTTTGCCAGGAAGATATTTTATTAGTGATTAATTAATTTAATTTAATTCCAAAGTCACTCCTGCTCATCACTAACAACCTGGAGGTTGCTGAAATTTACACTCCAGCCTATAAGGACTTCATAGCTGACCCTGCTTCACCAGGGCCCTCCTAAGTGCCCTTCCAACCTGAATTATCCATGATCCATCGTGGGATCCTTTTTTTCCCTTTAATCCTTGCTATTTCTTTCAGTTCTACTGCCACAATATTAACCTCTCTTTGTGTGGGCATCTGGTCGAACTCGCTGACCGAATATGCCCAGTCAGAGGACTCCGCTGATGCTGAGAAATAAAATCTTTGTAGTAACATCTCCTGGTACCCAGGCTGGCTCTGGAACATCTGCCCTGGCCAAAATGACACAGCTCAGACAGAAGCACAGCCTCTGAGACAGTGATGGCACAGCTGTGGCACTCCAGGCTTGCTCACTTCACCCCTTGGCTAGCACACCCATCATCTTGGTTTGATCACAGTCACTTTACCAAGCGACTTTTAAAAGCTAAAGCCACAAGATAGGACTTGATGTATAATAATGTAATACATAATGGATCCCACTGTAATAACGGATCACAATAACATTGGTTATTAGCTGTTTTGTGATATGTTGATAGAATTCTCTTTAACAAACTGGAGCCATTTCATTTGGTAGGATCAAAAGCAAGAATGTACCAAAACTGAAAAATCGGCATTAAATTAGTGAAGTGCAAAAGATGCAATGGAGACCTGCAGTTCTGGTTTACCATCTTTCCTAATAAGCCACCTCTCTTTGACACTGACAGTGGAAATACTGCAAGTGAAAGGTAAATGTCCAAACAAAGGACATGTATTGACTGCATCTCCTTTCATTTGAAAATCGGTAGGGAAAAAAAAAAAAAAAAAAGAATACTGTTGTCATTTTCATTTGAAAATCTTGGTAGGAAAAAAAAAAGAATACTGTTGTCATGTTTATGCTATCAACTGCATTCTTCACTGGCTCACAATGCATTAGATGTTTTAGCAGTTGCATTCATCTAAAGACCTATTGTTCTCCTGCAGCTCATGAAACCAGTATTTTTTAATGTTGTCTTAGGACTGAAGGCCAATATATTGGTCAACATATACTGAAAATTTCTCTGAGCAAATAATTAAAAGCCAATTATGACATGTCACTGCTTTTTTCACTTGTTGGTATGAATCTGTATACAAACCAGTTCTGCAGAACTCTCCTTCCCAGCCTTGATTACAGCAGCATTTTCCTGTGGGAGTGCAGTGCCCATTCCGACAATGCCTTGAGCATTCAGATGTCAGTATCTGTGCAGGCTGAGCTATCCTTTTGCATTCTTCAGGGACTAAAGGCCTGAATAAAACCATACAAACCAAGCAAAGAGTTAAAAGTTGAGATCAGGAAGAAAATTTTTGATTTTTTTATATTAAAGGCCTGATTCTCTGCTGTGGTGCTATCAGTGGGACAATCATGAGATTCTTTTTTCCTCAGAAAAAGCACTAAGCCCAGAGATGATATGTTACAGTACAGAAAAATACAGTGCAATTTGCTATTATTTCATGTAACTGCCTTCAGAGATCTTCCACAAGATTAAGCAATAGTCCTTGAGAATTCTTGAAGCATGAACCTGCCAAAACCAGCTTGCTGAAGGTTTATCATCATAAAGCTGCCAGCTTATCACAGGCAGCATCTGATGGTGGTTTTTTTGCATTTCTAGCTGATCTAGATTTCCCCTAAGAAAGAGTGAAGAGTAACTTGAACAAGTTTTATGTCAAGCATTATGACATGTGTCATAATTTTGCAGAAGTATTTCCTATATCTACAAATTCAGTTTTAAACAGAAAGTTTTTTATTTCCATATTTCCATGGAATGATATTTGGATTGTGCATTCTGGATGCTTATTTAAGCATCTGAACATCAGAAAAGACTTTTTCACTCTTGAGAGTGACCAAGCACTAGCACAGGTTGCCCAGAGAGTTGTGGAGTCTCCATCACTGAAGATACTCAGATGTTTAGACATGGTACTGGAAAATTGGTTGTGGGAGTTCCTGTCTGAGCAGGGACCAGGTGCCCTGCAGAGGTGCCTTCCAAAGTCAGCCATTCACCATCAGGAGATTCTGTGGAATGTATGCACGAAGGAAATTCTAGCTCAGATGACTCGAAATATTTCTGACACTGGATGATTTGGTTAGGGTGATAGGACCATCCAAAGGCTACAGGTTCCCAGTAGAGGTACCACGTTTTGTCTCTGCTGTAGGTTTGGTTGCACAGGTAAAAGTTTGGAAAAGAATGTCAGGATCTCCCAAATGATCTAATCAAGTAATTGAATAGGAGCATCATGGAAAATTAAGGTAATTAGTGACAAATACAAAATTACTCATTCCCAAGGAAATCATCTTAACTACTGCCATACTAAGCTTGAAATGAGCAGGAAAAAGATTCTAATAGTTTTGGGGAGAACTTAGAGAAACCTTGGCTAAGTGTCCAGCTAGAATCCAAACAAACCAAAACAAAATTCTATGAAATAGAATAGAATAGAATAGAATAGAATAGAATAGAATAGAATAGAATAGAAAAAACTATTGTTCATTATACTGACATCAGTATTAACACCCCAATTATATGCAAATAGCTGGAATAGCAGCTTGAGCACTGATTACTCTGTCACATATTAATTTCTTAGACTGAATCTCCTGTGCAGAGGAAAGGGTAGTTTTTGGGGTCTGAGAAAGAATGGATATGATGGAGGTGCAAAAAATGGTGACAAAAGTGAAAGAGGAAAAAATTTGGCATTCTATTTTTATCTCCCATTTCAACATCAGAAGAAACATCAAGGGGAAAAATAAGCTAAAGAAATTAAAATTAATTAGCTGAACTCATGGCTACTAAGATATCAAAAGATATGTAAAGCCCATGTTCTACTAGGATTTTAAATAGATATTTCTGTGTACAATGGGGTAATTCCAAGTAATATTAGATAGGGTAAAAATAATTTTTTAAAACATAAGCATTCATACCTAAGTCCCTCACTAGCTGACTGGTCTTACACTTCCCCCTCCCATTTTGACATGCATCTTGTTAAAGGTCCACTACAGGGTTTCTTGCATTTTTCCTTGAAACAGAGTAATACAGCACAGGCCCACTGGTTTGTTTCAGCATAGCACTTTCTCTGCTCAGTCTTAATTACTACCACGATTATTTAAACATCCACACACAAGAACTGGTTCCCCAAAGATATTAAGGACAGAAAGAATGTGTAGATGCTTCTTCAGCGCAGCACCAAGTCCTGGTTTCCAAAGCATTTCTGAGAATCAGACTGAAGGTCCTGTATTATTTAAGGGCTTTGAAACATGTTTTGACACCTTTGGTGCAGCATATTTGAAACCCTTTCAGTTTTACTGTTTACATATTTCCACAGCTGTCTTTTAAATAGAATGCATTATTTTTTTGACCTGTAAGGCATTCCAGTTCTATAATGAACAATGAGTGTATTACATATGATCTGATTAAGAAAGTTCCTGCACTTAAAAAGCAATATTCACATGAAATGCTGTTTTGGAAATGGTTCTAGAAAATAATATGATTTTCAGTGGAAACTTGTCCAGATTTAAAGTAAAAAGATCTAATTCCTACATCTGGGAAAAAAAAAATCTACATTTGAAATTATTTCTGTATAGCCAACTGCATAGGATGCAACATTCTTTATCTGTCACTATTTAAAGCTCATTTATTTCAAGTTTCTTTAAATGGGAAGCTTCTCTTTCTCTTGCTCAAACTCAAGTACAGTACAGTGTTTAGCAGGAAGCATAACCTCAGGCTCCTGGAGTATCTCTTGGAAAAACTCTCCAGTGGCATATCTTTAGCAAAGAATGGCCTTGTAAGTCACAAAGTTATTTTATTTGGGAAGATAATGATTTATTTTATTAATAGGTGTGAAGTATTTATCTATGATAGTGCTATACTATATGGTTCTTTTTGTATGCAATTAGGAAGGAAGAAGTCACACTTTTTTGTATCCAGCTGAGCATGGCTGGTCACTTTTATGATTTTAAGTTTTCTACTGCTCTCGGTACTTGTGAATATAACCTTGCCTTTTATTCTACCATCAATCAAGAACTTGCACTTATCAGCCTTGGATAATATTTATTAATGGTGAGGTGGAGTAGAAACAAAGATGGAAAAAATTCTGGTTGGCAGAGCGCCTTAGGAGAAGAGGAATACAAATGCAGCTGCAGCGGAATCCTCGCGTCTGAGAATCGCTGGTTTTCCTTAGCTGTGCTCTGGGAAAAGCCACACTTCTTTCTCAGGATTCGAGTGCTGCTCTGGGACCAACACGTATGGAGAGAAAGCCTCTGCCCCACAGTGCTCACACTTTGCATTCTTAGGGCTCAGAAGGGGTGGAAATGTTCAGGCTCAGTGCAAGCTGAAGTGAGTCTCACAAAGATAACCCAAGTCCTGAAACGGACTGTTGGGACTTGATCTCTCCCGCACTTAGACAGGACCATGGATTTGTTTATATAACCAGTGCTTCGCTGTGTCTCCTGACGTGGAAAATGGAGGGGAATAGATGGAGCCACACTCTGGGCTGGAGAGAATTTTTTTCCTTGTATCCCTCAATCTATAAAACTCTAAAGGGTACAGCTTGATTACTCTTACAGTAAGCACTATTTGGTCCGCAGAAAGTCAGCCAAAAATGTAGCTGATAATGACTATTTATATGGTCTGTACAATTCTAGTTATCTTAAAGAGCTGTTCATATATACAGTACAGTACAGTATATCTTGCTTGTTAAAACAGGCTTTCATGAAACTGTATAACAACTCTAAATGTATGGAACATGGAGGAAAAGTTGTACTGGGGGCTGGGGCCTCGCTGGATCCCTTCGCTGACGTGTGCAGTGAGCTGGGAATTCTTGACTGTGCAATGTGTAAAATAATTTTTGCTGCCTTACCATAGCTAGGAGAAGAAAGCAGCCTCTACTGTTTAGAAGCACGTAAAAGTCCAACATGCTTTAATAGATTAAAAATCATCCTGGCATAGCTCATGCTTTCTTTAGTGCATCTCTTTGCAGCTCCACTAAACACATAGAGTGATTTAGTTGCTGTATGTGCTGTCTGTAACTCAGATGTGCATAAATCAATGCAAATGGAGGGACAAACTCAGCAGTGAAACAATGGTACTGAACAGAAAACAATTCCTCTACCAGGCTTTCAACACAATATCAAAAATCTCTACTTCCCTGCTAAAGTGAGGGAAAAAAAAGGCAGACAAAATTTCTAGATGTTCAGATTCAGACAAGAGACACTGCTGTAGAAATCTTGATACAAAATATATGGAATGTTATGCTTCAACTACCTGCACATAAGATTTAGGTATTAGAATGATACCAACATTTGTGCATTAGTTGTTGAGGTTTTTTCCTTTATAAGGGAAAATGTCAAGAAAAAATAATTTTGCTTCACTCCATGTCATAACCTAAATTCACTACTTGTCATAGAATAAATATAGCATCTCTTCAGGTACAGCTTCTAAAATTAAAAAGTATACCTTTAGTCCTGGGAGAGATGCCAAAAGCTCGTTACTTGTCTCCAGATTTACTACATGGGAATAATGTGGAAAAAACTCACGGCTTTTAAGATTTAAACTCAGCAGCATATCAAATTTATTCTTATATGGTATACTTGTTCATGACCTCTAGTCTTAAGAAATTCTGTCATGTTTGAAAACTAGTCCCTAGTGAAGCCTGTATCAATGTTAATAGCTAAGAGGTCAATGCAACTGCTAAACAGTTTGTATTACTGTCAGGGTGGTCATGAAAACAACACCTGCTGCATGAGCACTTGGCAGCTGGGTCAACAGGCACTGTGGGAATTTATCAATTTAGGGGGCCACTTGCATAACACTTTGACTGATGAATTGGGAACGACTGGCTTACTGGGCTAAAGCTGCTCTATTATGTGTGACTTTCTTTAGGGTGGCAGAGGCTTCCTGCAGGCTCCAGAAAATGAGCAAAAGATAAACTGAGCTGTTTTTTTTCCTTATAAAGTGATAAAAAGTGAGAACTCCTTAATAGCCAATGCTAGAAAGACTTTAAGAAAACGGGGGAAAAAAAATAAAACCAAAACAAAAACTTTTACAGTCAGTGAGCTGTGATGTGATTGAAAAAAATCCTTAGGTTTTTCCATCATGGTTACAAAGGAGTTTTTGTGAAGTACTTCTGTAAAGTGAAACTCTCTGGACTGGTATTCGCAAAAAGCTCTAATTTCTCTTTAGTGTCTCTTGTGGGAATAGTAACTGCATGTGGGTAGGTAAATGAGATAAGAATTTTGCATGCTCTGGCTAAACTAAACATAATTAGACATTAATTCTGGCTTTCCATTCCCTCAAACAACTTAAAGGATAGTAACTTTCTGAACAGAAAGAAATCATATGGCCCACCTGGGCTGGTGAGAGCATTCACCAACAAAATTGGCTCCTTCTACAGAGAGTTTCCAGTAGGAGCTTTGGAGTTTATCTATAACCCATCAGAACTGAGTATCTTGATGCAGATTACTCTAAAACTGTGTTTCCATTTCCACAGGAATTAAAGCCTCATACAGAGCTTCGCTTTCACAAATGCTTTTCTTCTGTCATACCACCAAACACTCCTGACTCGTATTAAAAAAATCAAGTCACTAATGGTTTCCTAAAGAGCCTGAACAGCATCAAAATGAGGTATGACCTAGATATTGTCCCTTCGTGTCTGAAATCAGTCTGTTTGGAAATGCTCTCCCACAGCGGAAATCCCGGAAGGTGATGATGGAAAGGATGATAAGTGGAATTATATACTCTGGAGGGGCATGAAAGAGGAGTGAGATGGTTTGAATCAAGTTCAAGTTTCAATCCAACGGGAAGCAGCTATTCCGGCTGTTGATATGAAACACATTGAAATCCAGATCTATAAGGTGTTACAAGGAGAGGAAGAGGAAATCTTCTTCTGGATGCAGGAACACTTACTCAGGCTCTGCCCTCTTTCATAAAAATCACCTGCTGGTTTCAGTGAGCCATCCTGGTCAAAACAATTACTCATCCCCTTCGGAATCACTATATGGGTGGTGGCAAACTTTTAAAGCTTCACACTTAAAACTTCACAGCACATCTTTTAAAAGGAAAACTTTTGCATTGTCTGTCATTTCTAGACTTTTCTCTGGGTATCTTTCCGTTTATCTGTAATTTCCTTAGAAATTAAAGTGATCATATTGTAACTACTCTAAAAGAAGACTTACAAAGCCTCTTTATGGCTGTTCTTCCAACATCCAAAGTTTATTTTCTTACTTCTTGGTCCAGTAATAATGTTTAAATTACAGACTGCCTGGACCTATCAACAGATCTTACTTATTTAAATATTCATTTTCACAGTTGATTTTCTCCTCTCATCATGCTAGAAAAATGATTACTTTTTCTTTTCTAATGGGTTTGTCTCCTATTTTGTCTGTTATTGACTAACTGGAATCTTTTGACCTCTATACATTTTCTACATCACTGTTTACTTAGTTGTTTTTTCTTTTCAACTCATCAATACTTTTGTGATTGATATTCATATGTATTTTTAGAAGCAGAAAACACAACAGAAAAGTTATGAAACAGAAAGTAGAAAACTAGAGAATAAAAACATTTTGATTTTTGGTCACAAGAACAGTTTATAAAATGCTGGTATTTGCATTGACTTTCTGGATATCTGACTAACTCTACCTTTTAGCTGAAGAACATAAGTCTTTCTCCCCTATATTTTCTCTCTACTTCCAATCCCTGGAAAGTAGTGGTAACAGGGTTTTTTGATAATCATCAAACTATGGATATATTTTTCAGAGACAGTTTTAATGTAAGAACTTCTCTTAACTAGTTTAACTAATGTGCCCCACGTTGGTTGTATGTGCTTGTAATTTTTAACGTTTCCCACATCTCCTCCATCCTCAAAGCTAAATATGCTATTGGTTATAGTCATTTCTCTATGGGATTTTTTGGCAATATGTAGTGTATCTATATTTTGCAGCACCTCACATACATAGGGTTTTTAAAAATCACTTCATTGTCTATGAGCTTTCAGGCATTAGTGTATTATAACAACCTTTTTACAAAGAGAAGGATTCTTTCACTCCATGCTTTCAGTGGGAGTCCACCTAGTTATTTATATGAAGTCTTTGGAAGAACTGAACAAAAGTTTTACTGTGGTACCTGGAATTCTGTATTTCAAACTGCTTTATTCAGAACTTCTGTCTTGATCCTGTTCATCAATTTGTCATACATCACCTCAGTTTAACACCTCATTTCTGTTACACTTGAGGAATTGTTTTAGGATTGCTGTGTATTGAAGACTAATGCCAAGGGTCCTCTGGATTACCCTCAACTTCTGATCTTCTAATGTTTTAACCTGCCCACTTAATTTGATTTTTTTTTCTATATCCAAATGGGAGATTTCTGTCTTAAGCTACATTTGAGACAAGAAAAATAGGAGTTATGGTTAGGGTTTGATTATGCAGTAGTTCCCTACAAGCCAAAAGGACAGGGCCTCAAGCTGTGCCACGGGAAGTTCAGGTTGGACATCAGGAAGTACTTTTTCACTGAAAGAGTTTTTAAGCATTGGAAATGACTGCCCAGGGAAGTGGTGGAATCACCATCCCTGGAGATGTTCAAGAAACACTTGGACAGGGCACTCAGTGGTCTGGTTTAGCTGACAACGTGGTGATATGTCAAAGGTTGGACTTGCTGATCTTGGAGTTATTTTCCAACCTTAACATTTCTGTGATTCTAAAAAGATCAAAAGAAATAAAATCCTGCACCTTTGTGTAATGTTTGTTTATTTTTTAAAATAAAAGAATATTTCTGTAAGCTTGCAGCAGCTTACAAATGACCACTATCAGAAGAAGGTTGGGTTTGAGAGGAATTGTTAATTTCCAGCAAGGGGCTACTGCAAGGAAGGATAATTTTGTCCTTCTACAGTGCCCCAGGCATGGAAGATTCTCTTTGCAAATTAACAGGTCTGCCAGGGGCCACCTCTCACTACGTAATGAATTTCTAAGACATGTCAAATCAATAGGTTCATGATTTTATTTTTACCTGCTACTCATAGTCCACCCGTAGCATCTTTACTTTGTGTCCTGCAAAGCTTAGTGTGGTAGGGTTTATGTGAATATTCATTTTATTGGTATGGTGCACAGCACAAGGAGAAGCAACAAAATATTAACACAGAAAATAATATTATCTTGTAAATAACAGTATTTACTAAAACTTTACATGAACATTTGCCAAAGCCATTGAATTTTTAAGTTTTTTACATGGGCAGTATGAACTTCACATGGAATGGTAAATAGAGCTGCAATGCTCTATTGTGGAAGTCACTCATTATCCTTCCCTTAAAAGCTGCAATGGTGTGAGACTGAAAGACAACAAACCTTAAATCTTTGCCTGAATGACAATTATCCCATGTTTCTGAGAAGTGTTACCAAAAACTATATCGCTTTGCCAAAGTCTGCTTAATTTCAACTGTGTGCCAATTTACAAAAGTATTTTAGAGTTTTCTGGTTACTTTCACCAGTAACCAAGCACAGTCTTGACCCTTTTCCATGCACGAAAACAGCCAACTGTGAGTGCAGCAATGGGAGGTCTGGCCTTTCAGGTATGTCAGCTGAAGACCACCCTACTGGAAGAGGTAACAAGAACAAAAAGCTGAGGTCAAACAAGGCAGCCCCATGTAATTAGATACTAATAGTGGATTTAGGGTGTAAAATTCACTTAAAACCATACACCAACAGACTAAACAACCCCAGGAAGAATGGCAAGTTTTGTTCTAAAAAAATGTTTTCAATACCAGAAAGCATAAATAAAACACAGATAGTAACCTTGACTGACAGACTGCACCAACTTGCAGTAACATCTGCTCTCAAATTATTTGCTGTAGTTTTGGGATAGTATAATTACAAAACACTGAAACTCCACTACCACTGAAACTCTTCTGTAACGTATAGTACAGTGTGCATCCAATATCATTATTTTCTTGTTGTATTCCCTTGTTATTCCACTAACAATGTTTAGAATTTAAGTTTGACAAGAAAATAAATTCCTCCCTTAACAGCAAAGCCAAAAATGGAAGTCTGACTGTATCTGATACTCGTGGAGGAACATGCTGAAGTAGATGCTGAACAAATAGGCAGCTGCTTTTGTAGGGTATGATGGGGTCAAAGTAATTAAACAACAAACTTCATTTATGTTAGCTGTCTCATTTTATGTTGATTTCTGATACTTTTGCAGGATGGATGTGCTACTTTTACAAGTCAGAACTTGGTCTGATAGAGCAGCAAGATCCACCATGAAGAACATGGTATTCCCCCAGCTAAAGTGAGTATCTATCTGCTTGTCATCAGCTCTTCTTGCTGCTGGGGCCCCGAGGTCATGTTGGGAATTGGCTTTTTGCAGTCCTTCCAGATTCCTTAATGTTTTCATACCTCCAGCTGCTCTGCAAAGATCATGTCTTGAGGAACTTTGGTTTGATAATTTTCATTTATCCTCATTTTACAACTGCTAAATTAGTCTAAATAATTAGAACAATCCTATTAATTCAATGTCTTATAAATCACTTGAGTGGGATTTATGAGCCCTTTGGAAACAGTTCTTTAAGAACTGTTAAAGAATTTCATGTATTTCTGGCACAGAGTCCAAGGACAGAAGATTTCCCTCCTTGCTTCTCCAAGCCTACCAAGGGAGAGACAGGTAATGGAAGGGGTATGGAAGGATGTTGTAAGCAGTGACAAATCACACCTACTGAGAACTGAGTTCTCTCTATTATTGTTTATTGGTGGTATCTCCTGTACAACAGAAAAAATGTTTGGGAAAGACTGGACAGGTCCCTTAGAGCTTAACTATGGTCAAACTGACACTGGCTAGGACTGCCAAGTTACTGTCTGTACTTGCTTTTTAGCACACAGAACAGGTATAGTCACACAGGGCTGATCTTTGGAACAGCTCCTGTTGTGCACTGTCCCACCACAGAAGCAGGTGAGGAAGCAGCACTGGGGAGAACTCCAGCATCTGCCTTCCACTGATGCTGCATAACTTTTTGTGGTACTTATGAATCATTTGGCTTCACAATCAGCAGGAGCATCTTCTACCAGTCCATATGGTTCCACATTAAGTATGTCTGCTTCTCCATGAAAACATGCTAAGAATATACATCCAGGTGGGAAAGTGGGCAGCTTTCAGCACAATGTCAAAGTGTAAAAGTTCCCGGAAATTAGTGCTGGTTACCCCTCTGTTGTTCTGACATTCACTTCCCATGAGACAGTGAATCTATTCTGCTTGCTGCTGCTGGAACATTTGCTTTTAGGGAGGTCCCTGCACTGAGAATTTTCCTTTTTATTGAACGTCAGTATTGCATAATTCAGCCACATTAAGAGAATTGCAGTTACCTTCTGGTTTTTAACCTGTTGAAGGAAAGGCTGATCCCAAAGAGAAGTGCAATACTCACCTTTTTGGGTCAATGATCTTGTAGAGTTTTCCACTGTGAGGCTGTGTCATACTTTTACTGCTTGATAATATGTAGACCTCACCTGTTAGGAAAAACAGTGCAATAAGTTACTTCCCCTTTCCTAAGATGGCAAATACATGACTTTTATCATCTGGTTGTATTTGCCAAATGAGATTAAAAAACTTCAGAAGAAACCCTGAAATATACAACAGAATCATTTGCTAAATGAATTGAAAATTTATATAACCACTTTCCCCAGATTGATGCTAAAATGTGAAAAATATTCTATCATGAGAGTTTTTTCTTTCATATAGTATAGAATTGATTTAAAACATTAAATTGGTAAGGAAGGGAGAAAAGGGGTCAGTCAGTCTGCTCATGCAATATCTTTGCCCCTTAATTCCATAATGCTGGAAATAAAGCAAGTATTTTATACGTTGTGTCATAGTGAGTGCCAAGGTTCACATCATGTGAGACACAATAATGATTTTGTCCCTTCCAGCAACACATTCTGTTCTTAGTTCTTCCTACAAGGCTGCTGAGGTGTAGCTGAGAGCAGCATAGACAGCTTTGGCAAAGGACAGATAGCCTTCTTTTTAAACATTTACTGTAACAATGTATACTTCTGCACAAATTACTGATAAGCCTTATAGTTTATGAACAAATCTTTTAGTATTTACCTAATTCATCTTCTCCAAATCCCAAGACAGGGCCTGAAAAGAAACCTCTACATGAGCCAGTGTTGCCAAGACAGAGGGGTTTCTCTTGCCACTGTTTGGTTGCAGGACTCTGTTGCAGTGTTAAAAAATTTCTAGATTCAAAAACACATAAAAAATAATGTTATATTACATTTTGAACAGAGAGTTTTCATTTTCCAGACAAATAAGTAAACACTTGCTGCAAGTAGCTTCATAGATACATCTGTGCAGTTCCTTGTCTTATGACTTCCTGTAGATTTTTCCAAGGATTAGGTACGTTCTGTACGTCACCATCCATTAGAACGCTGTGCTATTTTATTCCCAGATCTAGAATCTAATCTGCATTACCACGCTGCTAACCTGGCCAAGTGACACAATACACAAGACTGTTGGTGTGGCTTTGTGCAGGCAGCTGAGTGCCCAAGTACACTTCACAAAAATGCATTTTTGATGGAGAGTGAGCTGTTCCAAACCTACCCATTGCGGTCTCCGAACACGTAACTTCCGTAGAGCCGCTCCGACTGGCAGCCCCGATACACAAATCCACCGACCAGGGAGCCACTGCTAAATGGTTTGAATTCCAGAAGGGAGGGCTCGCTCTCTGAAAAGGAACTACCATAGCATTAGATCATATGCCTTTCCATACTGATGCACAGTTAGGAAAATGTTACTGCTTCAAGAAAAGAGATTAAGTCCATTGGAAGATTCTTAAGAATTCAGGGTGTGTTGCCAGAAACGAGATGTTAAAAAAAAAAATTAGAAAATTACAACAAAGTCTGTTTGTGAAATAATCCATTAGAGGTTTCAAAAGGAGAGGCTGTAATTGCTTTCTTCTATGTGCACAAACCAGGAGAATAAAACTACATAAAGATTAGGCTGGACTTCCATTGAAATCAATGTGATTACTGCTTTTAATTTCTACATGTCAATCCAGTCTGCAAACTAGATCTCCTGAACTTCAGGAACAAAATAACTCCCATTCACTGTAGAGTCCAGTGCCAAAATTCCAGTGATTTTCAGCAGAATTAGTTTTGAAATCCTTCAGTGGTTTGAGAAACTTTCCAAATCACAGTTTTAAACATGATATATGTGTTATATCCCATAAAACACTACTATTAATGGCTGCATCTTCTCATGGTAATT
The DNA here is from genome assembly GCA_013400435.1 of Pycnonotus jocosus. Taxonomy (NCBI): domain Eukaryota; kingdom Metazoa; phylum Chordata; class Aves; order Passeriformes; family Pycnonotidae; genus Pycnonotus; species Pycnonotus jocosus. Next base: position 777,502 of record VWYP01022910.1, on the reverse strand, counting down.
TATTTTATGCTGCTGTAGTAGTTGCAACTCTTGTACTTTCCCCCCCTTTTTTATTTCACAAAACCACAGAGTTTAGTCCTATCAAACAATTCTTCAAGGAAGTTTCAGTGTACGTGTTCCTATTTATGCAATCAAATACTGCTTAGAGTACAAGTTGGCTCCATTTGACATGATAGCTGCATAGTTTTTTAAAATCCACAGGCAGTAGACCATTTTTAAATAGGAATCTTTTTTGGTCAGAGGGCTATCTGCAAGTCTTTGATAAATGCATTTTCCAGACTGTTCTACATGAGTTACAGCTGAAATTTTATGAAGGAGAAAAGGATGGTGAACTCTTTTTATTGAAGCCATTGACCCACAGCCTAGTATTAATATTGGCAAGCTGCTCTGGATAGACACAATATTGCTTAGTTTACTCTGCAATAAGGATGCAGTCAAAATTCCATTGGAGCAGTGGTTAACCAAATATTATTCTTTGGTTTGGCTTTTATAAAATGGACACAGAAAATCCATGCAATAACTGTAGTACAATTGCATTATGCTATTGTGTACTGTTGTGCCAGCCAGCACAGCTGCGTTGCTTTTAAGGGAAGTACAGGTGGGAGAACCTAGGGATGTGAATTAGAAAGGGAAATGCTACATTCCAGGAGACAGGCCGGTTCTTAATGCCTTTACACACTTTGACATTTATCACATGTTACCATCAGGAATTTACAAGCTGCTAAATGGGCAGTCAAGGCAGGTGATAGCTCAGAGGAAATGTCACCTGGCTTGCCTGAACTAGCAAGGGATCTTGGTGAGCATCAGTTAAACATCAAACAAATTGTGACTGGCAATCATACTGACTCAGAGAGAGCATGAAGCACTTTAATATTTTAAAGTCCCTAATTGAGTGTATTTATCTTTTTGTAATCTAATCTAAACTAGTCATTTATTATGAAGTAGTAGCATAGTGCCTTTTACTAAGTTTTTTATTTTTAGTAACATTTAAACAGAGCTCAGTCATTTCCCTGTTTGGTTGTGGTCTGTTGTTTTCTATCTCACTTTTTCCATTATAAGAGGCACATTACATGAGGTTTCCATTCTCTGTCTTAAAAGGTTATTTGTGAAAGACTAAGAATACATTTTCATCATTTCCTGATATTCCAAAATATTCTCATTATGAGCCAAAATATACAGCAACAGTGAGATCTTTGACAGACTAGCAACTGTCAAATTTGTTAAATCTCATTTACATGATATTCTACACCAACAAGAACAAAGTTGAGTCATTTCAATTTGGTTTTGGCCTTCATCTTTCATCTGCTTCTACATCAAAGTTTTCTCTTGCAAAGACAGAACTTTTCACTTCTATCTCAAATAAATTGTCTATCCTATCTATGCTGTAACTTTCCTATCATGGCTATACAGGCCTTTATGTATTCTCTTCTGCTTTCTGTTTATTATTCCATGGACATAGAACCTGACTGTTGCCAGCAGCTTTACCCTGGATAGAACTTACCATAGTCTTTGCCCTTTATTATTTGTAAGATCCTTGCTGAAGATCTGTTCTTCCCATTTGAATCTGAACAAAGTATAGTTAAATTGATGTTTACATCTGTTGGGTGCCTGTCCACAGCACACCTTTAAAACAACAAAAAAAGAGAAAATCCATGAGAAAGGTGAGTTCATAACATATAGTTATCAATATGAAGCATTACGTTTTAAAGCATTATTTTTTTCTTTGTGGTGCCTACTCATTTGGGGGACCTCTTTCATGCTGAGCCAAAATACCTGAGAAATGTGTTAGATTTATATACAGGAGATAATACAACTTTCCCATTCCTACACCATTTCTATACAATGTGAAAAAAACCCTATTTTCCCCTAGTGATATAAAGTAGTCTGCACTATAGCACCTGAAAAGAATAGTGCCTTAAGCTGAATGAACTTATATGGTGTAGGAATTCTGGACTATTAAAAGGTCCAAGAATCAAGTCCTTATCTGAACAACTTGACTTTCTGATTTTTTTCAAACCATGACTTTAAATGTCACTTCAGTATTACCACCCACCTAATTTGCTGAATTATGTGTTGTTTAGTTAAAGCATTGTTCTCCTCCTTGCTATTGTTTAGATATCACCAGATGTTCCCATTTGTTTTCCACGTGCCTTTTCTTCCCAGTCAAGACTCCCATCTCAGCTGCACTTTACCACCTCTCTGCTTTAAACTCTTTTCTTTCACAAAGGTAGTAATTTTATTACTAGTTAAAACTAAAAATCCTGTACTTTGTTTCTGTCATTTTGGTCTTGACTTGTAGTGGTTGTGCATGCTCTTCTCTTTCCCCTTTGCCAATGTACATTTGTTTCTAACTGTGACATACGTGTGGAGGTGGAGGAGTGGAAGATACAAAAAGTTCATGAGTGCTTTCATTATTGAAATATTGCTGCCTGACTGTATTAAAAAAAAAAAAAAGCCTGGTTGAAAACAGTGTCTGCTCCAGAGTACTATCAGTTTAATTGAACCTTGCTTACCGGCCTGGATTGTGGAGTCCATGTGCAAAGATCTCAGGAGGTTGGTTTGTGCTGTTGAAGTGTGGGTTGCTCCGTGGGATGGAGTAAGGGACATTGCACAGGTCAGTATTGACATCCAGGCGCAATACAGAACCTGTAAAATCACTGAGAGAGTTGGAGGGTAAAATAATTGGGTTTTTAAAAGTATTTTACTGGTAGATTTAATCCAGATAATATTAGAGTGAAACCACCAAAATAAACGACCCACTTTACTGATTAAGCACATAGAGGTGGATTTCATGGTGGATGCAAATCCAAAGAAGAGTAGCAGAGCTGTCTAAGAATCAGTTTGGCAAATATCTTGCCTTGTTATGTCCAGACTAAAATGCCCCTGACTATGCTGTTGGGAAGCAACTTGGTCATAGGAACAACTTTCCAAATACCAAAATTGTTTAGGGCCTCAAATATAAGGCTACTAACTTTTATACTGTGTGTCATCTAGAGCAACTATGGATTTAATCACTTTGTAATTACAAAGTGCTTTTTGCTCACACTTTGGATCCTACTCTTGAATTCAATGATTTCTAGTCACAATACGATCCAAAGACTAATTATATAGAAAGCAAGTGAGAAAAAAAAAAATTACTGTTTGAATGGAGATGTTGACACTTTTTTGTAAGGATTCAGAACTTTTTCATTAAATGAAACAGAAGGAACTAAAATGTTTTAACTTACATTTGTGATTGTGATGGGGGAAAGAAGAAGTAGAACAAGAGCACCAAAACTCTTTTCATAAACATGAAAAGATGTGATGTTTAAATTAATTCCATTCCATTAATTTAAAACCAAATACTACAATTGCCCTCTGGTCTGGGTTTTGAGTATATCCTTATACTTAAAAAATACTTTAAAACCACAGGAGCACCTGCAATTCTGCTGAGCCAAAGAGGCCTTTGAGCACAATAATAGAAGTCTATCCACTGATAGTTTTTTGTACCTTAAACCATCCATCTCCTCCATGTCATCTAGAGTGATCATGCCATCTCCAAGAAATATGTATAGGAAACCATCTGGGCCAAACAGCAGCTGCCCTCCTAGATGCTTTCGATGTAGTTCTGCTACTTCTAAAAACACTCTTGCTGTCCTCATGTCAACTTGGTGTGGATTTTTCCTACAAGTTAAAGATATGAACACAGTTTTCAAAGTTCACTACTGTCGTTCTTCTTTCTGAAAATACACTTGACTCATTCAAATTATACTTTGAGATGTGGATGTATTAACTTGGTGGAAAAAGGCCTAACAGTTATTTCTGAGAAATTTCAATTTTCTAGCATTCACAAACAATTACTTTGCTGCCTATACACAATAAGTAGGAAGTAATTTTAATTAAAAAATTACAGAATAACTGAAAAAAAGTCTTAAAAAAAAAAAAGTGAACTTACTGTCATTCCAAAACTATTTGAAATAAAATCCACAATAATTTTTCTACAGGTGCCCAAGTTTATACATTGTCAACCTCATATTCATCTTAGAAATCAGAAATACTGAAGTGCAGAAGTTGCTGAGAAATACAGTTTGTTAATTTTAGACTTCTACTGATACCTGGATACTGTGTACTCTACGACCCTAAGGATGTGGTCATGAGGTCCAATAGCCCACCGTTCTTGGTTGGTGGTATAAGACACATACAGCTTTCCATTTTTCTTGTAATTGGGGTGGAATGCAAGGCTTAACAGTCCTCTTTCATCTCCTCCCTGCAGTCAAATGAAAAACACAAAGAATTGTGAAGTTAATTATGTTCTTTATTGTGTTTCAGCTGGAACCCAAAAAAAAAAAAAAGTTTCTTTCTTGTGGATAATCTTTGCCCAAACTCTTTTCTTTCTTTCCTGACTACTGCACAAAAAGGATTATAAAACATTTCACTTTGGGGAAGTCTTTAAGAGTTAGAACAAGACAATTGCCTTCTGTAGCTATCTATGCACAAGTCTGTTACGCCACTTTTGTGGAGTGATTTGTGTATGTAATCTTTGGGAAGCCATGAAGACAAGTTTAAGTGCTGTGAAGGATTCTTTGCTGGGTTACTAGGTTGCTTGTAATTCGTAGAAGACGAATAAAAAGGTCTATAATCAGCAGTCACTTCTAATCCAAGTATCCAAAACCTAAAACATAGTGCTGGCTGCCAACTCCCACTGTCTTGGCAATATGTTTAGAAAACAGTTAAATTGCTTGTGTAATATGTAAACCTTTGTTTTACCCTGGAGGCAGCAACATCAGTTGTCACAACTATGGTGGTCTGTTCATCATAGCTGGTGTACTGTAGGTAATAAGCAGCCTTGGTCTGTGTGCAGAGAAACCATAGTTCTACATGTGGTCCCTCACTGGAAAGGTTTTTTGTTATTTTTTTAAAAAATAAAAATAGAAAAATCTCAGAACAACTTTCTTTTGTTATTATGTTTGCCATGAAGATTAGTACAGTTATATGTTAAGCATCCAATCCATGTAATATAATGTGACAACGCAAATAGAACTTAAATAGAAGGTTATTTTCTTTTTGGCTACTAAAAAGCTTCTAAAAAATGTATGTACTATTACTATGCCTAAACCTGTATTTGTAAAAATGAAGAATAAATCTTAGATTCATTTGTTGCTCTTGAGGCAATACAGGGAGCGAAGCTGAGGCACAGAAATAAACACAGCACATAGTTAACAATTCAAATTCAGTTAATATGTGTGATTATTCACAAGGTGATAGATCTTCTGGGGTTTGAATGAGGACTTGCCAGCCCTTCAAAACTAGAACCAGTGACTCTGTTGTAGATTCAACTGCTGTAGCTCTGCACCCATAAGGAGACAACGTTTTGCAACTCTAACCACACCCAAGATAACTAATTATGAAATTTGAAATTATAACAGAGAAAGAAGCTTTTAGCTTTGCACTTCAGAGTGATGGATGGGCACGTCTTCCTGTTGAAAGTCATCCCACAAAGGGCCTAATTGGGAAAGTGCACAGCTTTAATTTATTTTAATTCAACATGATTGCCGTACTTCCTTTTTAATCACAACCACCAAGGAGAAACCTGAGTCAGAAATAGAGATGTAAATAGGTCAAGAGATTTCCATACAAACAGATTTGTACAATGAAATCTGGATCCTGCTGATTTAGAGGCAGACAAAATTTGCTAGTTTGTTTGCTAGAAAAATTTAGTTTCAAGAGGTTATCAGAGAGGTTAGTTTTGAAAGTCTAGTTAGAGCTGCCAAATCAGTTGCAGTCATCATGGATGAAGGGACTGCCAATCCAGCTCTTTCTCCCTTATGAGCCAAAAATAATTCTGCAGCTGAGTCTGAACTGATTGTAGATATTATTGTTTGAGTTTCTAAGAGTTTTGACCAAGTTGGTCTGATAAAGTCTGAAGCAAAGGGAGGCAAATCAGTTACTTTGGGAACAGAAAGGCATATTTCAAAGATTCCTGATGAATGATTCTATCTGTTGTGCCCAGACAAAGACAGTCCTATTTCTTCTCCTGAGAGATGAGTTCAACTCATTTAAGGGCCTAGGAATGTCAGTGAGTCACACTAGGTCTGCCATGCAAGGTGAGTTATTGAAAGTATTAGTAAGAAAAGATCTTTTTGTTACTGAGCTGAAGATTTTATGCAGTGCTTGATGCCATGGCAGCCGTCTCAGTGTGAAAGCGAAGTTGTTGAAAGCGTAAACAGGTGAAAATTAAATTAAGAGCTTTTAATGAAGTACACATGAAGCAAGAATTTGAAAAATGAATGAAACACGGGACCTGCAAGGTAGTAACTATGGCAAGTTTCATTGGTAGGATCAGGCCGTGACTTTTACTCATTGCTGTCTTGCATGATTGTTAGAGAGCAGTGTATCACTTTGGAGATTGTTTCTATTGCTTCTTGAAAAGTCACACTGCTGTTTTTCAAAGTCAGACACATTTTGTTCTAAAAAGTCTGTTTACTTATGCAGTTAATAAAAACTTTGTGAATATCCCTCCAAGATACTGAAATCAGTGCAGCATCAAGCCATTCGTTGGCTCATGTTCAACTAGAATCCAGATGAGTTTTTCCACATTTAGTTTTGCTGGTTTTGGAAACTGATTCTTCATGTGTATTTTCAACTTTATCACTAATTGACAAACCTGTTCTTCTCAACCAAATCCCTGCCACAATTTCCATAGCTTTTGAAATGCCCTCTATGTGCCACGAAGTATATAGTTTTCTGTAGAGTTGTCTCATATGCTGTGTGGTAAATGGAGAGATATCCAGCAAAATCCCTTAGGAGCAGTTATTTTAGTACTATTAAACCAAAAAAATTATGTACAAAATCTCATACTTCCTCTATAGAATATTCCTTACTTTAATTTTTCTATCAATGGACTTTTGATGTGAAACCAGTATCCCAGGCTTTACAGTCTTTCCTGTGGATAGAAGGTGTAAAATATCTGTACCTTCTTCTTGGCAGCTTAAAAGGTTATTGACATCCTTTTCTTTGAAAGCTTCCCTTTAGATGAAACCAGCACCAACAAACTGTAGATGACAAAGCAGCTTGTATGAGATTCTGCTCTGCACTATTTGATGGAATAACCATTAATGTTTGTCAGTTGTATAAGGAAGGGCAAGAAGAATGAGACAAATCTTTGTATTCCATTGGGATGTCTGTTGAAGACAAAGAATGATGGTTGGCTGAAATGAGTATTAATTACTTAAACATACTGTGGACTGGGGCCAATGTGAAATTCGTGTTGTAACTAAGTCTGGCAGCTCCCACTTTCGATGTGTGCCTGTGCTGCTCTGTGGCCTGAACGCTCCCCTCTCCTGTTCGTGGCTGTGACACCTTCTGCACCAGTACCACTCTTCTTTCAAAACTGATTTCCTTGGGCCGGGACCCTTGGACCCCTAAACCCCAGTTTGGTCCAATGTAAGACCACAGCTATGAAAATAATTTAATCAGAATTCCATAAAGTCAGTACAAAGCCAAGTAAACACTAAAACAAAGTGTTTCTATATTTTTCATTTTTAAAGGGCTGTTTAGCTACATTATGTCAGTTCTGCAAGTATATTGCAGCAGTACGTGGTCTCAACTGAAGGATATTTTTGATACCTCTTTTTGTGTTTTAATTTCTGCTACAATACATTTACGCTTGTAAAAATGTTAAACAACTGCACCAAATGATCCACTTTGTATTTTGACCTAACACTAATAGAAGTAACTTGCACGTGAACACTAGAAGTGAGGCATGTGAATACTGGATTTTTATGGAATGCTGCTATTTTCATGTAACCACTACTCAGGAGTGGGCTCTGCTTCCAATTTGGGTGCTTTCAAATGTACTCTGGTATACCTCTGATATTACAGACAAAAGCTTTATTATATTATTAAGATATTATACTTTTTCTATAATACAGAAACATATGCTACACTTATTTTTAAGACATGCTGCCATTTAATTATGTCAATATATGTGTTATTACATATAGTAAACACAGAGAAACACACAGGAATGCTTTAACTGGTGTTTTAAATTATTTAATTTTAAAATAGATCATATTGTAAGTATGAGCCCTAATTACATATCCTTAGTAGTAATTAATGCTAGTAAGCAAAACCAGACATGACCATTTATTTCCATTACTCTGTGTGGCTTAATAGTAAACAAGGTATGTAGCATATTCCAAGTTTACCTTTAAAATTGATTTTGAAATGCACTCTTTATATAATACCCATAAAATAATGGTATTTATACTTAACAGTATAAATTATTATATTATTATGATGTGTATATATATGGTATATGATGATATTTATACTTGACTTTTTTGTCTGGACAAACTCACTCTCATGTTAGAATGGAGTAACAACCTTTTTTAAAAGGGGCTGTACTTAAAATATGCAAATTCAACACTGACTTAGTATTTTAACTCTAATATCTTTAATTTTTTTTTCATTTATTCTTATAGCACAAATGCTGGGTAAGTCGTTGAAGTAATATAATCACCTTTAATTTATTTAGTTTATTTCCTATGTAATAAATAGCATAACCAATACACCTTACCAAGTGATCTTAAGGAGTTTTATTTGTAAAAAACATTGGTGAAGGGTAAAATCTCTTATCAGCGAGCACCATCTGAACTCTTCAGAATGAGATTCAGGAGGGCTGAAGATCAGTGTCAGGTATTCTTCTCAGTGGGAAGTGTTTGCTTAATTGCCATGTTTTGGAAATTTGGCCCCAGCACAGGACAGAAACGTGACTCCAGCAGAAGCAGAAGCCTGCCAAGGTCTGCTGCAGAGGTACACCCTGCCCTTCAAGCTGCACCACCAATTCTGAGCTCCCCAAGAGGGAATTGGCCCTGACTGGTGGAAATCCAGCAAACCCAGAATGAAAGGAGCAGAAGTTGTCTGGGCTGCAGGAGCAGAGCTGCCATGAGACCTCTTGGGTGCTGAGCACTCCAGTGCTTTGCTATCTGTGGGGCCTGAGGCCTCTGGCAAGGGAAGGATTTGTAACATAAGACATTTACCTCAGGGGAAAATAATTACACTGATGTCATGGCTCAGTATGGTCTACATACTAGACCCTATCTCCAAAGCATTTCCTTTTTCCTCTTGTGTTGCACAGCTTCATTTTTTGCCTTGTTTATAAAGGGCTTTGTAGTTATCTAAGGATTTTTTAAAAAACATTTTCATTAGTTTTTACTGATTTCAACAAATGCCCTATTTTAATACTTGACTTTAAAATAACTTTAGGTACAGGAATGCTTTACAATTAAATTTATACATGAGAAATACTTAAAGGGCTGTACTCTGACTTGGAATTTAGGCACAAAACCTACTGAAGTTAGAGATACTTTTTATTCAGTTAGGTGCAGGGCAGGATTTAGCTGAAATGGCCAAAGTGCAACCATCACAAAGTTTTCTGTTCTGATGTTTGATAGCACTAGAACTTAAAGCCTAATTATTTTTTTCTTCTTACTTCTGTTGCAGCAAAGACAAAATTTTGACATGAGGGATCATTTTTTTCTTTTCCTTACCTTCACAGTCCTTTGAAGATACCAGTCACTAAATGCAGGACCTTTCACTTCTAGTCCTAGTCCTCTGTACTTATTTTTTTAATTCCTCAACTCCAGATTTTGCTGTTCTGCTGGGCAAGTCTTTAGTTTAATCCAAATGACAATCCTCGTCCCCTGATAATACAATTCTTTCTTCCCGTCCTCCTAAAGAAAGTACATGAAACTCATAAATGCAGATGCCAGCCCAACACAAACCCACAGCTTGCCTCCTTCACACTCTGCTGGTACAACAGGAATCCTGCTTTCGCAACTCTCCCAGTTATTGGTTGGGAGCAGCTGAAAGCTTTGAGACTGCCCAGAGCCAGCCAATAATTGAGAGGTTTTGGGCAGAGTGACATATGGCTGTGAGTGTGCTTGCAAGGAGGTGGCCATGAGCCCATGTGAGGTCTGCATCTGGACTGAGAAACTTTATGTACTGCACTGCTTTAGGAGAATTGGAATAACAGAAGACAGTGGAAATCAGTCCCGGAAGAGGGAGATTCAAATAAAGACCAGATGATTATTGCATTCAGTAAAGCTGGCTCAGGAAGGTGTGAATTACACACTTTCCTGCACCACAGAGGCCTCTTGAGCTGTAAGCAGCATTTATCCTCTGGGAACACAGGTGGTGATTCCACCTCTGTCCCCAGCTGGATTTATTTTCAAGGAAGCTTTACATTCCACCAGCAACTCAATGAGTGGTTCACCAGCGGAGGCCACTATGGGAAGGTAAAAAATAAGCATGCTCCTTCTCAGTTCCCTGGCACGCCTCCATTTCTGGTCTTTTATTTATTTATTTGGCATATCTGCTCTCCTACACTTTTCCTCTTCAGAATTCTTCCACTACAGACTGTCTTTCCCAGACAGGTTTTCTGCTGCATTGGTTTGAGGTCTATTGTGCTGCAGAATTAGCCTTCCAGGAAAGTGAGAAAGCTTCCTTCCAGTGAATGAGAATGCAGTAAGTGTTCAGAAATTTACTGACCATGAAAATCCTTCATTAATAGGGAAGAATAGACTTGATGACCTTTGTATTTTTTTCCTCCTCCTTTCTGTTGCCCTGAAGCTTTACCCACCTTTCCACGCCACTTCTGTGATAAAGGCAAATTTTACAACTCTCTTTCAGTGGGCAGTCCAATAAAATTGGCTCAGATGATGCCCCACAGAGAACAGACTATGTTCCATTAACATTCACAAACACGACATGATGACAAGACACTAATAATCCTTTTTCCCAGGAGGGAAAAAAACCTGTGACTTTACCTCTTCCAATCAAGGATTACTTTTAAAAACTTACACCTTATTTTGATGCTATTTGACTTTATTTTTCTGTAAACACACCAACAAATAAATTAATCTTATTAGTGACTTGCTGTTCTACCAATGCTCTAATTTGACTATGATCCTTTCAGCCATATCTTCTGGTTTTCTTATGCTCTCCTTCCTTCACTCTGTATATAAAACTTATCTTTATTTTTCAGCAGCACATTCAATACAATTTTTCATTTTGTTTAAAATACAGGTTAATGGCAGAGAGTTGTCTAAATATTCTAAGAACTACAATTCAATACATAAGTTGCTTTTTTTTTATGGCATGACATTTCAGCCAATCACTGCTGTCACTTTTGTCCTTCCTATGGATAAAAATGCTATGGAAAAATAAAAATCCTACTACCATGGAAAAAGATCTTCCTGAGCTGCTAATTTTAATAAATGTCCAGAAAAAAGTCTACAGCACTTTAAATGAGCTACAAGACTTGCTTTCTTTTCTGCTGAGAAAGGGGGGGAAAAAAGGATGTATGGTGACACAGAGCAAATTTGACAGTGCTTATGTAAAATGAATGAACCTACAACAAATTCTATACTCCGATAATCGAAAACAAATTCATGCTGTTTTACCGTGACCACTTTATATGGAAATTTAGGGATATAATTCAGAACAGAATAACAGTAATTATCATACTCTCTGCATTAAATTAAAACCAGAAATGTTGATCTGTCTAATTGTAGGCATTAAAAATGGCTAGTTTCAAAAAAGAGGGATGCAAATGAGAGCATGCCATGATGACATTACTCTTACAAACAATTCTGCCTTTCTCCTTTGGCTCTCAGTGCTGAACTGTCACCTATTAGAGCAGATATTTGCTTTCTCTGGTTGCAAAAGGAATGGTACATTCATGTGAGCTATGTACTTAAACATTGTGGGGCTGGGGGAAAACACAGAAAACCACAGCCAGCTTGAAGGAAAAAAGTTTTAGATTTCTGCTTAGATTGGTCTCCATGTCCCTACTGTTGTCTGCATGCTAATGGATGTTACAACTTGCTCAGCAAGTGCCAGAAGTTGCTAGCAGTCTGCATCTTGCAAAAGAAAAGGTTAAAAGAATTCTAAAAAACACCCCTTCAACAGGATACCTTTAGCCAGAGATTAATAAAGGGCTGGAGACACTCCATTCAGTCCACACCATTTGTATTTCTCTGCCAAGTATTTCCATAATAATCATTCATGTTTGCAACATAACCTGGATTAAACTGTGGCCTTTGTGAGGTCTGTCACTGTTTTGAGAGAAGAGTGAGTTCCATGACATCAAAATGCTGCTCATCTTTGCTGTAAATATAAAAGTAATCTTCTTCATTGAAGAAGCTTAAGCAAATTTCTGGCTTTAGTCACTAAGGCTCTGAAGGTACTTAGGAAAGACTTTAAAATGGTTTCTGCAAGATATTTCAAATCTCCTTTTCTTCTTATTGTAGGAAACCGGAAAATTACATTATCTGAATGGTTTTTAGTAGGGGAGTGGGAGACAATTTGAAGGATAGAAGTTCAAGCAGCATAAAAACACAGGAGTGAGATAGGAAGGGTAAGAAAAGGTTTAGTGCAATCAATGCTTATATTCCACCTATGATGTTGTCTGAGGTTCTCTCCTGGGTGCAGAGACACCATGTAGAATGTGAGGCTTTGCCTGCAGGCCCCAGGAGATGGGAACATGTCACTGTTTTTCAGCCGAATAATGTGTGTGCACATCCTAGTGATAAAGCAAATGCTATTCTGCTCTCTAATATCCAAAGAACTTTTGGACTCTGAAATCTGGATGCATGGAAAGGCATATCTCAGCCTATATTTAGCAACAGCATTCAGCATAGTTTTGATAATAATGTGTCATATCTTCAAAGCAAAGGCTGGCTGCACGTGTTGCTGGTTTTCTCAGTAATTATTAAGCTAAACATAACAGGCAAAATCAGACTTTGTATTTAGAAGCTCTGTAAGTGCTCTTCAAGATTTTACCAGCAGACATACAACAGCACTGCTGGATGAAGGCTAGGCCACTGTGCTATGTCTTCTTACTTCAGTATTGAAATTGTTTATACCTACGTTCTTTGGCCATTCAGCTGTTCCAAAAAGTAAATGGTCTTGTATTGGCACAAATGCAAACAGAAAACCCATTTAGATGTCCAGCATCTGCTACTGAGTTTTAAACTTCCACATGTGAGTGTGAGCACTGGAATTGTACTTGTTATCTAAAATCAAACTCCTTGAAATATAAAGACTGTACTTTTTGGAGTCCTGGTACAAATGCAGCCAGAAATAATTCAAAAAAGGCTATGATTGTATTTCTTCAACAAAAATTCTGCATGTGCATCATGTTTGTACCTGGGTCAGAAACACATTTAAGCATTGAACCCTCACATTTCTGAAAAGGTATTGAATGGGAGCTGGGAAGAAAAATGTGTTTGAATTCTCTGATATTGTCCAAGGATTTTTCTCCCTGGTTCTTTGCCAATCCCAGTGCCCCAGGAGCTGAGCAGTCCAAGGGCAGAAAGGCCAGTGAGCAACTTATCTACACTGCTGCAGTTAAGCTTGGCTTTAAATATTGCCTTAAGCAATCAAATTATTTTAGTTCTTTCAGTAAGTCTTAAAAAATATATGTATTTTGCCAGCTACCTGAAAAGGAGGAGTAAATAAATCCAGAGATATCCAGACATTTTCCACAGACGTTTTGCGAACACCTGAGGAAGATAAAATAATCGAGCATTTTTTGTGGGTCCCTCATATAGGTCTTGTCTTTACCTCTCAACTAAAATAGCGAGAAAAATATTAATATTTTGAAGAGAGACGTGAATATTTTTATGAAATGTGCCAAGTGGAAAAACCAGGGTGGTGGAGGATATACGGTTTGCTCTCCATGACTAGGATCTGTATATAAGAGGAGAATGATGGCAATCCACAGCCGTGTTGACAATTCAGACATACAGGAAATACCCTTGTAGGAAACTAATACCATCTGGGTTTGGCCCAAGATGTGTGAATGAGAAATATGTTTCTTGTTGAGAATGCAAAGATAGTTTTGGACATTGCAAAGAAGGAATGTGTTAAGCATGCACAGTTATAAAAATGAAATAGGGTGAGGCACTGCATGCATATGGAATAATTGGAGGAATATGTTTGTGTGCGTCAATAGCTGATGCAGACATAGAACTTCAGAACTCATTTGTCCTAAGACAACCAGTAAATTACTATGAAAAATGTCTTCAGTGCAAATGGCTGGAAGCTCTCTGAATAAAGACAGCATTGGAAAATGCTGATTTGTCCAAACCCCCGCTTTCCCTGATGGAAAGGGACGTTTGCTTGTCACATATGTTGTATTTGGGGAGCAAAAAGTGAAATAGTTTTGAAATTCTTGAAACATCCAGTTCTAATACGTGTAAAAGTGGGAATTTTGATTATTTCAGTGAGTTGTTTTCAGTTTAGAAGTAAGTTTTAGTTAAAAGAATGTCAACACTGAAATGAAATATTTCATTTGGCCCTTTCTGAGAACCTTTCAGTCCACACTTGGTGAGAGTATGTTTTCAAAATCTCAGAATATTCTCACTCCTCTCTATCCTGTTCTTGCATTAACTGTCTGAGATTTTAGTGTCTGTTCTTGGCATAGGAAGGCTCTCTGGTTTCTAACGAAGCCATTGCCAGCATTCTGAGGTTCCTAAGACTCGCTGCCTGCGGGATGGATTTTTGCCTCTCCCTTGACACCCTCATCTACTTGTGAAAGCCCCAGCAGTGCTGATTTTTCTGTTATTTGTGAGGATAATGAATGCCTTGCATGGATAGGAAAAACTTCCAGACTCTCTTTTTGGTGCACATTTGCCTTCTGCTCCAGACTAGCCTTGAGTACTATCATCCTTCCTCTAAGTTCAGGCTCTAAATGCTCTTTTTGAAGAAAATTATTGAGATAATAAAAGGTTTGCTAATCTTTCCTGTCTGTCAAGGCTCGGGATTAACCTTGTCCCAGGCTCAAAGACACTCATTTTACAATCGCCTGTTCCTTAACTGAGCAATGCTCATACGATGACTGTAAAATGGCTGTTATTGTATCTTGGTCGTAATTTGGTTTTCAGCAGATTTTTGACATATCTGATTTCTCACTGTTAAGCACTCCTGGAGATATTTATTTAACATGTATTAATTGTTTTAGTGCTTATCCAGAAGTCTGAACAAAAAAAAAAAGGGGAGAAAAAGATTTTTTATTCTTTCATTTTCCATTCTTTTTCAGTAGGCATTGAACTTGCATGGCACCTGAGACCTTTAGACAGGATGGCCAAAGTCTGTTGGACCAAACGTTATTAAGACACTGAAGGCACACCACTGGGTATCTTTGATTGATGGGCAACCTGTGCCAGTGTCTCTTCACCCTCAGAGTCAAGAATTTCTTCCTCATATCCAATCTAAACCTGCTCTCATCCTTTGCTAGGCTGGACACACAAAGCACTGCTTTCACTTGCATCTCCTGTGGAACGTGCACATCTGCCTTGCACATCTGCCTCTCACGGGAGGATTTATGGCTGTGCAGGGCTTGGATTTTCCAAGCTGTTTATGCTTTTGCCTTTTGCACATATTCACTACATACACTTGCATCCAGCATGTAGGTGAACACAGTTTTCCTTGGCCTTGTAGGTTAAAGTCTCGTCAAATGTAATTGTTTTTGTAGCCCCTAAAGTGGAACATGAGTGGATATAAACAGTGCACATATGTTTGATTTGCATATCTTAAGGCTTAAATAAATGGTCTTTGAACTATCTAGAAGGATTTATTTTATAGTAAAGAATAAACTAATGTTGTTATGCCTGCAACATTCAATTCCACTGTTGGGGGGAAAAGGGTTTGAAAACTGCACTTCATGTATGTGCCGTGTGTATTTTTAAAGAACTCATTAAATTATGGTTGTACTACGTATTTTAAATATTGACATTTCTGAGTGGGGTTTAATTTTTATTCTGCCAAGTGTTGTAAATTCCTGTTTTGGATTCTGAGGATTTCAGTGGAGGTGGAAAACCACTAATAATTTCTTCTTGTTCATGCAACTTATATTCGCTTGCATGTTTTGACTTGAGGCAGACCTTTTCTATTGATGCTGATAACACTGCTCTGAGTGTAAACCAAACTCCTTTGGAGTTGGAAAGTGTAAAATTTCCTCTAAGTAATGGCAATGATCATTACCTTAATATAAAATTTTGTTTCATAAGGGCCTAACTCAGCAAGTATTTTAGGCACATGCCCAAACTCCACTGTTTTTTTTTTTTTTTCTAGTGCAAAACAGGATAACATGAGGCAGCCAACTCTCTCCACTTCAGTGTTTACTTGATTTTTGCTGTCTGTAAATAAGATCTGGTACAATGTTGATGAGGGAATTTATCAATCAAAACCGCTTCTGCTTGAGGAGGAAAAAAATTACTGGAAAAATTGGAGAATTTTCTCTTAATTAATCTCACCCTGAGATTTCATAAAGGTTATTTTATGGTCTGTAGCTAACATGGTGGTTATGCAGCTAAAGGCATTATCTTCACATCATTATAATGAAACATAACACTGGTATCCTTGACTTTATTAGCCAGGCTTCATTGGTATCTGACATTATATATTTCCTATTATAAATCTAAATAAGAACTTACATTGACCTGCATTAGACCAAACATTAAACAATTTACTAAGATTACAACTTTAGGAAAAAAAAAAAAAAAAAAAGAAAGAAGTCTTTTAGACCACCAAGAAACAACCATAAATTTAAGGAAATATGAGGTTTCCACCATGTGACTTCCCCTGCAGAGTTATGCAACAGACTGCTGTTACTTAAAGGTCGTACATAAAAAATTTATGGTACATTTTTTAAGAGATTTATGGTGTTTCTATTTATACAACTTATATGTCAACAATTTAAAGGTATAGTATACTAAAATAACAAATTAACTCTAATCCCTTTGAATCCTTGATAAAATAGAATGCTTTAACCTAAGTCATATATAAAAGAGGTTTAATAAATGTATCTATATTAACTGATGTGGTATGTGTGATGTAATGATTAGCTGTTTATTATCTATTACAGATCATTTGCTCACTTTTATCCTGAAAATGATTTGCAAATGGGGCTGGTTAGGGGAGCATTCCTCGGAGCATAGGCCCATTACATGGTGGCGTAGCTCTCTTTAGAACTGCTCTGCAAATCAGTCTCAGAACTAACTTTCCTTTTGTGCTGAGCTGAATGATGCCTTTGATATGACCTAGACCTCTTGTTCTGGGATATCTTTGAACTCACACATCATTTATGGAAGATGTTGCTGGATTTTCTGGAAGTAAAAATTTGTAACGCTATATGATGGTACCAAGCCTTCGTTATTTGCCGAACTTCATTTGCTTTGCACCGGAGTGAAATAAGAGCAGTTAGACACTCACTCAGCATTGCTAAGGCAAGAGGGTGACAAAGACTGAGAGGGGACAATTTCTCAAAAGCTTTACCAGTGGGACTTGTATTCAGCCATGGGAGTCACATGAACCTCTCCTTTGCAAGCCTAATGTAAATATATCTATGTATATATATGCGACTGACAATGCATCACTTTATGCCAGAAGTCAGAGCCAAATATGCAGATCTGGCAGGGATTATTGACACTAAATTCATTCTTGAATTTTGCATATTAAATTAATTCATGAATATGATGGCTCCATTGGGGCACAGCACACCCTAAGGTGTGTAAGCACTGTGACACCATAAATACTAATTTCTCATGAAAACAAGTCTTCACAGATAAACAAAGGTCCTAATATGTAAAACATCTATGAACATGCTCAGTTATAAACACATTGATAAGACCATTGCCTTTGAGGCAACCATTAACACAGTGCTGAATGGGCCAAGAGCATTTGGAGAAAGATACCAATATGGTCATGGAGATTTGTGGTGTTGTGGCCTAATCTTGTCCTCAGTAAAGAGCCCAAGAATGCAGTCTCGTGGTACTACGTTCCTAAAAATAGGGAGAGGAATTCTCCACAATTCTCTGGCTTGCTGTGCCACCCACCAGGTTTTAGTTGTGGAGTCCCTACTGACTGGAATCATCATATCTCATCCCTTGATGACTCTCACAGTATTCCTGTAGAGATGCCCTTTGTCTGGGCTTGAAGAATGTTTCTTGCCATGCCGTGGGAGACATGGTTTTATTGGTGTCCTTGGCTGCTGCTGTCTGCAGCTCTGAAGATAACACAGAGTGCCTGAGCAGCCCTGTAAAGCTGGAGCTGATCCTGTAAGAGGTCCCAGCAAAATTACCCAACAGACCTTTGCAAAAAGTGCTCACACAACCCTCCCTGCATTACCGGGTTTCTTGCTGTAAAATAGAGCTCTACAGGTTCTGTGGATTTTGGATGTTTCCGAAGCTGCGATTTGTGATTTGTGGCGTGCTGTGATTTGTCTTTGCTGACTGCAGGAACATATTGCTACTCCTAAGCTGGTCATCACCCCTTCATCAGCATAATTCATTCCCAGAGTAAGAAGCTGTTGTAAAGAAATTAGCTACAACTCTTCCAGCAGAGTTTATAGGTTCGTAGGCCAACCCAAGCAGCAATTAATTTAAAAGAAGATGTGATCATTTCCTATCTTTTATGAGCATTAAATAATTTTTTTTCTTTTTGATAAAAAATATTTGACTATGTCAAAGGAGTAGAACAAGAGCTGATAGTATCTATGGTATTTTAAAATATGAATATCTTTTATAAATAAGAAAATCACAAAGTGTTAGAAAAGAATAACAGATATGGCATTTTAAAAGCTGTTTTTCTTTATAACTCTAAGTCTAGAGTTTCAGAGAGAAAACACTAATAAAAATTAGTCAGTCATCATTATGATGTCATTCTCATAATTTCCCTTGAAGTAAACTAGCAAGTACAAATAATATTTGTAATGTCTGACATCATCTATGTAGCTTTCCATATGCTCAGACTTTGGGTTAAATTTAGTGATGTTTCCCATTTGTTAGAGAGAACACCTTCTGGGTGGAATGGATTTCATTAAGAAAATCTCTCTGAAGTTAAGCCATCCTTGTAGCTTGTTTGAAACAAAACAAAACCAAACCCCAAACAGTCCAGGAATGATAGGAGTACAGCAGTAGCAACTTGTCAAAAATGTGATTGTCTGTAAGAACCAAAGTTTCAGTCCTGAGTCTTAGGGCTCACATGAAGAAAGGAAAAATGCTCTTTGGTGTTCCTCTCTTCTAAAAGAAATAAGCATTATCATAATTGTTTTAGGTAGTAAAAAATTTTCCCTTCCATGGGACAAATGCACATTTATCACAGTTGGTCTGCAATGGCTTCTTGGAATCAAACTTCAAAAATGTTTTAGAGGAGCCATGGACTCAGTTGTTGTTGCTTCAGCATGACTGGCTCATCAGCATCCTTATCCTTAGACAAATATCTACTAGCTGAGTTAATTTGTAACAGAATTATCAACTGGGATTATATCTTTCAAGTCTTCTTTCAAAGATAGGCTGTACACAAACGATGTGGACCAATTTGATCCAAAGACCCCTGACAGCTTTTTCAAATAGTCCATTGCATTACTTAATATAAACTTGAAATTTAAGTAAATATTATTCATTATTCCTGATTTTGTTGCTGTTTTGGAAGACTTGGGCATCTGTTTCAAATGATGTCATTATTTACACTTTTGCATTTGAATGGACATTAGCTAAATGTGACAGTTATTCAAATTCAAAGTAGAAAAAATTACTAGAGTTGTCAGAATATTGTAATACACTGATATATTATTCCTTGATAAATGCCAACATTTTCTGTTACCCTCCCTCCCCACCAAAAAGGAATAGAAAATTCACACATTTGCAATCTATACTTAAGTACTGAATGGAACAATTCCTGAAAGAAAAATAGCTGACATAAACATAATTTCTTCTTTAGAAATATGAGGTATGTAATAATTAGTAGAGCCTCACTAAAGCTACAGAAACCATATTCCCTTAGGAGAAAAAGAACAGTAACTTCTGAAAAAAATGACAGGCTATACACAGTTTGCTACATCTGAGGAATAAAAGTGTAACTGCTTAAACATATTTAAAAGCGGTAAATTCACTTCCTCTACAAATTCATAAACTCAGAAATATTTCCTTGCAATTGTTCTTGGAACTGATAGAGGAAAATCTCCCAGGGACACACGAAATGTAATAAGTGTAATATGAAAATTGCCCTTTCTGCTCTGAAGATTGAAACAAAGCAGACATTCTCCAGAACACCAGCAGGTTCCCCTGCTCTCTGCCCATATGGGCTCTTCCCACAGTCTCACTGCATGAGGGACTTATGAGCCTTGTCAGAGCTGACTGTATGGAAGGAATGTGGGCTCAAACATTTGCAGGCATGCCACAGAACCTCAGCAATCCAGTCTCTTGTTAATTACAACTAATATTTCATTATGTTGTGGAATTTTCAGCTACATAGCTGTGTGCACACATCTTAGTATGTCGTGTAGCCAGCGCTTGCAATTAAATTACAAGCCTTGTGAAGTATAAGAGGTGTATTGAAAGCTGAAATTAGTAGAATAAAGCACTGCAAGTTGGTTTTCAGCTTTTTAATTTGAAACCTTCAGACTTCTTGATTGCAGGAAGAAGTCTGAGAACACAAATCAAACTAAAAAGTAAGGAGGCAGTGAATTTCCACTCCCCATGTTTTCAAATGGACTTTTTAAGCACGTGGCTTTTAAGCCAATTTCATGATTTTGGAGTCTGCCTTACGCGTGTGTGAATGGACAGGATTGAAGGTACTTTACATGGCTTATTTAAAAATAACATCTTAACCCAAGCTATAAATCACAATAAGTATTTAATTCCTTACATATATAATAAATATTCAAGTCTAAGTATCTGGTTACAGCAGTGATTAAGAGTTCTGAAAATCAACCCCTTAAAGGACAGTCTTCAGTAGAAATAGTGTGAGGGGTGAGGCTTCTTTCACATCCTTCTATGCACATCTGCAGTTCACAGCCATTAAGTCGGCAGCATCACAGCATCTATTATTTCTGAACTCTGATGCACACCCATACACTTGGCAAACTCCATTTGAATACTGCTGTTTGAGGAATTAATGCATTCTTAAGACAGAGAGGAGCCAGCCTGATATGAAGTTCTAAACCTTACAGTGTTTAAAGCAGCTTGATGGGGTTTATGGTGGGAAGAGGGACTGAAGGATAAGAGAGGTATCTCAGGGGGGCTATCTCTAGATTCTAGATTTTAAACAGAAACCTTGATCTTTGTTGTGTTGGGGAAGAACTACCTCTGACTGGATAGCCCAGCCAGAAGGAATGAATCAGAACTACAGATACAGATTCCTGCAGACTTTTTTCTTTTCCAAATCCCATTACATTTGCAACAATGCAGGCAGGGAACTGACTGGCTGGGGACAGCTCTGCTGAAAGGGAGTGTGGGGTCTCAGCAGAGAGCAAATTGAACAGGAGCCAGCAGAGTGCCCTGGCAGCAGAGAAAAGCAGCCACAGACTGGGCTGTTTAACAAGAGCACAGGCAGTGGAGAAACCCATCATCCTCCCTCCTCTGTGCACTCAGAAGGCTGCAGAGAGAGCACTGCACCTGTAGTTCTGAGTTCTACAGCCCCTCAGCACCAGAGCAGTGTCACTACACCACAGTGAAGGGGGGCTGGGGATTGCAGCATTTGCCCTCTGCAGAGAGGCTGCCAAAGTGGGGCTTGTTCAGCCCAGGGAACAGAAGGCTTTGGGATCTTGTTCTGCGAGTGGGGTGGTTAAGTGTGGCAATGAAATTAGAGAATGACATCCCCAACAGAATCATCCTCTGAGAGAGTCTGTGACTCTTATGCTAGTCTAGGGTTTCTGGCAAAACATTTCTGTGGCAGGTACTGTTAGAAAACTCTAATCAGTACAAAAAACCCCAATTCAGTCATCAAACCTAAAGATTTAACTTATCAAGCTACTTGTTCTGTTGTTATGGACTTTTTCTCCTTTTCTTTTTCTGTTTTTACTAGAATTTCTACTCTTAACCTGAGAAAGTTTCCAAACAACTTTCCTAAGAATCAGGGGCGGAATTCTGCACTTGATTCATGACAGGGACTAGGATCTGTAATTTGCATATCCTGGATAATGTCCTTGATCTATATAGAGCAATGAGTCCCTTTCACCAAACAATATCCGATTTCATGCAGTAGCATTGCAGGTCTCTGTGAGCAAGGACCATTGACTTTGTATGTGCCTTTTAAGCTGCCTCTCTGAATTTAATTGTAATATTGCATATTGTGTCCAATATTTTGTAATTTTATAAGCTTCCCCAGAAGCGTACCTTGACAATTCCTAGTTACACTTGGAAATGCTTTCTATTGCATCCAGCCCTGATAAAAACCAGCCTGTACATGTGAGTCTGGTAGCCTAAATGAGTTACCAAGTCAGCAAGCTTGCATACCTCATGTTTCACATAAAAGCTGATTTTGAGATGCTTGGTTCTGTCCCACACAGAAAACAAACACAAACACGACATTATTTCTGGACAAGGAATCTGAAGCAAAGATTAAAAGTGATTTTCTATAGGCTACCGCACCAGCAGACACAGGGCCCACCTGCACCCAGTTTTATTGACTGATGGCCCAATTCCCTATCAGGACAGCTACATGGCTGCTGTATTTTTTGTAAACAATTGGATAATAAATTTCAGTAGCAGGAAAGCTACAGGCAAATATGTCATTAATTGGTGCTGAATCGAAACCATCAAAGCAGCAGCATGTAACAGACAAGTGATTATGTTGCTCAAATGTCATTCCTTTCAAGTGTGACAATTCAATTTGTTAAACTTTTTCATCAAAGAAAAAACAGAATGAAAAGGCAATATTTTGTTCTCTGAAACATACTACTCCACCTATTTCTTCTAGATCTTGTTTTTTTAGATGCCATCAAAACCCTTTTCAATACTATTTAATTCAATTGTATCTTGCTGTACTGCTGAGGATGCTGCTGAGTTAGATAGTGACAGTGTTCATTACCCAAATATCTCTTTTAGATACTGCTCAATACTTGCTTTTTATAGCTAGTTAGATTTTTGGAGTTGTCACTGACACTTCTTACATATTTTCCAGGATAGAACAGAAGAAGGTGAGAGAGCTCTTAGTGTGTTGAAAGATTCTTTATGTTATATTGAATTACTATGCCATTTCATGACTTACAGTTAAAAAAAATTTCTCTAGACTGCCTTCCAACACACTTAATCTTGTATCACCAGCAAATTCTGACACTTAGTTATGAACTTTTCAAAATAACAGTTGATTTTCTGGAAGCAATACAAGATTACGCATTTTAAAACTATTTTAAAGATATGGATTATTTATTTCTTCTATTTGTTTTTCACTCCTAACTTAGAAGTGTACTGGAGATATGTCCAGAGGCACTGGCATAGTGCAGTCAGAACCACAACGGGGTGTTTTTATTGCATGAGCAGCAATCTCTCGTACCACTTTCTTCAGAAACACCAAACAAAAACTTCTAGAAATATAAACCACTCTTTCTTCATTATTTTACACATTCTTTGACAGCATTCTGTTTGTGGCAAGAAATTAACATATAAACAAGATGGTTTTTTGGCCCTAATTTCACATTTCTCCTAATTTTGCATCTAGGATTTTTTGCTCTCCTTTCTCTATTATTTGCGGGATGACCTTCAGAGCCCTTTTAAAGCCAGACTCAAAGATGAAATTTTGTAAAAACAAATAGCACAGCTTCATTACCTTAACTACTCAAATTTTCAGTTTGTGCTTTAGAGCACTTATTTTTTGGTAATTTATGCTGGTGTTTTCCATGATTTTTCTTCTCACTCTTTTTATGCTCTCCCTTCTCACCCTACAGGTGAAGAAGCAGCAGATGTTAAACACCAGCTATAGGATGTGCTTTTCTCAGTTTCTCTTATGGAAAGAAATCAAGTTCTATCTTTTGCTTTTATATTCCATTGCTCCACCTAATTAGCCTCTGCCAAAGATCATCACCTAGCTTGAGGAAGTTCTTCTATCACAATATCTTTAAACATTCTCTGTATTTTTCCCGATTTGTCCTTTAAATTTCCTCTCAAACCTCAGAATGTTGTTTTACCATGAATATTTATGGGAAACTCCTACTTACTCTGTCAGTGAAACAATGGCAGGATATAACCCTTCCTCTGGTCTTCTGAATTATTATTCTGCTCTATTAGTGCCACTTGAGTTGGCTTTCCATTTTATTATAGGATTATTATTTTTTGGGGGCCTGAACATTCCCTTGTACCTTGTAATGTTTCTCACCTTCTTGATTCCTGATTGTTCCAGTATATACATATTTTCCCCGAGTCTAATAAGGTACTTTTAAAGAACCTCCATGCTGATTCTGTGGATTTTAATTTCCTAACTTTCCCCTTCAGGCTATTTCTAACTTCCTCAATATAAAAATCTTCCTTTTTTGAAAAGTACTGTAATATTATTACCTTATGGCAGGTTCCCACGGGAGGATGTTGAGCTTAATTATATTATGGTCGCTTTTAGTTAGTGGCTCAACCACGTTAACTTCCTGAATCAACTCATATATTTTGCTCAAGATCTGCATCAAGACTAGGTTTGCCCTTTCAGTATCCCATAGAAATTGCGATAGCTTACAACTGAAAGCCCATGATGATGCCCAGAAATGTATCTCAAGTAATCAGTTGTTGTTGGGCCAAGATTCAGCTGAAAACAAACTGTAGTAGTGAACTATATGGTAGTTCTGAAAAGCAGACTGAAATATGGTTTGTCTTTGAACTAGATCCACTGCTTCTCTGAACTTATAAACATGACTTTGAAAGAATGTACACTGTTTTCCTGATTAGAAGTCCCTTCTCTCTTTTTTTTCCATTACTCATTTATTTCAACCCCAGTTTTAAAATCTATCTCATTAGAAAAGCATTCTCGATAATAGAAGTTGAAACAAATATACACATGTGTATCCTCATTCAACACAGAGCTGTTACTATTACATATTTTGAGAACACAATATTTGGTCTGTACTAGACTCAATTTCTTCATTATCTTAAATCCCAAACTGATTATCTTAAATCGAACTTTTCTTAAATTTTCCAAGGAAGAAATGTTTGCTTCATTAATGTTATAATTTGTGGTTCACATTTTGAAAGAAAGCCAAAAATAATTTCTAAAATAGTGTGTCTTTCTGACATAAACACAGCTAACTTACATTTTTGCAGTTTCCAGGATTGTTTCACTTGTACAAAGCAGTAAAAGTATCCTGCTCTTTCCATTTTTCTCGTACTATAAGAACCAAGAAAGCAGGAATTTGTTTAGCTCATTGGCTCCATTTATCCTGAGCCAAGACCATGATCTTGGAAACCCTGTAACTTGGCTGAATACAGAACAAAGTTCTTTGCAAAAAGCCAGTGCAATTAGAACAACACAGTGTTATGTTCAGTCTCAAAATTAAGACGATAAAGTTTCAAACAGCTAGAACTGAAACAAAGTATCATGGATCCAGACCTTTAATCAGTTGAACACAAACCCTAATTCCAGTAGTTTTTGATCAAATGAGGAATTGTGTGCTTGAGGACAGCATTAAGAAAACACTATTCTACCTTTTTTAAATGGGCAGAATTCAAGACAGAAAACAGGGAAACATAATGGAAGAAGTGCAAGTTTTGTGCAGCCCAGCCTTGGGAGCTTCTCTGAATACTCCAGACAGAGTGATTCTATAACAGAGCAATACCCTTTGCGCTTGTTGCTTTATCATTGCTCACTGCTCAGTGGCCATGCACATTTGCTGCCCAAATCAGCACATTGCAGATTCTGTTTTAAAACACAGTGCTTCCGTTTCAAAGCTGGGTTTTTTGTGTTTTTTTTTCCTAAAAACCTCCCCTTCACTGCATATTTAGAACTTCTAACACATGCATAAGACATAAGACTTTCACGAAATCATCTGTAATTTCTACTTCAATGAACTACAACACTTAAGGAAATCAAATAAATAAAACTCAGTACCAAGGATTCTAGTTCATTATGTTTCAATTCACCTAAATTATTCACGGGTTTTCAAAGGTACATTTTAAAAGTAACTTTAGTTCTGCTCAGATTGAGTGTCATTTTCTTTCATGTATTTTATTTGTTTGTTTGCTTGTTTTTACCATTCATACAAAGTGATTTCAGAAGTTACTAGGTTAGTAAGCAGCAAATTAAGTTCACTTCACTTAGTCACTTGGTACCTTTTTTTCCTTAGAACACTTAGTCCTGGCAGTTGAAATATTTATAGAGATGGTAAAATAAAATAAAATTTATATACATTGATGAAATGTATATGCATTTTATACAAAATAGAGGATTATGTGGATTGTATAGAACTATGTTCCTTTTGGTTTTTTATTTGTACCATATAAGTTTAATATACTATTTTAAAAGAAAAAAAATTTTAATGGACCATATATTTTGTAAGGAGAATGTATCTCTACAAGAACTGTAAAATGTTGCAAGTTACAAAACAGTGACTCACTAAACTACAGAAAAACCACAGTTTTCAATGCTTCTGCTTTAAGGATGACATTACTTTTAAATTAAGTAATCCATTACACATTTCTTTACCAAACACTTGTAAATAAAGGGTTTGATCCAAATTTACCTGCAGCCTTCCCAGCCCCACAGGTCTTCAGAGAAACCTGGATCCTGTCTGTGAAATAGTTTTGATTTCCCCCAGTGAGGGAGAACTAGCAGAGGTGTAAAACCCCACAGGGGCTGGTTTCTGTGATGCAGTTCCCTCATATTCCCTACTTTTGGATTTGTCTGCTGCTTCAGATTTTGGACACGATGTTTGGAACTACCCTGGGTTTGGGAGGACTGTGATCTGTAAGTCACTGTAGGGCCAAAGCAGAGTAATCTCATACGTGGCTTGTTAAAGTTTATTGGATCTTCTGCTTATTTGCACAGGCACACACCTGCTTGTTACATGAGAGCACTCACTGATTTCTTGCTCTTTCCCTCAAAAAGTCACTGGAGCAACCCTGTCCTGATAGTATTGTCCTGTCATATGTTGTCAGGCCATTATGGGGAAGGAAAACAGCAGCAATGGAAGCTGCCACCGTTCCACATTGCCTCTCTTCTGATCTTACATTCTATTCATTTGATGAGATCTTCAAAGTGCTCAAGGTTTTAACAGCCCCAAACATGGCCTGCTACTCGATAAAGAGAGTCAATAGCGCTTGGTCACGTCTTCAACTAGGCCTCTGTGAGGAGCACAACATCATTTTATATTCATTGCTAACAATTAAGCATCCAGTTTGTTATGGAGAGGTATGTACTTTCTTTAAGGAAGAGCTCAAGGAAGTATTTTTCTTATGTGGTTTGCTATTAAAAAAACCTCATTTACACTACAGTATCACTCAGATCCATGCATCTATTACCACTTGTGTGTTGTCTCTGTTACAGTGACTGAGAATCCAGATGATGGAGATTCACCAAATTTTTAAGAATGCCAAAAATATAAAAGTTTTTGGGTGATTTACTCCCTCTTTTATTTCTTTTCAAGGCATTCACTTAGCATAAAAATAATGATTATTACATAAATTAAAGTTGTTGCAATTCAGCTGTAGGGATTGCAATCCAAAGCCAGTGAAGATAGATCAAGGTTTTAAAAAGTATCTGCTGTAAATTAAAAACAAATGGTTGAAAGTATTTTGCAGACCTCTCTCCCACAGATTGTATATTCCATTTTCCAAATTAAATCTAAGAGAGAATATTACTTTATTGAGATTTATGGAATAATTTCTTTAAAAATTCCAGCAATATGAGAATGTAGGCAGACACTGACAATGGAGAAAAATAAGTGTCAGCTACTAAGTGGTTTCATCTTTTGGAGCTTTTTATGTTTTTGGTAATGGGAAAAATTAGCTCTGACTACTCTTTAAAGCTAAAATTATATATAAACCATTAATTAGGGGCAGATCATTTGTCCAACTTTTACTGCAGAGGGGATAAAATGGGTGGAAAACATGATAATATACCAGTGCTCCTTGGAGGAAGTGTTCCTCCCTCAACCCAACTTGCTGATCCTGTCTGAGGAATAAGACTTAAGAGCTTGTGAGAAAATGTGTGTAAGAGGATATAAAGGAAAATTGTTCTGTGGCATCTGGGGGAAATATATATAGAAATAGCAGTTGGGCTGTATTAACTATGAAAGTAAATGTGTTACTCAATTTTTCACCTCTTTCAAGACCAAACACAGGACCCTTTTTCTCTGTGGCACAGTACAAGGGACATAACAAAAGGAAATCATAGCTTTGATGGACAGGAAAGTACAGAGAAGTCCAAAGGACACAGGACTGGATTTGAAAGCTCCAGTACACCACGGATTCCCTGAAGGATTCTTAGAACCTCATTACAGTTTTTGGGGTGTCCAAGAGCTTAAAAGGGATGATGAATCCTGGAGCCTAAGTGGACTGTTAAACCTCCTCCCATTAAAGAAAAACATGTGGTTGAAACCGTGTTGGCTAAAAACCATGGAATTTTCTGCGTAACTTTATTCCTTCTTTGCCATTTTGTGTTGGCTATCCTGATCTGCCTGTTATATTTCAGCAAACGCAATAATTTCCTTTTAATTAGATAATTGCCATGTTATTCATTGGTTTTGATCACTTCTAAATTCAGCTTTTGGTTTTAACAAATGTAGTTTCAGAAGATGATGGATTTTTACATTTTTTAAACCGCTAAATGTTCAGAAAGGATTTGTACACATAACAAAATTAAAGTAGGGATTATCTAGCACTGTGTGTGGGATACAGCTATAATCTATACAGAGCATGGAAAAGAAACTGGCATTCTCAATTGCACTGCACACATCTCAGTAATAACAGGGTATGAGGCATACAATTTCATGGAACACCCACAATGAAAATTATTCTTTCCAAACAGAGAATTGTTTTGGAATAAGTTAGGTTAATTGGCACCATGGGATTCCTCTCAAGGAAACACAGAACATTAAAATCTACACATGTGCATGTAAAATGATAAAGTATTATCTTCTTTCCCCTCTCAGCTCCTCAAATCTGAGACATGCTACCCAAAATCAACAGAAACCATTATGTTTTGTTGATTCAAATTTCCTCAGAATAAACTGGCAATTCTTCATCTGGTCAGCTTACAACCTGACAGCCACTGCACTGTTCCACAATTGCTAGCTCGAGTATGGTTATCTAGTGCAGTCTCTCACACAAAAATAGAGGTCTCTCGAGCTTTTGGCACATGCTTTTTAGATGGTAAGAAACTTTATTTTCAACAAAGCTTTATGGTGCTAAGATACAACCTCTTTCAAAGGCCTGTTGTGCCCCTATTAAGATTAGAACCAAAATCTGCAAATGGTTAATGAGAAATCCAGGCACATTTCACTGTCATTATACAATCTTTGGTTAAAACACAGTATTTTACAGTTTCTGAAAACAGTTGAAGTATATTAAGTCCTCACAACAGTAATATTGCCCTCTTGAAAATTAAAAAGAACTTATTCCTGATTATGAAAAAAGTCTTCCTTTTCATGAAGAAGGCTGAATTCTATGCAGACTGTTGTGCTGTGTGCATTGTATCTGCATTGTTACTGTTTAAGGTCACTATAACCAATGATATTCTATATGATTTATCTTTAAAATGTCCTGATTTTTTCACATTTGGCCATTTGCACACCTTAACCATTATTTCTTTCTGAGTTTTCTGCTCCAATTATGTCAAGACATTTAAAAGCAATTAATTGTGGCACCTAGAGGGCAGGTCACAGGTGAGGTGTGGCCTCAAAAATTATGTCTATTGTGCCACAGGTCTGACTGCTGCTCTTGTGACCTCTCGGATGAGTAAGAAACCCCCATGCCCTGCGACTTGACATCACTTCACCTGCACTTCACCTGCTGGAAAATAGTCTTCCATCACTTCCCTCTGCAGTCTCCAGGAGAAATCCAAGGTCTGTCATTTTTGCAACAACACAGGCAATGTAGTGTTTCAGTTTCTCACCAAAGACATGCTAGAGGCCCTTTTCATACACTGAAAGAAGAGTTCCAGGACACCCAAGAATACCCCAAAATGTATCACAGTTATATGTCAATGATTTTATTCACCTTGCCCCGCTGCCTGGGCCTAAGCACATATCTTGTCTGGATTTACCATTTCATTACTCTTAGAAGTACAGGAACAGGACAGCAAATAGAGTGCAACACTGGTGCAATTAACTGTAGAATGGAATTAAAATGAAATCTTGGTTTGTTCATCATAGAATATATGTCATATTTATGTTCTGTGCCTCAACATGGTTATATTAGAGGACTATCCCTATTCTTCATATGGAGAAGAGAGCTTGGTCTGGTAGAACAATGAGGATTTACTTTCCAGAGTTTTCACAGTTTGTTTCTGAATAACTCTGAAGAATTGCAGGCCCATTGGGTTGAAGAAGGAAGAAATTCAAATAAGATCTCTTAATTGTCCTTCCAGTGCAACCTCAAAGAGAAATACAACCTTCCACTGCTCCCCTTTCTCCCAAATTAGTCCTTTTGGGACTAATTGGTCACTCATTTAGTAGCCACTAAAAGTTTGGCTTTCAAGGGAGCAGAGAGCAAATAATTTTTATTGGAGAGTACAAGCTAGTGCTTAGTGAGGGAGAGCACAGCTTGTTGTGATGTCAGGGCAAAAAGTTCAAGAAAGGTTCATCGATATCAACCTCATCCATGTAAGTGTTCAGAGGAAAAGAAACTGAAATTGCTGGACTTGGATGAAAGGATTAGCATGAATTATGTGAATTGTGGGTATTCTGTCAGTAACATAAATCCTGTGAATATCAATGGACAGTGTATGTGCTAACTGAGATCTGTCTGTGCATCAACAAGATGCAAGAAAATAAATGTACACATCCAGTCAAGAGGAGTATGTTAAAAATTTTATCAGTGACAGAACTGAGCAATTCAGCAAATAACACAAACAATCTGATTCCCACACTAAGTTTTAAATAGGTTTCATCCCTGTCTTTCTATAGTTTTCTGTAGCCACTCCTCACTGGCAAAGACAGTGTCTTACAAGCTTCTTGGAGCAGGCTTTTCCAGTGCTGGAAGTAGTGGCAATTTAAAAAAAAAAAAAAAAATTATTTGATTATATGTTGAATGACCTGAGTAATACATATTCATGTGATTAAATGTTACAGAATCAGGGAATCATTAACTTTGGCAAAGACCTCTATGATCTTTAAGTGCAACCATTAACCCAGCACCACCATGTTCACCACTAAACCACTTCTCCAGGTGCCACATCCACCTGCCTTTTGAACACTTCCAGAGGTGGTGATTCCACCCCTTCCCTGGGCAGCCTGTTCCAGTATCTTGACACAAACGTGAAGGCACAGTAGATGTTTCACTACTAGTCATGCATTCCATCAAAAGGATGCCTGTGGTGATCAGATGCCCATTTGATCCTGAGAAATTCTGGAATAATTGGCTCAGAGCAGCACAGTCAACATATTTAATACCTGACAGTCTACTCCCATAATCTTATACTGAACATATGAATTGCTGTGTTCCACAGCAGTCTTCATGGCATCACAGAAAATTCCTACCTGAATCACTGGATCACTGATTAATAAGATTCTGCAAGACTGAAAGCACTTGTGCTCTGGTATAAAAACTACCAAAACACAGTAAGAGATCTATCTAACCTTTAACTCATCTAGAGGCTGTTACTTGGAAATTTGCTGAGCATACACTTAAAATAATGGTCAGATAATTCTATGGAGTGTTTTTCCCTTCAAAGGGAACTGACTGTTAAAATATTTGTAAGGAATTAAATAGGAATATAGCATTTTTAAAACTTTGAGAATTAAAAAACCTCACATAAAATAGTCTTACTGATATTAATTTGAAAGCAAGATGAGCTATGAAGGTGACAATGGCTTAATATTTAGGGGAAGTTTCTGTTTAAGTGTTTCTGACAAGGAAAACCATAGTCTTAGATCAGAGAAGAAGGTGACAGAGGTTGAGTTTAATGTTCTCCACAGTGATCTCTGATACCATTTAATTGAGATTTTCTGTCCCTTTTCCCTTCCCTCCCCTGTCCAGCCCTTTCCTTCCTCAGAGACTTTGCTCTTTATCGTGGTATTCCTATGATTGCATGAGAAATATTTCATTACTAGCTAAAATAAAAATAAATAACTGACTCTCCACACAAGTGCAAGTGGTAATTGCTTAATGGGAAATTTAAGGACACCCATTATGCAGGGGTTTCTGCTCTCAGCACTGTGTGAGGCAAAGGGCAGCAGAGTGCAGCCGTTCTTGCTGGCTGCCCAGTTTATGACCCTGTAGCCAGCAGATACACACCAGAGCTGCACCAGAGCTTAGTCACAATCAAAAACAAAACAAAACAAAACAAACAAACAAAAAAAGAAGCAATGAACTGAAAATAACCTAAGGATCAGAGATGACAAGCGAGTGAACATGAAGCCCTGCTGCAATTCTGCACCTAAAGAGCTCGATCAGTCGGTGGATTTATAAGTAGAAAATGACCATCTAACTACAGGGACTTGATGTTACCATTGGCAGCAGTAAGATGCAAACTTGGCTACTTTGTACAGTTCTGAGGTCCTTAGTTTTAAAAGGATTTGGGGAAGTTGAATGATTATAGGGAAGGACCACAAAAATGATTTAAGGACTAACAGTTGCAGCCTTAGAGGTACTTAGCTTTTCAGAAAGTATCCTGAAAGGTGATTATAGCATTTAATTCCCAAGAGAAGTGGTAAGCTCCTGGTTTTTTTGTTGTTGCCAAACCGTACCTTGATGCCTTCCCTTCTGAACAATATATTTTAGACTAATATATTTTAGACCAATACAGGTTTTCAGGCTCAGGAGAGAAGAAAGTAAGTGAAAATTGATGTAATAGGTTGTGCTACATTTTATGGTGACTCCTGCTAACCTAAAGGTTTCCAAATCTTAGGAAATAATACAGGTAATAAGATAAAATACAGTCACAGGAGTATGAAAAGTTGGAGAACTGCTACAGCATTGACCATTTTTCTGTAAGTTAGATACAATCTTGAGTACAAGGTGACTGGACTGATCTTGTCATAATAGCATATTCAGCATTGTTGCATCCCAGGAAATCATTAAATCTAAGTGCTTGGAATGTTTTGACACTTTTTTTTTCCCCCTGTTGAATGCATTATGGGATAAAATCACATTTGCATGATACTTTTGGAGCCTTTAATTATTTTTGCCTAAATTTTGACAATAGATTCGGACACATCAGTTCTAAATTTTCTAAATAATTGATTAAGGTCTCCTTAAATGCCACTTAAAGTGTTATCATTATTATTTCAATAGCTTCTCATTTCAACTTTCTGCCTCTTTTCTTTTAAACTTGGCAATAGTTTCAAACAGAAAGAAAATAACCATAGTGAAAATCAGACTGAAAGAAAAAATGGGTTCTAATATTTACATTAAAAATTTGTCTTTGCAACATAACTTTGATGGAAGAACTGTAAAATGTTACTCTGCAACTAACAACTCTCTTCACCACAACATAATGGAGTAGTAAATCACCAAAACAGGGAAGCAGACTTTTAGTTTGGGTGTTTTATGGGAGTTTTTTTGGTAAAAGGTTCATCCTTCTCTATATACTCCGGATAGTTTGCAATATTAATGGGTATGTTAATATATTAGGAGATGGAATCAGTATTTTCTCCACTACTCTGGGGTAGATATTCCTAAATAGTTGAGCCAGGTGCATGGCCTAGATCTGAGTTCCAGGTCCATGTCTCACTCATGTCCTTGCTCAGCTTTGAGGCAAGACCAAGGTACATAGCTTTATCTTGTCACCACATTCCTGACATGGGGGAGGAGATGACAGGAGGGGGTTGGCCAAGTGCCCAATGTGTGCACACACTACGACATTTATGTAGCCAGGGTGATATAAAATGCATCGGAGAAGGCCACAGGTGTTGAATTAGCAAATTCTTGATTAATATCCATTCATGGCTTCCAACAGCTAAGTTGAAAAACAAAAAAATCAAAAAAGCATTCCTGCTAACTGTGCTGTCAAAGAGTTTTAGAAATTAGGAGATGTGAAAAGAAATATTGGTTCTTAAACTTTTTTTTTTCTAAATCTTCAGGAATCCTGCATCTAATATTCTCTTGAGTAGAGCCACCAAGAAGCTCAAGTCACCATCATCCATTCATGGAATCTATCTCTGTTAGGAAATACTTCTCCACACTTGTGCTAATTCCTTCTGAGAAACTGGCAGCAGATAAAATTATTGCTGCTCCTTTTTAATTTGATTTAATCCTTAAAATTAAATCATGTAACTGTCAGTGATTGTACTGCAGCAACAATTTTCAAGCAGAGAACCTCGGTGACTTCAATGAGCATTAAAAGCCAATGGACCAATAAAACTTAGTAAACAGTTGTACCACGCTTCTTACTTTGTTTATAATCACAGACCTTCCCAGGAATGATGGACAAGAAGCCAGTCCAGACAATCCTACTGATGTGCTTAGGGCAGCAGGGTCCCTGGAAAAGCCTTACAAACTTGCTCACAGCAACGTTAGGGGCTCCAAATGAATTTCATCAACACAGGGACCAATAGATCCATTAGAGAAAATAAAAGGCATCTTTTCAGGAGGGAAACATGACTTATTGTTATACAGTGCAATCACCTCTCTGCCTCTGTTTTTGTATTCCTCCTTATCTTACTGCCAGAGCTATAATGAGTGAAATATGTTAGTGAGATCAGAACTAACCTCCAGGATTACTTTTATGAAGGAAATGTATCACTTCAGTTTCTTGGTTATATCAGCCTCAAGATAGTTTTAAGTTGACTTTTTGGAACAGATTTGTTACTTTACGACAATATAATGATTTTATTTCTGCTAAATTTCGTCTTGACATTAAAAAAGAAGACAAAATCAACCACCACTATATTATTCCATCTATTGGCATTTAAAATATCTTTCTGGGATAGTTGTCCAAAATTCTTCTCAGAATTACCTGTCCCTGTGGGTAAGGGACCATGGACAATGATTATAGCAATCAGACTGCAGAAGACAAATGTAAAAATGTTTACGAATGCTTGTTTTAAAACTACCATTTTGGTTATATGGGGTTTGGGGTTTTTGATTTATTTATTATTTTATGTAACGTACTCATTCCACAAATTCTTTACTCTTTCTGTTTAAGAGCTGGAGTCTTGCTCCTAGGCACATTCCCTTCCTCCTTACCTGCAAAGTACATAAAGGCTCTGTTCTTGCCAGCCTGCATTAAACACTGCAATACAATTATCCTCAGTCACTGGACTGTTATCTCAGAGAATTGAATTAGACTTTCTAGCTTAGAAACATGAAATTATTTACACAAAATGTTATAGTTGAAATAGATCCAGTGTAGAGCATTACATGATGGTTAGAATAGATTAAAAAGATCAGGTCATGGATTTAAAACAGAACTGAAAGTTGAATCTGATCCTGAGGGTACCTGTTGAGTCATATCAAGCAGGTTAGTGCCTGTTCAGAAGCATGGAAAATCAGTTTTCCATTTAGCCTTGTCACTATTTTGCAGCTGTAAAAGTTTCCTCGAGAAAGGTTTCTTTGGGACCAATAACAGTTCTGTGGAAATTTCACTGCCAGTTTTCCACAAGTACAAGTGATCAGAACTTTTGGTTAAGAAATATGAAACAGATGATTGTTCAAAAACACCCCTGATAAGTCCCTGCTGTTTGGATGTCTTGAACATAATGGTTATCTGCAGAGGCAGAAAGGCAAGCATTCAGCAACATACATAATCATATAAAGTGGGTTTTTTCCTGAAAAAGGTGCAACGTTTCACTGCTCTCTTTTTCAACACACACTAAAACCCTCTGAGATAATTCTCTCAGAAAATTCTATCCTAATCAGCCCCTTGCCCTTATAGCTGAAACAAAATTACTGGTCACCATGTGCTGTGCATTTCAAATCAATCTAGTTTGTCACAATTATTATTGAAGATCCCTCTGTCAAGAATATGTCAATATAACTTTCATCCATGAAGGCTTTTTGATACATAGTCCTGACTGTTCTAGGCATAACCTGATTACAGCTTAAAATTTCTTTATATATCTGGATTTTACTTGCATTACCACTCTGAATTGGGACAGGAAATCAACGTGGAGCAACACTTGACAGCATTCCAGAAGTAAAATATCTTCCAACAGACTTATGAGTTTTCCATTGGTACTTACCCCATAACTAGATGTAATTTCTCACCTCCACCTTCCAACATATTCCCACCAGTGCCCATTCCCCACTCACTGCCCTGACCGTGAAAGTGTTCCCAGTGAACAGGGTGGAACCTGTTCATCCCACCAACCCTCATGCCTGAATTTACAGGGTCAGTCACTTTTATATGCCCTTTCAACACAGGCAGTTTTAAAGCAGCCTCCCACCCAGGGAAGCTTGTGCTACATTTGGGGTTGAGCCAAGAGGGAATGAGCACCCCTGCTCTTCTCCAGGGCATCCCTGAGCATTCCCAGGCCCCCTCCTGTGTCAGCTCCCTGGGCATCACCAAGCACCAGAGGCCCTAAGCCAAATTTGCTTCCACTGGCACCACAGCAAAACTCATCTGAATTCAATGGGATGGAAATGTGCCCAAAGGATGAAAATACAAAGATATTGCTGTGGAATGCTGGTGCTGAATAGTTTCATTTGAATTTAAGGTGAGGAAAAATGAAGGGAAAGAAGAAAGTTTGATAAAAGTTACAAGATGCTGTTTTCCCTTCCCACTACGAGTTTTCACTTCTTTGCCATAAAGAACTGTGGTGTCTCTTGTCATTACTCTTCTTTGTTATTTAAATTTAATTAATGTCTAAAAAATATTCCTCCCATTTCTCCCATACACATGCTAAAATATAAAGGTACATATGATATATAAAGGTAGAGGTAAGTATAAAATCCAACCTTTATTCCACTTTGAACAAGCTTGTGTATATCCAAAAAAGGTTCCTTGAGTATGTCTCCTTCGGGAGTGAAAATCTTCACGTATCCTTCTTTCTCAAGAATGAAGAGGCGATGGGATCCATCCCCACAATGAACTGCTCCAACAGGCTGCCTTAGTCCACTCACAACCTCCTGAATACAGA
Organism: Pycnonotus jocosus; assembly: GCA_013400435.1. Classification (NCBI taxonomy): domain Eukaryota; kingdom Metazoa; phylum Chordata; class Aves; order Passeriformes; family Pycnonotidae; genus Pycnonotus; species Pycnonotus jocosus. Next base: position 740,520 of record VWYP01022910.1, on the reverse strand, counting down.
AGCAGTTGTGCTTGTGTTTTCTAAAGAAATTTAAAGAAATAATGAGACATTTCTTCTTATAAACACGTGTCCCTAAAAGATAAAATTATTGCTCTGCAATGATATTAAAAACAGGTTTCTAATAAAACATTTTTAAAATATAATTATGTGTATAAATTATTTCCTTGAATGTATCCAAGTATATAATATAGAAAATCAGCCTGAGCTTCACTTGAGGAAAATGTGATCTGCATACAAAAAAGAGAACATTAAATTAACTGAGATCCAAAATGTAGAGCAATGGGAGGGAAAAAAAATTGGCGAAAGAAAAGAATAATTTAGAAATACAGAATTTGTACTATAAAATAAACACAGTAAATTTCATCACTTGGATAAAATTTGGCTTCTAAAATCCATTTTAAAATAATGACTGATGATGGAATAATCTAATTTAATTATTTTCACAAAAAAAAAACCCCACAAATGAAAGAAATTGAAGATCACTACATAAGTATTTTATTAATAAATAAATTATTGTAGTTGTTTAGTAATATTAAATTTAGGTACAGATTATTTCCCAGAACTACAATTGATCCATGGGCTGGACAATAACCAAGATCCACAGGGTGGATCAGAGCAGGATTCTAACACCTTTTCAGCAAGGCAAATATCAAATGGTCCTGAAGTGCTGAAGCTTGTGTAACTTTCTCTTTTGACGTACACTAGCAGCAGCAGCAAAAGAAAGTCACATCTGGAAAACACAGCTGCTCAGCATAAGCACACACTGAGCTGTTTCACTGTGAAAACCACAGGCTTTGCTAGGGGTTTTTTTTTCAGATTAAACAGCATTTATCTTTATGAACCTGCTGATCTCTTCCTCTTTGTCGTATTCTTCCATGTGGTCCAGGGAGTTAGAAGCTGGCCCTCGCACTTGTTTTCTTGGAAAATCTGGAAAGCACACACCACCATCTTTTCTTGCATAGTAATAGCAAAACTCATCTGCTGTAGTTTGGAGGAAACCTTAAAAATGCAAAAGAGCATACAAATATTTAGTGTGTTGTCATGTCTGCAGTTTTGTGTCATCAAATTCATCTTTAAATAGATTATAGTGGAAAAAGAGGTCATTTTAAACAAAGGGTTCTCTGGAAAAAAGTCTGCTCCGAGTAAACACAAATGTATAAACACAAACTGAGCATTGCCTTTTACAGTTTATTCATCTGTATTTGTATTAAACCTCATTTTCAGTGTGCTTAAGTCTCATTCAAAATGACACAACAGTTCACTCACTAAAAAATTAAGATACAAAGTTCAGAGTTGAGGCTGTGACACAGTTCTCCCTAATTTTAACCCTATAAATCAAGTGTAGTATCTGCTGCAAAATAGCCTGACCAGCTTCTGTTTAACTTTTTAAAAATAAGTGATTAGTTCAAGTCAAAATCTCAGTGAAGACTCTGGTAAAAGACATGCAGTAAAAAATTTGTGAACTGCTGCCAGCAAAGGACATTGGTTGGAGAGGTGAGAAGTGGGAAGTAGTGCAGGAAACTGCACCGTGTTGACATCCAGCTGGCCTCTGGTTGACTCCCAGCATTAGAGTAGCTGAGCAGTGTCCCATGGTGAAGTCTACTTCCTCAGCCCCATCCCCTGAAAAGGGGGATATGCCTTATGCTGTGTTGGATAAATGGTGGTCCATAGGTTTTAGGTTAAAATGGGAAGGACTTTGAAGACCCAGAGAAACACAAAGTTGATAAAATGAGAGCCTTTGAAGAAAAACCCTGCCACTATTGTTATTACTGTCTTGCCTTATGCTAAAGGACATTAAGAAAATATCTATTTCTGTTCACAAACCTATTTCTAGTCATTTCTATCCAGGTTTTAATCAGAAGTATAAAATCTATGAGGACAGAGTCTGGCTAGTTATACATGTACTATTTTACCAGAACATTGTTAAGATAACACGTTTTAAGTTACCTTTGTTCCTGTTTCCATTACTGGCAACTGTCTTAGGATGTACTATAGTCCAGGACATAACTCATAAGATACACAGAATTAGCACTTAATTGGAATTAGAGGGCTAATTTATGCATGGCTTTACCACTTGTGAATGATGCAGTAATCCATAGATCTTGGCCATAAAACCTCTGGCTTACAATGTACAATAAGAACTGATCAGGGACAGCTGTGTTTTGTTGGAAAATGCCAATTTCTTATGAGCAAAGCTTTTTCAGAAACATTATCAGTTTTGACAAAATTTTACTTAACATGATGTTTCTGGTCCAAGCTCAAACTTCTGGTCTAAATGAAAAAGACAGAACCAGACAGCAAACCTTGTATCACTATACTCCAATGTCTTGTAATTAGGGTGTTTCATTAGGAAGAGGAATATTCAGGTCAGTGCCCCTCATCTGTCAGGCAAGAGTTTGACCCTAAGTCTCCCATTTCCCAAGTAAATGTCCTAACAACGACTTTATTAACTATCCTGGGGTGGTCTCTCTGTGGCTTTCTTCATGGAAAATTTCGAAAGAGTTCAATTTCTTCCTTATGTGGAATAGGAAAATTTTTTGGATCCCAGAATTCTTGTGGAGTGAAAAGCCTTTCCCACCCAACTATACTTCTTTTCATATACATCTTCCTTTAAAAATATTGGAAAAATGACAGGACAAAACCTGCCTTTGATTTGTATAAAATAATATCTGGAAACACATGGTAGTGTGTTGTGGTGTAAAAGTTTAATTACCGTGATTTGGAGCTTCAGTAAATTTCATCTCTGAGGAGCTGCTTTTAATTTATCATAGCTATTTGGAGAAAATGGGAGATGTAATTTCAAGTGGAACAACTGAAGAGGAACTCTGATATAATCATAGAGTAGTATTCCAAGGCTTGTAAATATAATGCCAAAATCAAAGGTAATCTAAAATCTTGCTGTTGAGTTATTTGACTTAAGAATGCAGGGGTCTGTCTTTAATAATTTATTTATCTAGGCACGGTGGGTCGTTTGAAAAAATGCAATAGCAAATTAGAGTTGTATGATTACTAAGAATTTCTAGAATTTTCCAAGTATGCCATTTACTATTTACTAAGATAAACTTCTCTTGCCTTGAGTGTTATCTTTAGTCCGGGAAACCCAGAGCAGGTTGCGATCACAGGGTTCACTTGGTACATGTCCATTTCAAATAACAATCAGATGCAAACTCACTTGACCAGTGCAATGCCTTTTCTTATATGTAAGACTAATCCCTTTGCCTCACGAAATATTTTGTCATGCACTGAAGTGGATGGTGCACTGCAGTTGCCTTTTTCTGTTTAGCAAACCCATCAGCAGATTCTAAGAAAGGATAAGGCTTATGAACCACTTTCATTAGAAATGCTTGTAAAAAAAGTGGAGTTAGAATTAAACTATGAAAAATGTTGCATTACTGGAAGGAATGTAACCTCTGTAAATATAGTTTCACCTGTGCATTAAGGGTGGAATTTTGCTATTTTGTTCTATAAAAACCATAGTAATTTAGAAAAAAAATCTCCATGTGTTATATATGCTCCATTTAACATACTAACAACTTCACTGAGGACATTTAGAGAACCATTTGCTTCTACTCTCCTATCTGCTTCTAACCATTTATTATCTTCTTTCTCATGCTTAGATTGTAAGGTCTTTAGTGTACAGTTTTCCATTTTGTTCAGAGTTTGTACAGTGTCCAGAAGAATGGTCCCTGACAAGTGCCCCTAAGCACTAGAATTGTTTGGAGAAAAGAAAAAAAGAAAAAAAAAGTAATAGGGACTGCAACCCTTGGTCCTGTGTGAATTCCTGTACTTACTAATTTATTTTAAAAGACTCATACATATTATTACAAATTTCCTACCAGCTGTGTACGTGTTGACAGAGCAATGCCTGTGTTAACAAAGAAAATTGAAATCACAAAGGATGATTAAACATCATGTTTAAGTGTCAGATTTTGCACAGGCTTGCATTTCTATGCTAAACTTTCTGTCTTGCAAACAAGAATCCAACGACAGGCTTTTCAGTTAAGGCAGCTACAGTGAAGGCTTTCTGTGTTCGCCTTTATAAAACACTGTGGGAATAAATTGCAAGATTAAAAGCCTTTTCAAAGGAAAACTGCTCCCAGCTGATCCCCACCTCCTCTCTCCACTTGTATTTGCAGCCAGTTGTTCCTCACACTGTATCTCCCTTCCTATCCTACCTTCACCAAATTCCACTTTGCTGGATTCCCTGATTACCCATTCCCTTGTCTCTGCTCTTTGACACACAACTCCAGTGCCATGGCAGCACACAGTCTTTGCAGCAAGTCCAGCTCCTATTCACTCCCTCCTGTTTGCATTGTACACAGGACTGAGTATCATCCACTCATCTGAGAAAACCTGCACTGCCTTTGAGGGCATCTGGAGCGTCAGGCTCACCTGCTTTATTTCTGCTGTGACCTTGAGCATACCATTCAACATCATGTCAAAGCAGCTTTTACCTTTGGGTTTTTTTTTTTGATTTGCACCTTTGACAGCTAGATGTGAATTTATTCACAAAACCCCAATGTTCTCCTCCCTTCTCAACTGCCAGTAAAAATCAAATCAAAGATGTGAATTCAGACAGGTTGTTTCAAAATGTACCAAGTCCACTGGTAGCTCCCATCATTTCCAGCTGGTTTTCAAGGGACTGGTGACCCTCTTGTCCTGCTCAGACACTGCAGGCTCCTGCACACAGGCAGGGCCAGGGTGGATCCCCTTCACACTCTTGTTATCAGTAGCACATTTACCAGCCATTACTATTTTTCTGCAGGTTGACTATATTGACTGTGACTATAAATAAGCCATGTCAGAACTTCTGGAAGTGTTCTGTGCGTTGTAGAATTTCATAGAACTCCAATGTTTTGGGCTAGAATTCCAACATTTTGGAACACCCTTGGTGCTTGAAAAATCCTATCAGACATCTGTTCTGGTAATGTCTGGATTCAGCTCTGGGCCTGGATCTGAATTCACCCACAATCATCTGGAAGCCATTTCTTCAAATGAAAATAATGGAGGCCAGATAGCTCAAAATCCCTCCCATGTCCTTGGATGGCACTGTGGCTGTGGCACAGGTTTGTTCCTTAGAATATGCCACTTCCATATGGCATGGATCAAGTTTCTGCTTATGTCTAAAGGCAGAATCAGCTGTGCCTTTCTTTACTAGCTATATTAGTAATAAATATTAGACAGTCTTCCCTTATGGAAAGGGAAAACTTAAAATTCATATTGACTGAAGACATTTCATTAAATCACTTAACTCCAGTGTGTCTCCACCAGTAATCCCTTAAACTGAGGCTTGCAGTAAAGATTAGATGAGAAATAATCAGAGCAGCTACCTGAATGAAGCAGAGAAGCTCTAATCTCAAAGTCTTCGTGAAACATTACACCCTCCTGCTCATCCATACAGTCATAACAGCTTCTTATATTACTCTCCTTGAATAAAGAATAGGGTCCACTTTTTCTCTCAATATTCCTAAAGAAGTCAGTGGAAGTTCTGATACAGTCATAACTGGTGCCAAAACTGCTGTCTTCAAAAGAGTTAAGCAAGGATCTGCTAGAGTTTTCATCCTTGCAGGAGTCAGAACAGTAAATGAATTTTTGAAGCTAACGTATGAAAAAATCTGATACATAATTTCTCAGCCTTCTTGATTAATAGGTATTGCTAACATTTCAATCCCAGAAAAGATGCTCGCTGTCTTAAAATGTTAATAATATTTCTCATTTGCACAGGACATAAGGGATAAAATTATTTTTGCAGTCAGCAATTTCCTTAAACTCCGTTGTATTGGTGTTCAGAAACAATTAGCACTCCCTAATGGAGGAAGAGTAATTATTTGACATTTTAACAAATGCACAATGAATCACTGCCAGAGACCTTGGGTTTGGGGGCCTGTTCATTTTCAACTTTGTAAAATCCTCCAGGCTAAGCTGAAAATATAGCTTCCACATTTTCTATTTTTTTCTTTCTTTTGCAATAAATATTATTATGGATATACAAGTCTCACAAGGAAAACAGAACCCCCCAAATAAGTTATTTTAATTACTTATATTTCAGAATGAACAAGACTATGAAACCATATTAAAATCCTATAGGCCATCTTCTCAAAAAGAGGGATCTGAATCTTAATGAACACCTTTGGGAAACCCTGGAATAGGTATCAAGGACCATGAGTACAAATCAACTCACCAAATTAATCCTGTTGGTGGATGTAAGCAGGCAACAAGGTTTTGTTAGTACAACCTACTTTCAGGACAAGTATTTAGAACAATTATTAGCATCTGATTGATGTAGGAAAAATCCTATTTCAACTGATGCTAAAGTATGTAAGCTCTTTTCCTGCAAAGCACAGTGCTCTGCCCAGTGCTAAAGTTATGCTTTCATCTGGTTATCTTTCAAGGCAACCTGGGTGGTCACAAAAAGCACTTGACATCTTGATGCACTTCAGCAGTTTTACATATACACAAACTTTGTAGAAAAATAAATTTGTCATTCGTCACCACATATGTTGATCTGAGGAGCGAGGTTCCTGTGGCTGTAGCTCCTGTGCTGCTCAGCCCTTTCTCATTCTCCCTCCCTGCACCTCCTCCTTCTTTCCCCCTTTTCCCTCTTTCACTTTTTTCAATTAAACAAATTGTTTCCTCATAAACACAGAATTGCACAAAACAACTCTGAGGGTCTCGCTCTGCAGAATATGAAAATCATTTGTGCTAGCTACAAACTACATGTCAAAAATGTCTTTGTGCTGACTTCTTATATGGGCCAAACATTTAGAATATCTAATCTGTTATCACTCTTCAGCAGGCAGTCTTGGCAACTATGATCTATTCTGCTTTGCTTTGGGGAATGTGATAAAGAGCAAGAAACAGCTGGTTTAAGAAAGCCTTAGAAACATCTCTTAGTTTATAAAGACAATAATAATATTTTCATATTTGAATGGGTTGAGATACATGTTAAACCACAGTAAAGGGAAAAAGTAAGTCAATTCAAAATGTTTTCTCAAGTCAATAAAAGAACATTGCAAAAAAAAAAATCCCTACACTCTTGGGGTTTCAGAGAAAACAAGTACACACTGTACACATGCAATTAAAAAACCATCCTCCAAATCCCATCCACTTAAACTATCCCCTTTACTCAAATATGTTTATATTATATTACAAAGCTGTGTTCATATGTTAAAAGTGACTATTCACAAATTCATTTTTCATCTCATTATCAAGTCCTTTTTTCCAGTCTGTGTTGCTAGTTTAAAATAAAAAAAATAAAAAAAAAAAGAAAAAAAGAAAGAAATCTTAACCAATTTAATTATTTTCTCCTGTGTGGCATTGTTTATAAGTAGTGTTTGGACAGGGGAAAAAGCATAGTTTAAAAATGACAGTCTTAAACATATAAATAATTTACTATTGGGAATACCAAAGATGTTATTTAACATAATAGTGTCCTAAGACAGTGTTTCTAAAAGAGCCATCTTCTGCGGTTATTCTGTTGATATAGTTACAAGTGATAGCACACATTTGGTGACCGCCTCAGACAACACAGGGCAAACTCTGCTTTTGGTTATGTCCAGCTAACTCCACTGGCTACACTGAGGAAGTGTTGGGTAAGTTAAGAACTTGGTTGTTAACAGCACACTGGAAGTGATTCAAAGATCACAGAAGTCTATCAAGTAAGGCCCTTTGATTTCAATGGGCTTTAAACCCTGTGGAAAAAACATCAGTTTCTAGGGTAACAAAACCAGGAAAAACACTTTACTCATCAGCTTTTAGAGGCTACAGCAAACAGCCAGGATCTTTTATTTCTTGCATTTTAAAGCAATCTATCATTTAGAATAGCCTTCTGGATGGCTAGCTGTTTGTTTGCATAATTATAATGAACACACTCATATTTCAGCAAAGGTAATAGTTTCAGATGCCTTTGACAACAATCAAACCATGTGTGTCTCATGGCGAGTTTAACAAGAGGTGACAAGAAAGCCCTCAAAGTATTTACCTCCCTACACAAGATCTGATGTGAAGACATTCTGTCCCTGCTTGGGTAAATTCCCCTTGTTATCAGTGGGGATTTTTCCTGGTTAAAAGCTGGATCTGTAACTGCTCAGGCAGTATCAACACGTCAGGACATCCTTTAGCCCCATATTTTGTTATGAGTTTTACCTGGTATGTGACCTCTGCAGGTATAGTAGAATTCTTTACAATAGTCTTTGCACAGGTAGGGAAGCATTAGTTCTTTTTCAGGAGTTTCCCCTTTCTCAGGTGAGTGGAACAGGTTCTGAGCGTGAGGTGAGCAGTGCGCACACTTGATCTCCTCCAGTAGCTTCGCACATTCTGTGTTGTTGGTAACAGAAAGGACCTGCAAGCCACAAACCAGAAACAAGTAAACCTGTGACCTGTGTCCCCATCTTACACAAAGAAAGATTGCATGGCCTAACGCCATAAATAATGCTTGTGGAACCAATACAGTTACTATCAATGTCACTGTTCTGGAGGTGCAAAAGTTATCACTACAAAATGTGCGATATGACATTGGTACAGTGAGATTTTAATTTCTCTGATTTCCTATAGAGGACTGTTACAGAATCTTCTATAAGATTTCCTATCTGAGCTTGCTTCTCAGATAAGAATAACAGTACTCAAGTTATTTTAAGGACCTGTGCCTGCCATCACATAGGCAATCTCTGAACTAGAGGAATCATTTTTATGAGAGATACAGCAGCAGGCCTACCCACTTCTCTTACAAGAAATACCTAAAATCCTAACTTGGAAAGTGGCCTACTCTAGTGTTTAGAGACTAAAAATTCTCCCATCAGAACACATCAGGAAAACCATGTCTAGGTATTTGTAAAATAGGTGTATCTTGAAGGACACCACAGTCTGGCTGCTGAAATGACTGCTGTGGAATTCAGCAGGTGCCATGGATTTTTCATGCTTTAAATGCTGCTCTGCTTTTTGCTCTCTCTAATGCACACTATTTGGAGGTGGGAAATCCTGTATGTTTTCAGACATATTTTTCTATTGTAAGTGCAAAAGTAGAATTTGTAATGTCTTGTTTGCGTCAATAGGTAACTTTGTCCTGAAAAAAAGCATATATTATGTGTGCATAGCACTTAAAGAGGCATGAAACCACAACTGATGATGTGTTGAAGTAAACACAGGAGCCTAAGGAGTGCAATGTCATCAAATCGTGAAAAATAATGGAAAACAGCATCATTGTCTTTATTAGCTTTTGAATGCAGTGCACTTTGTTAATCTATTGTTAACCACATGGATTGTTTTTTGATCATTCATCCCAATGGTGGGCAGTGGGGTTCTCTCCATTGAGAGGGTCTGAATCTGATCCAGTGCAAAAACTAAGCTCAGGTTCTTTCTGCTATTTATATAACGCACTTATAAACAGAGACTGTAAGACACTTATGTTAAGAAATATTGATGTCGTAAATATATGTATTGTATGAAATTTGTAAATATTTGCAAATCACACATTTGAAAATTTTGCTAGTTTTTCTATAGTTCATACCTCTGAGCTGATTTACAGAAGGACTTTCCAATGTCATTCCCTTGCCATGTAACATTAAAGGGAATTATCTAAGTAACTTTTGATAAATACATTATTTAGTGCAGGAACATTCTGGATATGCTTGAGTTTGCTGTCTCATAGGTCAGCTCTCTTCTAGGATGCTGTATTTTGATAACACAGGTCTAAACTCAGCTTTTTTATTTACAAGGCATAATTACATAGACTTCAAATGCTTGAGAGAAATGCACTTTCAACTGTTTAAAACAGATATGTATTCAAAATATTGCACAATATATGGCCCTTACATTTAAACAACATCCTATTTAAAATAACTTTAATTTAGAAGGCAAACCCTATCCAGGAAAATTTAGTCTTACCACACATATATTGTCAAAAGACCATCTGAAATATGCACTAAAGTTTAGTGTTGGAAGTTGGACCACTGCTTAGAAGAACACCATTTGGCTTCTACTGTTATTCTGGATGTGCTGCCATTGGCTTCAAAAAGAATTCCTCCAGGTTTGCCAGGATCACTAAATGCATTAAATGTTCTGTTCTTCAGACTATCTGCTGTCAAACTATCCTAAGCTTCATAGGACCTGCAGGAAAGTAACGTGATTAACATCTGCCACATATAGTTTATTATCTCTCTTCAGACCTTTCTTGGGAATATAATTGTCTCACAAATTTTGTAAAGGGTTTGTCTTTTTTTTTTTTAAAGCTTTAAGACAGTAATCAATTAATTGAATGTTGCACGTATGGCAAAAGATTTCCATTAGTCCTGAATTCTTTTGGGATTTTTTTCCATGGCCACAGGCTCTTCTCTCCTGAAAAAGTTTAGATTCTTTTTGCTAGATTGCCCATTTGGGCCATGGTAGTAGAATTCTTAACCTTAAGTCTTCTTTCTTGAGTTTCAGATGTTGTTCTAGATATGGTAAATCTTGAAGACGGGAACTAGAAATATAATTATAACTACTATAAATGATAACCAAAATACATAGCAACTACAATGTTGAACTTGAGTACTGCCTAGGATTGCAGTCCAGGTAGTAGAGAAGAGACTTGACATGCCTGCAGCAATCCATGCTGCTGAGGCAACGTTCTGCGCTAGCTGGACTTTCCTAAGGGATGCTGAGATTCTGACACAGGGAAGGGGCCTGTATAATTCAATCAGGTCATTGGCTGCCAAACAGGACGAAGTCTGAAGCCAATAGGGGATGAGCAAAACCACCATCCATAAATGCTACTTTTTAAGAACATCATGTCACTTGTCTCTTGAAGTAAAGATGAAATGACCCATTTTGGTGCTTCTGTCAAAGGACTGTGAGTACAGACCCTTCAAAGTATTTTCCTTCATGCAGTGGTACCACCTGGCTTGCAGAAGTCTCAGAAGTTTTCATCAGGGAGTTCATCTTGGGCTTTCTTGTGGTAACAGTGTGATGGTGTGTTTAGAAGTACAAGTAAACACAAGGTATTACTAGGTAAATATTCAGTCTGTTTATTGAATTAACTCCACAGAGATGCAGATAGAAAACTGTACTTCTACTGGAAGACTCCAGAACACATTGTGAACAGGGAGGGGAGAAAATAAATTACAGGATGGCAAAGCTAATTTACTGTTTCTTGTGGAAAACGTAATTGACGTTGCCTGGTGATACAGGCTTGCCAGCATTTCAGTCCTCAAAGCTAAGACAAAAGGATCCTAATCCCCCTGAGCAGCTGCTATCCAGGAATTAACCACAGGAATTCACCCCCTCATGTAATTTCTGGAATGAATCTTGGTCATATAATAGCTAATCGGAAGATTAAGGAATGAGAGTCAATCAATTATCTGAAAATCAAGTACAATGTTACTTAACTTTTAGAATGCTCAAGCAAAATAGGGTGGTAACGTTTGCTCTGTGTGAGGTCTGATGTGTAACTCTGTACTGGCTTGGAGATAGGACAAGTCTTTATTCTGAATTTCAGTAAATCGATAATGTATTTATCCTGGAGTATATACTAAACCAGTTCTAAACAGATTCTAAAATACTTATTTAAATGAAGCTTTTTCTGTTAGATTTCTACTTTGAAAATGACCTTAAAGTTGACAATGGCTTTGGTCTTTTGCAGAAATGTAAACTAATTTCCTGCTTCAATTTTTAAAGTCGTATGTGAAACCATCAAACTGCAGTGGTTTAAACTAACTGCGCTCTGGAAAATATGTAAAACTTCCAAACATTTATTGCAACATGCCTAATAATGATTATGCCTGCTGCTGACTAATTTACAACATCTGCAAGATCATCCTTTAATCTCTAGCCACATGAAAGTAAACCGGGTAGACTAAAGGTAAGATAAATCCTGGAATGCACAGGAAAGCACAGCATACTAAATTGGTTTATCAACACAAGGAAGAGTGCAAAGAAGAAGGAACAGAAGATGACACAATAGACAGAAATTCTTTACGACTAATATTGTCATCTGTTTTGTGTACTCTGTCATACCTAGTTAGAGAAAGGCAATAGAATTTTGATGCTAACAGAAGGAAAAAACCAGTGAAATAAGTCATTGCATTAAGCCATATTTGATATAGAAGAATTTATGTCTAAAAATCATGTGCTGACAAGATTGTTCAGCTGTTGAGTTGAACATATGCCTCTTCTGTATTATAGTGCTGGATTATGTCATTAAAGAGTTCAGTTTCAATTTTAGGGTAATATTTAAATAGATCATTGTACTAAGGCAGCTGTTAAAGGGACCCCAAGATGAGTTATTTGTTTAGTTGGATGTGTTCAACAATAGCCTTTGTTCATGAAAGAGCCAGAGCAAACAAATGATTGTAAAAGGGCACACTTGAAAACAATTACTTTTCACCCATTCCTTGACAGCCTTGGCTGTGAAACCATCCAAGGTAGAGAGGACTTCTTTGCCTGTCAGGCTATAAGCAAACTTTTAGAAAAATTGATATTACAACGTTTAGCTGGGACGTAGTAGCCCTTCATAAACACGAGGATATTACCAGAACAATAAAAGAGCTAAATGTCAACAACAGGACACAGATATTTTACTTGAGCCCATGCAATGTTGTATCTGTTCTTTAAGATAACTCCATTATTGTTTCCAAAATTGCAGGTGGTGTTTTCATTTATAAGCACAAATCAATAATTTGGTCAAAAATTCTCACAGACCCAGCATCTTAACCAAGAAGCTCTTAACAGAATGTCTACTGAGCATTGTCAATTTTTTTTTTTTTTTTTTAAGATGGCAGTGCTCAGATTTCTGCTAATGGCATGGCCACTCCACCATGTAGGTAGATGATGGAGTTTAAAAGAGCTGGTTTGGGAACTGTGGTAGAACTCAGTTTTAAAAATGTGCTTTTAGAAAAGTTACATTCAAATGTATACCATAATACCTTGCCATGTCTTTTACGTAATGACCACCCTATTCTGTCAAGTATAAATGACATGTATTTTGATATATTTTTAAAACATATATGTTTATCAGATATGATAAAGCAGATTTGTGAGTTTCATAAAAACTAATCTTTGGTGAAAAAAAGTCTGATTTTATAACCCTGTAAAACAACATTCCGTAAAAAATGTGATTTATATTTTAAAGAGAATACAAAATGGGTTCAACAGCTCAGAAATAGGCACTGTGGCATATATGGTCACTTCCTCTCATTTACATCAGCTTTTTAGTACCGTCAGTAAGAAAAAAAACACATTGAAAAGGAATTAAAAGACCTTTTAAAGTAAGAGTAAGAAGAGAATAAACACTTCAACTGCCTGGGGATGGAAAACTAACCAAAATTGAACTTCCAGTTTATTGCATTCAACCAATTACCACAAGGGTCTCCAAGCACTGAATAATCTCAGTAGCATATATGCCACCGACACATTGCAAACAGGGTGAATTAAGGACATATTTCCCAGTCATTATTATTTTTTTTCCTTTTTTTTTCCTTTTCCTTTTTTTTTT